>JAPXFQ010000886.1:0-481496 GCA_028564705.1 Apricaphanius iberus
TTAAACAAAAAGAACAAGTCAAAGGACGCGGGAGAGAGCTACGGGGGACGAATTACAGCGTTAATGATCAGTTTCCGAAAGAAATCCTGGACAGAAGACGCGTGTTATTTCCAATTAGAAAAAAACATATTAGTGAGGGCTGTAGGGCTACGGTTAGTGTGGATAAACTGTATGTTAACGGTCAGCTGTTTAGGGACCCTCAGGTTACTCCTTGGCTTTATTAGTCATATTTAACAGAACCAAGACAGAATTAGCTTTATCAGACAACTATAGTTTAAAAAAAAGCACAGCTCAGCAGGCTGTTTTTGTTTGTTAATGTGGGTAGGGGCAGGGCTGTGCACTAGATTGCTTTTTCTTTTTTTTTCTTTCATTTTTTCTTTTTCACTATTATCTTTCTCACATTTGTACCACCAAATCTCTTTATCACCTTTTTTGCTTTTTCTCTCTCACACACACACAGACTTTTATCATGGCATATTCATGTTTTTCCATCATACTTTCATTCTGTACACACCTGTATGGTGCATTATTTACCCGCTTTATCTCTGCTTCTGGTTTTTTTCAATCTGGCAACCCCATGGACAAACCAAAATTACACCTATATTCATCCTTGGCGATAGTACATATCTAAGGTTTATCTTAGCTCTATGAATCCTGTAAAATTTATAACATGGAATATTCGCGGCGCTAGCTGCAGAGATAAAACCATTAAGATTTTCAACCATCTTACAAGACTGAAGGCAGATGTCGTCTTACTACAGGAGACTCATAAATCAAGTTCAACAGCTAATGATTTAAAAACACCAGAGTATCCTAATATATTTTCTTCATGCTATAACTCTAGACAACGAGGAGTAGCAATATTAATAAATAGAAATACTAATTTTAAAGTAATAGACACAGCTACAGATCCAGAAGGTAGATTTATAATATTAAAACTATTTATAAATAACCAAAAGTTATGTATAGTTAGTATATATGGTCCAAATGTTGACGACCCCTCATTCTTTCATACTTTCTTCTCGGTTCTGGCTAATCACATGGATTGCTCACTTGTTCTTGGGGGAGATTTCAACTTTGGACTAAATGAAGAAATAGACAGGCTCAGTACAGCAGGGACTCAGCGCAGATGGCAATCCATAGATATAGTTAAACAGTACATGAGCGATTATGGACTCTGCGATGCATGGCGATCGCTTCATCCCAACGACAGAAAATACACTTTTTACTCAAACGTACATCATTCTTATTCTAGATTGGACTATTTGTTAGTCAGCAGCTCACTGTTGAATGACATTTCAGACACTGAGATACATCCTATAGTGATCAGCGATCACGCTCCTGTTTCTTTAAATTTAGCAAATAAAATTGCAACCCTTCAATATAAAAATTGGAGATTTAATACATCATTACTTAAGGATAAAGAATTTATTAAATATATTGAAAAAGAATGGGCTTCATACATGGAATTTAATGATCTCCCTGGTATGTCGCCATCCACTCTATGGGAAGCAGGGAAAGCTGTGATTAGAGGTAAAATAATTTCATTCTCATCAAATAAAAAGAGAACAGAAAATAAACATGTTCAGGAATTAGAAGAAACTATTAAATCATTAGAACCTTCCCTGGATAAAGAGAGCTTAAGTAAAATAAGGAAAGCAAAATTAGAGTTAAATGAAATTATTAATAAAAGGACGCAGTTCTTAATCCAAAGACTTAGAATAGAAAACTTTGAACATAGTAATAAATCAGGTAGCTTCTTAGCTAATCAGTTAAAAATAAATAAAGAAAAAACAACTATATCTGCAATCAAAGACAAAACTGGGAATATAATATATGACCCTGAAAAAATAAACAACACTTTCAAAGAATTTTATGAGACGTTATACACACCAGAGATAAACCCTTCAAATAATGATATTGTACAATTTCTGGATAAAATAACTCTTCCTAAACTTTCAGACAGTCAAGCAAAGGCCCTGGATTCACCGCTAACAGTGTCTGAACTCCAGGAGGCCCTCCAATCTATGCCTAATAATAAAGCTCCAGGTCCAGATGGATTTCCAGCAGAGTTCTATAAAGAATTCTGGAATATTCTGGCACCAACATTTTACAAAATGTTACAGGAAACAAAGGAAAATGGTCGAATACCACCAAACATGAATTCTGCCTACATCAATCTTCTATTAAAACCAGGAAAAGACCCTATGTCTCCTACCAGTTATCGTCCGATTTCTCTTATCAATGTGGATCTGAAAATAATTTGCAAAGCTCTTGCAAGAAGGATAGAGAAAATAACACCTCTAATAATCCACCCGGATCAAACAGGTTTTATAAAAGGTAGGCTCTCTTCCACAAATTCACGTAGATTAATAGATTTAATAGATTATTCCCACTGTAAAAACGTCCAAACCAATATATTATCTTTAGATGCAGAAAAAGCATTTGATAGAGTTAACTGGAAATTTTTATTTGCAGCCTTAAATAAATTCGGATTCAGTAATTCTTTTGTAAACTGGTTAAAAATATTATACAGCTCACCAACAGCATGTATTAGGACCAATAATCAAACATCATCAAGGTTCTTTCTTCAGAGAGGTACCAGGCAGGGATGTCCACTTTCTCCCTCCCTCTTTGCTATTTTTATTGAACCATTAGCAGCAGCAATCAGGCAAAATAATAATGTTAAAGGTATACAATGCAACAAAATAGAACATAAAATCAGTTTATACGCAGATGATGTACTACTTTTTCTACAGCATTCACAAACTTCCTTGTATCAGGTAATTGAGTTAATAAAATCTTACTCAAGAGTTTCAGACTATTCCATAAATTGGTTAAAATCTACAGTCCTTCCTATCAACTGTTCTTACCAGAGTCCTGTTGCTTTACAGCTCCGGTCGGGAAATATTACATATCTAGGTATCCATATCTCACCAAGACTGGCAGACTTATCTAAGCTAAACTACGTCCCACTTTTAAAAAAAGTGGAAGATGATCTGGCAAGATGGAAATCCCTTCCAATATCACTTATTGGAAGGGTAGCTACAATAAAAATGATGGTTTTGCCTAGAATCAATTATTTATTCTCAATGATCCCAAGCAAACCATCACCTGATTGGTTTAGATCTCTGGACTCTTCTGTTTCTAAATTCCTTTGGAAAGATAAACCCCCACGTATCAGCTTAAAAACACTACAGAAGTCCAAAGATAAAGGAGGTCTAGACCTACCAAACTTTCGTCATTATTTCTTAGCCAACAGACTCCAATACACATCAAGATGGGTAAAACACAGTTATATCGATGAGTGCTGGGTAGATGTAGAACAGACACTATGCAATAAGATAAAACTTTCAGATCTACCTTTTGTTAGCTCAAATATAAAACAAAATGAATGTTTCAAAAGTATAAATATCAGCTCCTCTCTGACAGCTTGGTGGGAATTTCTTAAAATGACAAAGACCTCACTAGTCCCATGCAGGCGTACACCCATCTGGAATAACCCGGATATCTTACAAAAAAAATGCATGATTAACTTTCCAGGCTGGAGTTGTAAAGGAATTGAATACCTGGAGCATATATTTGATGGAACAGACTTTATCCCCTTTAATACATTGGTTACACAATTCGGAATTAACAAGAATAAATTCTTAGAATACCAACAAATTAAATCAATTATAAAAAATAAATTTAGGCTCAATACAGTTGATTTACAAATTCCAGGAAAAGTTTTAGACTTCCTTAATCTTAACCCTCCCAAACTGCTATCTAAAATATACAAAACATTAAATAGAATAGATGAATCAATAGCCCTTCCTATTTCAAAATGGGAGATGGACTTGTCCATCTCAATAGACCAAAACCTCTGGTCTCAAATTTCATTAAGAACCTTCAAATTTCTTAAGAATCCTAATCTACGATTAATACAATATAAAATCCTTCATAGAGTGCATTATACAGGGCAACGGATGTTCAAGATGGGTTATACGCCGTCTGATACCTGTTTACAATGTACAAGCAATCTACCAGACAATTATATTCATGCTCTTTGGTTCTGCCCACCTGTTAAGAAATATTGGTACCAGATATGTGAAGATCTATCAAAGTGTCTGAAATGTAATATCACACCTGCTCCCAGAGTTTGCTTGCTGGGAAATATAGATGAAGTTACCATGGATACAAAGTCTATGCAATTATTTTACATCGCCTTATGCATCGCTAAGAAAAATATCCTCTTGAACTGGAAAAATAAAAATACTCTGAATATTAATCAATATAGAGATCTCCTTCTGGATTACATTGGTCTAGAAACGGCATCTGCCTCCACATCTGATCAATCTTTCTGGTCACCCTTGATCAGTTCCATCACCTAGTGGGGTCGGGCCCTTGATTCCGTTCTGTGGGACACTGTTGCCGATGTGGAGCTTAAGGGTTGGTGGTGACTGCGGTGAGGTCCTTGGGGATGGGTCCACTTGCGGTTCGGCGATAGGTGCCGAGACCCTCGCCTGGGGTGGGACTTTGGGGTCTTTGTGTGGTGACTCCTAGTGGCTGCATGCGGCGCCTTAGAGGGGTCGTGCTGGCGGACACGGGTTACTGGCCTGGTGCTGTGCTGCTCTGGGGGGGTCTGGACTGGGCCTGGGGCTCGGGGTTCTGGGGCGGCGCGCCCCCCGGCTGGGGCCCTGGCGGGGCTTGGCCGGGGGGGGCCGCTGCCGTCGGTGCCGGCTGGGGGGGGGCTGTGGTCGGCCGGTGGTTGGCGGGCGCTGCTGCCCTTTCCATCTCCCCGGGCTGGTTCCTGTCGCTTGCTCCCCGGTGGCCGCTTGCCGCGTCCGGGCGTCGGCGAGAGGCCGTGGCGGGTGGCCGGCGTCTCCGGGCCCGATCGGCTATATTGACACTGGACATGGCTCCTGGGTCTTGGTCTTAGCCCTCGCGGGGGTGCTGGGGTGGGGGGCTCTGGCCGGTGTTGGTCGGCCTCCACGGTGACTGACCAGTTGGTGGGGTGTGGGCTGGTGGGTGGACGTGCTGGGTTCTGTTGCCACCCGGCCATCGGGCGGTAGTAGCAAGGCTGGAGGATGTCGGCCTGGGGATTGGCCGCCCGGGACTTCGGTCTGCTCACGGGCCTGGCGCGGCATGTCCGGGGTACCCGAGTCGGTGGTGCGCCGGGTTCCGGCCTCGGCCCGGGGGTCCTCGGACGCTGGCGGTGCCTGGGGCGTCTCTTATTGGCGGGGAGGCTTTTTACCATCTAGCACAGGCGCTCTTTTTAACGGGGTGCGCTTGGGACGGGAGGGGGGAGGGCGTTGAGGGTGAGGGGGGGCTAAACTCAACCTGGGTGTCTAGTGACATGTGTTTTGTTAGCAGTGTGAATGTTGGGGAGGATTTAGGTATGCCCCTGGCATGGGGGCTGGTGGATTGCCGGGGCCCCCATGGGGCTCGGCGGTACCGCTGCCGTGGGCCCCGACTGGACGTGCTGGGGCCTCCCACCCCTGGTGGATCGGGCCGAACGGGGGTGCCTATTGGAGTCAGCAGGGGAGCTGGCTCCCTGGGGTTGGCAATGGTCACCCCAGTTATTTTCTCCCCATCCCCATGCCTCTGTCCACCTGCTCCTTCATTCTACCATTCACAAGGCCTTGGGACGTGGGCACGTCACTGGGGTGCGGGATGGAGCTTCCGTCTTCGCTACCCGGTGGCGGCCTGGGTCCCGATTTTATTGAGCAATTTAGACACTACACTTGCAACATTTACAGGGAACGCACATGTAGGGACCTGGCGGTGTGGCGCCACAGGCGAGGCCCCCACTGGTTAAACGCATCTAGACACTGAGGGCCCGGGGGGGGAGATGGGGGTACCCGGCAGTATTCCCATGTCCCCCCCTCTGTTTTAAGTGCACATTAGAACAACACGCAACAACACCACATTGAGCTGGGGGAGAGAGGCTGGGGGGTCTTTCCACACCCCTGTTCGTTGGACCATCAGGGGTCGGAGCCCGGATAGAACATCACGCCGTCTGGTCGGGGTCCTGGGCTGGTGGGCTGCTCTTGCCGGTGTGGGGCCTTGGCGGTCTACTTGTCCCCGTCCTGGTGGGCAAAGGGGTCTGTCTCCTGGGTGCAGGGGCAGGGTTCTCTACTGGGGCGTCTGTCCCTGGGCCTGGGAGTATGGAGTATAGTGTACGTATGGGGGGTATGAATGAGGGTATAGCGTCCTTTTTTCGTATGTCCTGTATTTGTAAGAATGTGTACACATGAGAGGGAGGGTACGTATGAGTGTCTCTGTCTGTCTATGTCTACCTGTCAGGTTGGGTGTTTGGCTGCTCTCTGGCCTGATGCATCTTCTTCCCTCCCCGTCACTCCCCGTCGGTGATGGTTGCTCCTGCCCGCTGGTTGATGATGACTCTCGATGCATGGGGCTGGGGGTCCCGGTTGCGGCCCGGCTCGGTCCTGGTGCATGTCGGGCGGGTCCTGGGTGGTCCGGTGTGTCGGGCGGCCGCTGTTTCGGGCCGATGTCCTCCTTGGATTGACTGGGGCACCTCTTATGGGGGTGCCGGGGTTGTAGAATAGGTTGGTGCCGTCCGGTGGATCGGTGGGGACCGTGCCTGGCGCCCAGTCCTCCTGCCGGTTCCAGGACTTCAGCTGGCTGGTCTGTTCGCCTGGTGGGGCTGTCCGGCATTGGCTGGGCCCCTGATCTTGGCGCCCCATGTGGGGCGGGATCTGGACCCTGGAGCTGGAAGATCTGGATGTCCAGGTGCCGGCTGGGCGGGATGGAAATCCCTCGCCCTGGGGAGGGCGTACATCCGCTGTGGCTCTTGCTGTGGCTCCCTGGCGTGTGGATGTGTGGAGGCGGGCCGGGTTGTTGGCGGTGGGTACTGGTCCGGGGTGGCGGCGGCGTGTGTTGTCCGTCGGTTGGCTGCGGGTCCTCCTTGCCTGCGGCGGCGGGGGACCCTTGTCGGCTGGTCCCTGGTTGGGGCCCCGCTGGGGGGTGGGGTGCCCCTGGTCCCCGTGGCCTCCGGTTCCTGGTCCGGGCCCGCCCTGGCGTAGCCGGTTACCGGCGGAGCCCGTGGGCTCGTCACTGCGATCTCTCGGGCCCCAGCATCGCGGCTGGTGGGTGCTCCCCTGGGGCTTCCATCTGTTCCCCTCTTGGCGGGTGATCGACCCTGCGCTGATCCGCCTGTGGACTCTGTACTCTGTGGGACGCTGGATGCATACATCTCTTGCCTCCTCCATGTCTGTGCCGATTCCTGTAGGACGGATTGACGGTTCCTTACACCAGCTATCAATCACTTGCATGGGGAAACCTTATTCCGACCTGCATGCTCGCACACACATAGGTGTGGGGACATAGGTGAGGACGGACATATCTTAAGCTGAGGTTATCATCATTAGTTAGTTGTTCACAGGAGCTTACCAGAAACATTTGTATTATGTTCATTAATCAATGCTTGTGTGTAGTGAATGTGTAATTCTTTGTTTATTCTACCAGATCCGAACTATTGGTTTGGTTCTGTACAGTTTGTTGTTTTTGTTTTGTATTACTGTTTCTCTGCCGTCCGGCAGAGGTGGAGGACTGGGATGTTTTCTTGTGTTCTTTATTTGCCTCCCTGTCTTGTGTCTGCGGTTCGCCCCTCTGTTGGTCCGGTTTCTTTTCTTCACCTTCTTCCTTTCTCCCTTCTTGTCTCAGTTTAATGTCCATGACGTCAGGAAATTGAACCCACAGATTTTTCATACATATACATCAAGTGGCATACTACAGCGAAGCTGTAATACTCTTGGGAAAGTAAAACTGTTGGGCTTGTACTTGGTATTCTGAGTAGCATACTGCTAGACAGGACACGTTTAAAAAAAAAAAAAAAAAAAAAAAAAAAAATTAAGGGCTTTATACTTACCCGGCTTTATACCTACCTTATTCTGAAATGAGAAGCGGGTCAAATGATGAGGTGTTAGCAGATAATCAGGACTGAACATAGGGATTGGTTTGTAAGGGGCTGAAGTTAGTACTGAGGCGGAATAGGTGGATTCGGACGGAAAAGCAGAGCTGGTCTGTTTTGCTTCTGCATAGGATGCAAATGAGGGTGTCTTGACTGAAATTGAGACGTCAAAGAGACTGGGATGAATGAAAAGTCATGTATGGATGAAGGGGGGCAAATTCAGAACAATACAGGAAACCGATACAGCAATCCCTCACACTGAGCAAGCATGAAGCGACAGTGGAAAGGAAAAACTCCCTTTTAACAGGAAGAAACCTCCGGCAGAACCAGGCTCAGCACAAGCGGTCATCTGCCTAGACCTAGTCTAGTCTGTGGTTTGGAGTATATACACTACCGTTCAAAAGTTTGGGGTCACATTGAAATGTCCTTATTTTTGAAGGAAAAGCACTGTACTTTTCAATGAAGATAACTTTAAACTAGTCTTAACTTTAAAGAAACACACGCTATACATTGCTAATGTGGTAAATGACTATTCTAGCTGCAAATGTCTGGTTTTTGGTGCAATATCTACATAGGTGTATAGAGGCCCATTTCCAGCAACTATCACTCCAGTGTTCTAATGGTACAATGTGTTTGCTCATTGGCTCAGAAGGCTAATTGATGATTAGAAAACCCTTGTGCAATCATGTTCACACATCTGAAAACAGTTTAGCTCGGTACAGAAGCTACAAAACTGACCTTCCTTTGAGCAGATTGAGTTTCTGGAGCATCACATTTGTGGGGTCAATTAAACGCTCAAAATGGCCAGAAAAAGAGAACTTTCATCTGAAACTCGACAGTCTATTCTTGTTCTTAGAAATGAAGGCTATTCCATGCGAGAAATTGCTAAGAAATTGAAGATTTCCTACAACGGTGTGTACTACTCCCTTCAGAGGACAGCACAAACAGGCTCTAACCAGAGTAGAAAAAGAAGTGGGAGGCCGCGTTGCACAACTGAGCAAGAAGATAAGTACATTAGAGTCTCTAGTTTGAGAAACAGACGCCTCACAGGTCCCCAACTGGCATCTTCATTAAATAGTACCCGCAAAACACCAGTGTCAACATCTACAGTGAAGAGGCGGCTGCGGGATTCTGGGCTTCAGGGCAGAGTGGCAAAGAAAAAGCCATATCTGAGACTGGCCAATAAAAGAAAAAGATTAAGATGGGCAAAAGAACACAGACATTGGACAGAGGAAGACTGGAAAAAAGTGCTGTGGACGGATGAATCCAAGTTTGAGGTGTTTGGATCACAAAGAAGAACGTTTGTGAGACGCAGAACAACTGAAAAGATGCTGGAAGAATGCCTGACGCCATCTGTTAAGCATGGTGGAGGTAATGTGATGGTCTGGGGTTGCTTTGGTGCTGGTAAGGTGGGAGATTTGTACAGGGTAAAAGGGATTCTGAATAAGGAAGGCTATCACTCCATTTTGCAACGCCATGCCATACCCAGTGGACAGCGCTTGATTGGAGCCAATTTCATCCTACAACAGGACAATGACCCAAAACACACCTCGAAATTGTGCAAGAACTATTTAGAGAAGAAGCAGGCAGCTGGTATTCTATCGGTAATGGAGTGGCCAGCGCAGTCACCAGATTTGAACCCCGTTGAGCTGTTGTGGGAGCAGCTTGACCGTATGGTACGCAAGAAGTGCCCATCCAACCAATCCAAATTGTGGGAGCTGCTTCTAGAAGCGTGGGGTGCAATTTCTCCAGATTACCTCAACAAATTAACAGCTAGAATGCCAAAGGTCTGCAATGCTGTAATTGCTGCAAATGGAGGATTCTTTGATGAAAGCAAAGTTTGATGTAAAAACAATCTTATTTCAAATAAAAATCATTATTTCTAACCTTGTCAATGTCTTGACTCTATTTTTTATTCATTTCACAACGTATGGTGGTGAATAAGTGTGACTTTTCATGGAAAACACAAAATTGTTTGGGTGACCCCAAACTTTTGAACGGTAGTGTATATATATATATATATATATATATATATATATATATAGTAATCAGCCACACCCTATTGATTCAGCTTATGACCGATCATTACATCATACAGATGATTTCATACAAACTCAAACAAAGGAGGAAGGGTCACTTCAGTAGTCAGCAGTAAACAATCACGAGATAGTTTCACTGGACAATCAGAATATAGATAACAATAAGGAATACTTTGTATAATCCTGAGAAAGACATTTACAGGAGCTGTCATTAGTAGCCAGATAATAACAAGAGTTGACATAAGTCAAGATGAGATGTTTGAATGCAATTGGTTCTTGTTTGTACCTTAGAATCAGAACAGGTGTCTAAGAGCTGAGTAAGACAATTAAACCTTTCTTAATGTCCCAGCATTAATAATAAACATTTCCGTCACATTCCACCGTTTGATCATAGTATGACCACAAAAAATAAACCAGAAGATTTATAAGAGTAACATGCACGTGCATTTGCAACACAATCACATCAGAAATGGCACATAATATTTTGCTTTTCATAAAGTGTTACATTCCAATCAGGCAAAAATCAAAAAACAAAAGGTTTAACAGACAGTATTTTCATCATCATTATAAGAATCAGAAGAAATGGAGACATCAGAATAACAGAATAAGAACAGATGAAAACACTTCTTTGTTGTTTGGAATAAATGAACAGTATTGATCATCAAAATAAACCAAATACCACATTTTCAGCTAATAGCATGTCTACTTTGGTAGAAAAAGTTTCTGTTTTGGAAAGCTGTTCATGAACTGCTTCAAAACATCAAGAGTGTAATTGTAATTTTGGACATTATAATAGAAGTAATTGATTCCATCAATATTTTTATTGATATCAACAGCAAATTGATGATTCCCGTCATCAATATAATTTGTGTCAGATTTTTCAGAAAACTATTGATCTTTTAGCTCTGTGATGATTATTTTCCTGGTCGGTAGTGTCAAAATCAGTAAACATAGTTACAGGCACAATCAAGTTTACAAGAGTACATAAACCTGCAGTAAAAGGTATTACCAGAACTTACAAACATTTTACCTTTATTTGCTTTGGTATGACAGGTGAAATTATTTAAGGCCACATCAAAATTGAAGTACGGAGGAGCAATTCCTTTATCTGTTACAGAAAAAGGATTTTCCCAAAAGGAGTGGTTGCATGGTGTATTGGTTAACAGAGAACTAAAAACAAACACAGTTCCCACCCACAGTTTTGTACCATAAGCAGCCAGTTATTAGTGTCTTTTCCAAAAGTCCAGTAGTCGTTTAATAAGTTCATCAGTAGTTGATACGCTCTCGAATTGAGATCGTAGATCTGTCTCAGGAGCAAAAATGTAGTAATCCTTTGTTTCTGACAAAGTGTAATGTCACCAGTTTTTAATCAATTCCACTGAAGATGCATTCAGTATGAGGTTTACACAGGCATTGTCCAGGAATCCGTCATCAGGTCTGATGTCGGCTTTGATGAGGTCAACTTTCAGGATTAAGGATGTTTTGTAGGTGTCATTTGTAGCAGGGGTCGAAGGTGATCCTTCTCAGGGACATATCATAACATCAGTTCCTTGTTTGAAGGAACGAGAGATGGTTTGGTTCCATGGCAGATGAGCACGTAGCGTGGCAGCTACGTGTAGCAGTAGGAGCATGGATTCTGTGGTATTATTCTACATATGTTTTAAACTTCTATTATTCAGAAGGTAAAAGTTTGTTTGATATAGTTTGCATGGTTGTAAAAAATATATTGTCTGTCAGTATTTGTTATTGGGATAAGCTTTTAAGTCATAAAACTCTTGGGTAAGTTTTATTGCAGGCTGTAAAAACAGGATGTCTGTATAGATAAGGATGGAGGCCATGAAGCTGGGAGTGTTGCCATAAAACCATAATTCTCAGAATGAACTTTTGACCAAGAATTCAGAATGCTCATCTTATGACTGTATAATTCTCTGACAGCCAATAATGGTTAAGACACTGTATGGAAATGTTCTGATTGGAGGGAGAAGAAACGCCTAGAGTCCTGGCGAGGCCCGGTGTCTATAAAGTTGTGAAATGAAGATCATTCAATTGTCAGAAATATTGACTGGCCCAGAGAAACTAGGGCATATTTCTCTGTAAACTGCAATTTGTTAATCTGTTCAAAATAAATGTTAAGAACTGGAAATTGGCTCCATTTTGTCTCTGCTTGAACATGCACTGAATTAATTTTGATAATTATTTAATTCAACAAATGGTGACCTCGACCGTGTGCAGAGTTTTGGACCAAGATCCAGTTATTTTTTTAAGTTAATTAACGGACATGTATTTGCTCTATTGACAATTTGCGCTGAGTTGCGTGGTTTTTAATTCTGTTGATTGGTTAATCTAACATTGGGTAATGTTGTCATGCAAGTTAAATATGTTTTTTTGTTTTGAGCAGATTGACTGTTGCAAGCCCGTGGTTGAAGCGGCTCCATTGTCTGTGTCTCTGTTCTGAGCATGATTGCGACCTGCTTTGCGCTCCGCAGAGAAACACCGGTGCCTGCTGGGAGATGGAGTTTGTTACTCTGCAGGACAATGGAGCAGATGGACCGGATGGTGCGGTCCCTTCAACGACTCAAAATCGGAACCAAAGTGCGGATCGGGGCTTGAGAAGTGGCGATCTCAATTACGAAAGGACGCTTTCGTAAGATTGTTCGAGGCTGGCAAACGGAAATAGATTAAGGAGCGCCTGGGTCGCCCTCTGTTAATCTGAACGGATTACCTTGAACTGCCTGCGTTCCCCAAACGCGCGCGTGAGCACCGCAAATTGGGTTGTGAGTGATGGTCCGGCATTTTTGGTGAGGACCGATAAGGTTAGTGTTTTGATTTCTGCTTGTACAAAAATTGTGTCTGTATGTGTGTGTGTGAGATGTTTTTTAAGCAGGCGCTTTGCGAGACGTGCTGGTGATGTTGCGTTTGTGTTAAAATGTTATAGTATAAATAATGAACTCGAGTATAATGAATAAATTAAAATAGATAAATGAATATATAACTGAATATGATGGATAACTGAAATTAAAAATCTATAAGAATTAGTTGTGAACATTTACAACAGGCCATCAGGGTGGCCGCCCCAAGCTAGGTGCTATGGCGGAGCTAATTCTGTGTGATTTTCTGCTTAATAGCACGGCTAACATACGACAGCTTTGACTATATGTTTTGATAAATAAATTAGTGGTAATAGGCGGTTTTCTGCCATCTGTTTGAGTCTTTTGAGTGGTTTTCTGGAGGCCGGCGCCGGGAAATTTCTCAAAGTGGACTACGGAACTTGTAACAGATTGGCGTAAACCTCCGCGATAAAATAATGTACTAATGTCGAAAAATCACCGCTTATAATGTTTTGTTTTTTGTTAATGGTTTTGGGCTGTAACGGACGTTGTAGGTTCGGTGTTTTCTGTGCGGAACGGCTGTTAGGAAACATATGTTTCAGTCCGCGTAGGAAGAACAGGAGATTTGTTTTGTACGTGCCGAATTAAAGTTTGGTAAGGTGGTATAAATTGTGCGGATAAAGTCCTGGTATTGCGGTGAGTCATCTTCTAAAGTGTGTGTTGCGATTTTCTGGAGTGTTTTCGCCGTACGTATGTACTGTTTTACGTTTCGTTTCACAAAGAAAGCTAACGGTAGCACGTGGCTGTGGCTGCTGCTAAGCTAGCGGGGGTTGCTTCTGTGTGTCAATGTGTTTTGTGGTTGAAACTAACTGCATGTTCTGTGTTGCAAGCTAAAAGTTGATTTTGGATAGAAAGTGATTACAGACTCCTGCAGACGATTGCCTTGTTAAGTCTTAAACTTACTTGGATTTTTGTTAACTTTTTCTGGTTAATTAGGATGTGAAACGGCCTCAAGATAACTGTTCAGATAACTTTTGTTTGCTACTCCCGTAGGCAATGTTTTAGCACATTTTCTACGAAGGGCAATTTAAGGTGTTTCACATTTGTCTGAACTGTTCCGGTACGGAGATTAAAGATTAAGAAGTACATGCTGAATTTGGTTAACTGCTTTTGCCTGAGAAGGCTCAATTGATTACATGAGGAGAGCAATTATGCATGTTACAATTAAACGCAAATGGCTAAGAACAGTTACTCATGAGTCGATTCTGACTTGGTGAAGTTTTAATTTTTGATTTCATCTTTAAAATTAAAAAGAGGGGAGTGTATAGTCAAAATAAAAGTTGCATTTTTTGAATCTTTAAGTAGGTGGATTTTTTGCTTTTTTGATTGATCTAAGCAGGAGTTGATTAAGTTGGCCTAAATAAAGATAAAGCTATAAGTAGTAATTATAAGAATTTAACGAAAAGCAAACGGTGTTAATTGGAAAGCAACAAACTGGTCTAAATTATTTTTTTAAGCACCGTGTTGAATGGTACAGAGAATGAATTCTTTCTGTGATTTAAATAAGTATCATTTATGCTAAAATTATGTTTGGCTTATTTCTGATGGCTCTATAGACTTTAGAAATATAGCTTGGTCTCTGAATAAATGATCTAAAGGAGACTGATGTTAAATTATTTAAACGATTGAACATTTGAATGATTAAACATTCTTAAGGATTTTTCTGGATACTAAATGCTTATTGGAGTTATCAAATTTCAACTGGGGCTCAAGGAGTAACCCAGCATATTTCAATTCTGTTAAAAATTGAATGTTTTTACCATGCAAAACAACACTTATCATAGTGATATTTTCTAAACTAGTGGGATTTGAATGTTTGAGTTTGAAGAAAAAGAAAACAATCAAAACACAGAGTCATCTTTAAGTAATCAGTTTGTTTTTAAACAGGCTGGGGATAAATGTGGAATTGGTCTAAGGATTGAAAGTAATGAATATCGCGGTGATCGAAATGATGGTTTAATTTGGAAGTAAGAAGTAAATTCTAAATTCATTTATTCTGATCGTGTAGAAGCAAAATGTGATTGGACCAGCTACATTGAAATAATTTTTACCATATATTTGAATACACATTTTGTTTTGACAAATAAGAATTGGTTTTAGTTTTAAAAGTTTAAGATTAATTTTTCAGATGTTATTCATTAATTGTTAGCTAGTCTATTTGATGCTGATCATAGAATAATGGCATAATATATCATTTGATTAGTGGGGACTCTGTAACTGACAATTTATTTAGATTGTTTTGATTTTCCTTTTTCTTATTTTTATTTTTTATTTTTCTCTCTCAACCTTTATATATTTGGTTCGACTTGGATTCTGACCCAGATTTCTGAACTGCGGTCTGCTTATTAATTAGAACTTTGGGAAAATGTTAATTTGAGAAGCTGGATTAAAGAAAACATGATTCAGTGGTAATTTATTTGACATTTCTAGAAGCTTCAATTCAATTTGGTGTTTGTCATTGGAGAAAAGGAAAAAAGAAGCCTGAGAGGATAATTGGGATACTGAAAAATGCTAGTTTTTGTTTTTGCTACTAGTTTGTGTTTAGAGAAATCTTATCTCTTGAACCTCCTGTATTGAATTTTTTGTTTTTTTGTTCTACTGCTAAGGGGAATTAGACTACTATGTATCCTACAAAAATTTAAGAGGAGTTTTAGTTGCAAAAATCAGTTTGACTATGTTCGATTCACTTCACAGAATCTGACAAATGTTTTTGAAGTATGAAATGTTTTCATTATTTACAATCAATATTTGGGGAGTTGGCTTTTTGTGTTTGTTTAAAGAGGAATCATATAAGCAGAAGTACTTTGAATCAATATTGGATTGTGTTAAAAAAAAAAGTACTTTAGGTTTGGCAATTTCTAACAATAAGCAACCACCTGGTTACTTTCACATCAATTTGATCAGGGAATGAGACGTGCATGTTTTGTACTACGGTTTTAAAGTCCCACAGAAATATTTATAGGGAAGCTGTTTTGTCAGTGATTTAAATCTTGGATTTTTCTTTAGAAATATGGATAGAATTTGAAGTATAGCAAACTGAAGACTGTTTTTGTAAACTATGTTGTGTTTATCAGTTAGTACTGTTCTCTGATTTTGTTTTAAACATTTGCTGTTTTTAATTTTGATATATTTTTTTGTCTGAACCAGCTTGATAGAGATCCAGTACACTTAAGTGATGGGGAGTTTGGAGACTGGATCGTTATGGGTAATTGCTCAGATGGGAGGAGCTTCACAGGTAACCTTGATAACACCAACAACAGTTATAATTGGAGGGGAACCTAGTTGGACATCTTTATCTCACTGTAAGTAGCATACTTATATTAGCAGAAATTAGTAATTGATTAAAGGGACAGAGTCTGGGAAAAGTGGTGTGAAGTCTGAATTTCAAAGGGGTTTAGTTCAATATGAGCTATTCGTCTCAACCTCAGTGAAGCGAAACCAGGAGAGCCACTTTTCCATAGAGACTGTTTATAATAGGGACAGAAAAAAAGGGGATAGAACCTTTGCAGATGGTTATTGACTTTATTTTTGTTATTGCAATGTTTTAGTGGTGCTTTAGCAATATCTAACAGAAAAATCCAGCCTTTTTGTTTGTTTCTTTTTTAATTTAATTTTATTTTTCTAAGAACTAAGTGTGTTGATAAAATATTGCGATGGTCAATCTTTATAAATATTTAATTTACACATGAGATGGAAGAGACATTTATCAAATTGACAAAATAGAGAAAGGCATTGCATTGATAAAGTATAGAATATAAATTGGATGAAAAATGAAGGAATCATTCATTAAAATAAGCAGGGGAAGAATTAGAACAACAGTTTAAAAATATATAAGGATTAATTATCATTCCTGGTGGAGAGAGCAAACCTATTAATTAGTATATTTATACCAGAATTAATACTGAAGAAATTATTACTAGTATAACTGATTAAAGTAAAATTAAAATAGAGCCCACATAGGCAGTCTGAGTGTGGAAGATATTTAAATTCAGCATTCGAGGAAGGAGACTAATGAATATGAAAATAAAAAGTTTAAATAAAACTTGATTTGAAAAGGCTGAGAGGATCGACTCTCTGTCTGTCTTTTTCTTCCTCTAATTATATATTTTTCTCTTTTTCCCATCCCGCAACAGAGACCCCTCAGATAACATTCTTGAGATGTAATTTATGTTCCTGGGGAGATAAGATGGGTGGGGGTGCGTGGGCTGATGACGGATAGTGCCAGGCGCCCGCCATAACTGCCAAAGAAAGAAAGATCTATACACCAGCGCAGAAGTTCGTCTCTCTTGTGCTCTGCTCCCACACCGGGGGGCACCAGTGACTGTATATTTTCAGGGGTGAACTGGAGGACACCCTAGGGGGGAGCACGTTTCCTCATGCTGAGCTGAACTTTCAAGGACAATATGTGTGAATCCACTTGGCTGGCGTGAAATGGACAGTTTCTGCTGAAGAAGTGATGATCAAAGACTGCTGATTCAATGTTAATGTTGCTGAACTAACCACAAGAGTTTCTGTTTGTCTGATCGAAGGTGGCCGAGGTTCCTCGAACTTTGATAACCCCGTGTCTTCCCCAGGATTATCTCCAGGTAAAATACCACCATTTACCGGGAACAAAATTTGGAAGGAAAAACTGGGCCGATAGCAGGGGGTTGCTGGCTGGTGAGAGAGAAAATTTTTTTTTTTCTTATTTTTACGTTTCATCCACAGGGATGTACTAAATTTAAGAAAGGATATATTGTAATGGAACAGCTAAATCAAACGTAAGTCAGAATTTTATTTGATTTCTAACAGAAAGAATGAATGTTTTGCTTTAGTTTTCAGGAATGACAACGGTGTTGCACCAAAATAAGATGGATTTGCTCTTTCCCCAGGGATTACTTTTTAATTAGATGGGTGAAATCATTTCTCAGCACAATACAGTTGGATTAGATTGAAAAGGAGTGATCACAAGACCGGATCAAAAACTGTCATTTTTTAGATGTTTACAAGCTTATGCCCCCAGGATTCGGCAGCACGTGAGGAGCGCACAGTCTCCTCTGGTCACAGCTGACTACAGCTGCTGAAGGGGTCCAAGGTACAGCTCCAGGTCGAAGGCGTGAGGAGTCAAGTGGTTCAGCCAGTTCCAGATGACAGCTGGGAACACACACAAAGTGCAGCTCCACGGCAACGACGAACCTGGTCGAGGATCAGCAGGAATCTACCTAAAGAGGGTCAAGAAGGTTTGGACCAAGCTGAATCGGAAGCTGAAGCCTGTGGAAGCTGAAGCCACAGGCGGCGGGGCCTAGCTCACCCAGAAGGTTGTTTGGGTGGTGATATTAATCATCCAGTGTGATCTATGTGCCAATGAATGAGATGGGCAAATTGAAATTGCCATCTCAAAGAGGGATCTACAGAAGAAGATCACAACTCATCAATCAGCTTCACAGCAGGTTTTGACCACCCCACATCGGTGGGGTAAGCTATTGGAAGAGGGACCAGCTGTGCATTTGTGTATATTGGGAGAAATGCTCAATTAATGAAGTAATTGGCATTTCAGAGAGTGGTTATCTGCATATATGGGAGTAAAACTGGAACATTGATCAGCTCTCCAATTGCCAGGTGCCACCATTGGGGGGTTAACCACGAGAGTGAAGAAAGAAGAACAGAAGATAAAAATATATAAAAGACTGAACATTTATTAATAATTTTTTGCATTTTACAGGTTGTTTAACTATTTTTATTCACAAGTGCAGAATTGTTTATACTGCCTAAGAGGGTTTCTTAAAGAATTTTAATCAGTTAATTTTATTTCTTAATTTCCAGTTGTCTTTAAGGTTGTATTAAGGTTTGCATTAATAAAAAAGAGGGTCTACTAGATAGAAAGATAGAATAGCTGAGTAGAATTAGGGAAAGGAAAGACTAAATACACTCGAGGATTACATTTTTAAGGGTTCTTAATACCTTCTATTTCACAGGTTTCTTAACACTTTAAGTTTGATTTATTTCAGGATATAACATAGTAAGAATGTATATGTTCATGGATTTTCTAAGCTTCTTCCACAAGTATTAACATGTATCAAGTCAGATTTAATTATCTCTTCACATGTAAGACATTCTTATACATTTTTGGGTTTTGAATTTAGTTTGTGGGAATTGTTAAAATAATTTTTTTGGTTAATGCCAAAAGAGGGTGAATTTATAATTAACAGATTTACATTTTTTTAAATGGGAGTTAAGGTTAAAGGTACTTAAACAGTTTGTGTTTTGAATTTTAATCTGGAAGTCTTGTTGTGGTATCATATGAAAGACTTCATGTTTTAAACTGATGAAATTTCTTGGATTTGAGTTTTTTTGCATTCTCAAAATGCTTTACAGGTTTTGATCTTAAGTTCTAAACACTAACCTTGAAGGAGAGTACAGATTTAGTCAATCTATTTTCAAAAAAAAAAAAGATTGAAAAGAGGGAGTTGTGGTATTATTCTACATATGTTTTAAACTTCTATTATTCAGAAGGTAAAAGTTTGTTTGATATAGTATGCATGGTTGTAAAAAATATATTGTCTGTCAGTATTTCTTATTGGGATAAGCTTTTAAGTCATAAAACTCTTGGGTAAGTTTTATTGCAGGCTGTAAAAACAGGATGTCTGTATAGATAAGGATGGAGGCGATGAAGCTGGGAGTGTTGCCATAAAACCATAATTCTCAGAATGAACTTTTGACCAAGAACTCAGAATGCTCATCTTATGACTGTATAATTCTCTGACAGCCAATAATGGTTAAGACACTGTATGGAAATGTTCTGATTGGAGGGAGAAGAAACGCCTAGAGTCCTGGCGAGGCCCGGTGTCTATAAAGTTGTGAAATGAAGATCATTCAATTGTCAGAAATATTGACTGGCCCAGAGAAACTAGGGCATATTTCTCTGTAAACTGCAATTTGTTAATCTGTTCAAAATAAATGTTAAGAACTGGAAATTGGCTCCATTTTGTCTCTGCTTGAACATGCACTGAATTAATTTTGATAATTATTTAATTCAACAATTCCCTCACTGTTTTGGTTAGTTTGAGTGTGTTGGATGCCATCAGAGGGGGCTGGAACCTTTTTGCAGTGCGAGGCGTAGACCCAGGTGGCACGTTCAGCAACCTTCACCTCTGTGTGGGTAGTCAGCAGGATCCTCTGCCTGGCTGTGATCCTCTTAACCTGAGAATGAATTTCTGACAAAGGTTTGGCAAAAAACACATTTTGACTCTAATTTTTGAGCCCTTAATGAATTTAATAGCTAATGTAGTGACCTATTCCCTCCTTTTGACACATCCATGTGTCAATTCTACATAATGAGGAATAAGATTAAAATAAAAATAAAAATGAGGCATTATGTAGAAAGTGCACTGATTTTCATTTATAAAATTTTAAAATAAAGATAGAGGGCAGCATGTTGCAGGCTAGGGATAGGCTGCTGGTCAGGGGAACATCGTTTTTATGTGTGATCGGATTCTAGACTCTTAATTAAAAGAGAGAGATTCCTTTAAGTTTTTTGGAGGTTTTAATGCGATTAGAATTGATCATACAAGAGGACAGTATCATTACACAGTAACGCCGGAATACTGACCTGTCTCAATCTTACAACAACAAGCTTATATTATTTCCAGCAACCTTGGTCTATCAATTTAATTTAATAATACGCAATTCTCAAGGCAAAAACCCTAGACTTTGTGGTGCCTTTCTCTTACATTGGGAGCTGTGAACTTTGGTAGACATTTTAATAAAGCCTGGTAATAGAGTCATCTCCATGGTACCGGCAGATGGGGACTATTGTTATCAAAACACTCTGACCATGTCTCAGGGTAAAGGCGTCACTCAATAAGACTAAACATTCAAACTTATTCTATCACATTAAGTAAATGTGCATCACAATTGATGACAAAGTGCAGATGAATCATAAAACTAAATAAATCCATAACACTCCTCCCCTTTTATCTTATCTCAAAGATAAATCAAAATACAAAAGAAAATCAATAATCAATAACAATCAGTAACTAACCTAAGAGACAGACAGTATTCAAAAAGAAAGACAAAAATCGGTGGTTAAAATGTTCTCAATCATTACATGTCACATTGAATCATCTGTAACAGAGTCATTTAATCTAAGCATCCATTTTAATGGTATTATCTAAACATAAACAAAGTCTCAAACAAAAAATCCTGCTGGTGGCCTAAAATAAGAAAACCTCTATCCTAGGGTCGTGTCATTTGTTGTTTTTCTTTATGACTCGGCAGGTAAAAAGTTTGAGACGGCCGCTAGCCCCAAATAAGTGGTGCTGTTGTTCAGTTCCTCATTAGTCAGGATGCATTAACGTAACTGCAAAACAAAGAAAAAGAGGGCACAATGTTAGCCAGTATCAATCAGGCACACACTAAAAAGATCTAATCTCTCAGCACAAATTGGAGTGTGTACTCTTCCTTTAAATGAGTCATTCATCCACAGCGTGAACCTCTAGGTCAAGATTGTCAGTCACTCTTTGCTCAGTACCATAGTGACCCTTTAAAGAGGTCACACAAAGAAAACAAATCAATAATAATCAACCATAACAATGAAACATAAAAAAATTAATAATTTCAAGTAAAATCATTAATGATTATGTATTCTATTCTATCTAAATCTAAAAATCTATAAAAATCTGTAATCCCCCTTTTTCATTCTTTATCCTCAAAAAATGAAAATCAAACAACAACAAAAAGAAAAAGGAAAAAAAAACATAATGGAACTCAATGAACTAATACAAAATCACTGCAAATGAACTTGATTTGAATAAATTAAAAGGAATAATGAATGAATTTTAAAAAAACACGGAAAATTCAAGAAAAATGTAAAATTATTTTAAAAAAAGAATAATAATAATGAAATATAAAAAAATCAAATAAAACCCCTCTTTTTTGTCACTGTCATCCCTGGAATGAGACTGCCAAACTCCCATGAAAAAACACAAGACATTGGTTACAGGAAAAAAAAAACATCAGACAACCTAAGTCACAAAGTGATTTAAAGGAAGTCGTCATACGCCTGTAAACTAATCACTCATATAATTCGAGGTCATTAAGCAAGTCCATACCTATTTCATCTCCACACAGCTCTTCTTTTCCATCTCCATCTCGTCGATCGAGTCTGCATCAGGCCCGTAGGTGTTCTCTGCATCAGTCTAGCTCAGGTGACCTCTCGTCCCTGCTGCAGAGTCGACAGATGCCCCTAAACAGAAATAAAACAGAAACAATATAAATGTCTCGGTCTTTTTTGCTCCGGAGCCCCAGAGCTTCGAAGAATGTGTAATCTTCTCCATTTCTTCACGTGTGATGATTAAATGAATGATAAAGCTATAAAAGTAAAGTGTTTGTTTCAAAATCTACTTCTCTCAGTTCCTCTGCTTCAGCAGTTGTAGGCTTGTGCAGTATCGGTCCTGTCACTTTCTTTCAATGACTGGAGTGCACCCAATTTGGTCTCTCAGCAACTTTCACAGCAGTGTAGGTCACAAGCAAGACTTGAAAAGGCCCTTGCCACCTTCTTGTTCTCCAGAATCGTCTCCTCAGCTCTTTAATCAGAACCCAGTCTCCAGGTCTGATTGGGTGAAGTGGTCCAGCAGCTGCTTTCGGCAAGGCGTCCTTCACCTGCTGGTGCACCTGTGCAAGAGTCTTAGAGAGATTTTGACAGTAAGAAATCATAGCATCCTCACAGAGGTCTGTAGAGAGATGCGGTTTTGCATTTTGTCTTTTAAATATCTTTTACAGGTATAACACAGGTAACATAATACAAATGATCAGATTACATAAAACATATGCACTGGCGGTTTTAGACAGGGGCTAACAGGGGCCAGTGCCCCGTAGAACCACCCCTGGCCCCGTTAGGGCCCCTGTGGTGAGGAGATAATTCATTTTGTAATGAGATTTACACTGGTATGGAAACCGGAACTAATACGCAGCGTTGCACACGGAGTCTTTAGAGCGCTGCACGCTCAGTGCACTGAGTTGTTTATTCTGCGGATTTCAATGCAAGAAGAGGAAGAAAGAAAGAATAAAGAGTGCAAGAAGTTGATAAAGACGACAAACAGGAGGAGACGCAAAGGTGAGCAATATGATTTAATTTTATGTTATCAAGGTTTGATTTGTTGTCGCGCGTTTTTGTTTACTCTAAGCAAATCCAGTTTCATTGTTTTAACTTGTTTTTAATTCAGTTCATACAGTGTTGTGGAGTGACTTAGGTTTTTTGTAATATTATTTTAAATATAGAACATAAAATGTAGTTACCAAAGTTAACTGAAATTCAGGAGCAAGGCCACGCTTCAAACTCGCTTCGTTCGTTCTAATCAGCCCTAAACTTGCCGCACCTGGCATCACCGGCCTCCCTTGCGCTTCTATTCACGCTGCGATACACATATAAACCCTGCCTGCCTCTCATTTCTCTTCTGTCTCATTCGTTTTCGTGATCAGCTCGGACTTTTGCGTTTCTTTTGGGTTTCGCTCGCTTACCTCGCTCTATCTCTTCGCTTCGTCGTACCCAGCATGGATCTCCTCACGCTCGGGCGTCGATCCGCATATCTGCAGGGGCTTTTCTCCTAAGCCCTTGGTCCGCCTGTCATGTTTCCGGAACCAGGACTCTAGTGCAGACACACAAACGGACAGCAACTCAGGGGGTTGAAATGAAAAAACAATTTATTGTTTAGTTGCCAAGGAAGACAGCCGGGAGACCATTCATAAAACTCAGGAGGAAAATAAAAAAAAAAAAAGCCCCCCCCCCCGGACACCGAACTTGGAAGAGGCAGCGACTGGGGAGGGGGATGAAGGGAGACAAAGGTGATCAAGTCACGTGACGTGGAGAAAGCTCAAATGCAAACGAGGCTATTACGCTTGGGGAATCCGAGGGCTTCTCTACCGCTTGGGCAGGACATGGCATGCTTGCCGTCTTCACAGTAACTGAAATAACACTACCTCCAGTAACGCAGCGATCTCCGGGGAGGATGGAGGGTGGTCAGGCAGAACCAGCTCAGTGTTGCGCAGCAGCAGCGACCAGGGGACGAGGGAGGGACAACGACTCAGTCTTCAGCTATAAGCAGAGAAACCTGGAGAGATGAGACAGCAACCAGCCAACAGCGTGAACGATCTGGCGTCTGCTCCAGGTAGGCGCTCCGCTTAAGACTGCTGCACCCTGATTAGGCTGAGTGCGATCAGCTGGACCCGGACAACAGGCTGCAGCTTCTGTAGAGAAGAGGTAAAAACACACACACCCTGACAGTATCCCCCCCTTCAACGGACGCCTCCAGGCGGCCGAGCACGGCTAGAAGAGGCAGAAGCCCTTTCAAAGTCAGTGATAAGGGAAGGATCTAAAATGAAGGAACCGGGAACCCAACGGCGCTCTTCTGGGCCGTAACCCTCCCAGTCCACCAGGTATTGGCGGCCGCGACCCCGGGGGCGTACATCTAAAATGCGCCGGACAGTGTAGGCGGGATGCTCGTCAATGATCCGGGCGGGAGGAGGGGGTTCGGAAGGAGGGCACAAGGGACTGGCAGAGACAGGCTTGACCTGGGAGACATGAAAAATCGGGTGCACACGGAGATGGGCAGGGAGTTTCAGACGGAGGGCTGAAGGACTAATGACTGCTTCAATGGGATAGGGGCCCAGAAAGCGGGGAGCCAGTTTCCTTGGAACCCCTTTAAAGGGGAAGTTACGGGCGGGCAACCATACTAACTGGCCAGGTGTATATTGTGGAGCTGGGCGGCGTCGTAGGTCCGCGTAGTGCTTGTTCATGGCTGATGAGCGTTGCAGGGCGGCCCGAGTCTGTTCCCACACTCTTCTGCAGGCTCTGATGTGCGTTCTGACAGATGGTAAGGTTGAATTGGGAATGGAGCTGGGAAAGAGTGATGGTTGAAACCCAAGGGAGGCCTCAAAAGGCGAAACACCAGTAGCTGCGGAGATGTGAGAGTTGTGTGCATATTCGATCCAAGGGAGATGGGTGCTCCAGGTGGACGGATTTGCTGTGCAAAGGCAGCGAAGGGCGTTTTCAAGCTCCTGGTTGAGTCTCTCGCATAGACCGTTTGATTGGGGATGGAAACCGGATGTCAGTTGGACTCGGGCGCCGAGAGCTGTGCAGAAATCTTTCCACACCCTGGAGATGAACTGGGGTCCTCTGTCCGAGAGGATCTCGGTAGGGATGCCGTGTAACTTGAAGACGTGGAGACAGAGGAGCTTGGCGGTCTGAGCTGCGGTAGGCAATTTAGTGAGGGGAATGAGGTGGCAGGCCTTGGAGAAACGGTCGATTATGGACAGGATGACTGTTTTTCCATGAGAGGTAGGGAGTCCTGTGACAAAGTCTAAGGCAATGTGTGACCAGGGTCGTGTTGGGATGGAGAGAGGTTGTAACAGACCAGAGGCAGGTTGATGGAGACTTTTACTCTGGTTGCACACTGGACAAGCAGCTACGTACCCCTTAACATCGTTATTGAGACCAGGCCACCAGAAATAGCGACGGATGAGTGCGATGGTTTTTTTGTTTTTTTAGTTTTTTTTTTTTTTTTTTTTTTTTTTTTTTTTTTTTATTTTTTTTTTTTTTTTTTTTTTTTTTTTTTTTTTTTTTTTTTTTTTTTTTTTTTTTTTATTTTTTTTTTTTTTTTTTTTTTTTTTTTTTTTTTGTTTTTTTTTTTTTTTTTTTTTGTTTCGGCTGGTACCGGGATGACACGAGAACCTGGATGCATGTCCCCACCTAATGACTCTGGAGCGAACCGAGGAAGGGACATAGATGCGATGTGGAGGACCACCACCTGGATCCGGCTCATCGACTTGGGCGCGTTGGATTAGGGACTCAACATCCCAAGTGAGTGACCCCACAGTGCAGGATGGAGGAAGGATGGACGCAGGCGCTTCAGGTTGGACGTCCGGGGAGTGTTGCCGAGACAGGGCATCGGGCTTGGTGTTCTTGGAACCTGGCTTGTATGTTAAGTTTAAATTAAAGCGGGAGAAGAAAAGAGACCAGCGATATTGGCGAGGGTTTAATCTCTTAGCTGTTTGAATATAGAGCAGGTTCTTGTGGTCTGTCCAGACAACAACCGGGAGCTCCGAGCCCTCCAACCAATGGCGCCATTCCTCCAAAGCTAGCTTGATGGCGAGAAGCTCTCGGTCACCGATGCTGTAATTAGTTTCTGCTGGAGTAAAACGCTTGGAGAAGAAAGCACAGGGGTGAAGTTTCTTGTCCTGGGATGATCGTTGGGAGAGAATGGCCCCTACTCCGGTCTCTGAGGCATCAACCTCCAGGATGAACTGAGACTTGACATTTGGGTAGATGAGTATGGGTGCCCCGGTGAACCTCACCTTGAGTTCCTGGAAGGCCCGGTCTGCCGGCAGGTCCCAGGCGAACGGTCGCTTAGTGGAGGTAAGTGAGGTCAGGGGGGCTGCAAGGACGCTGAAGCCTCGAATGAAGCGTCTGTAGAAATTTGCGAACCCCAGGAACCGCTGCAACTGCTTCCTGGACGTCGGGGTTGGCCATTCTTGGACAGCCTTGATTTTCCCGGGGTCAGCCTTCACTCGTCCACCCTCGAAAACATATCCCAGGAAAGAGACAGATGTTAGATGGAACTCACATTTCTCAACTTTAACAAAAAGTGAATTCTCCAAGAGACGTTGGAGAACCTGACGGACATGCTGGCGATGCTGCTGGAGGTCCTTTGAAAAAATAAGAATATCATCTAGATAAACAAAAACAAAGACATTCAGGAAGTCCCGAAGGACATCGTTTACCAGATGCTGGAAAACCGCTGGGGCGTTACAGAGGCCGAAAGGCATCACCAGGTATTCGTAATGGCCGATGTGGGTCTTAAAGGCAGTTTTCCATTCATCACCTTCACGGATGCGGATGAGGTGGTAGGCATTACGTAGGTCGAGTTTGGTGAAGACTGTGGCCCCCTGCACGGCTTCGAATGCTGAGGTGATTAGTGGAAGGGAGTACTTATTCTTTATGGTGATGGAGTTGAGACCTCTGTAATCGATGCAGGGACGCAGGGTTTTATCTCTCTTTTCTACAAAGAAAAAACCCGCGCCTAGGGGAGAAGTAGAAGGGCGAATTATGCCTGCAGCCAGGGAATCGTTTATGTACGTCTCCATGGCGACTCTCTCCTTGCCCGAGAGATTAAAGAGGCGACCGGAAGGGAGAGGAGCCCCAGGAAGGAGATCGATGGCACAGTCATAGGGCCTGTGAGGAGGGAGTGAGAGAGCCTTGGACTTACTGAAGGCAAGGTGCAAATCGTGATACTCGGAAGGGACTCTGGTTAAATCTTGCTGGTCAGTGATCGAGGAAGACAGGGTGGTTCTAGTTCTTGGTACTGCCGAACGTAGGCAGTTTTGGTAGCAGTAGCTGCTCCAGGACTCAATGCGGGCTTTTGCCCAATCTATCTTTGGGTTGTGAGCTGCTAACCAGGGATACCCCAAAACTAGGGGGGCATCACGTGTTGGGAAGACAAAGAAAGAGACCTGCTCATGATGGTTTCCCGAAAGGACCAAATTAAGGGGTGTTGTTTGGTGAGTGATAGCAGTAAGGGTCCTACCATCTAGGGCAGTTACTTTAAACGGAAAAGAAAGCGCTTCCACTGGAAGGTTAAACTGTTGCACAATCTTAGGACAAATTAAATTCTGTTCAGAGCCAGAGTCAATCAGTGCACGGAGGGAAATATGCATCTGGTGGTCTAAAACTAAAACGGGCAGAATAGGCCGGGGATTAGTTAAAGGAGAACCGCCCGACAGGACCCCCAGATTCACTGTCGGACTGGGTCTTTTGGACGGGCCGGACAGTTTGAAATGAAATGACCAGGGGCTCCACAATATAGGCAGCAACGGCCTTCCATACGTCGCTGCCGCTCGGCCGGAGAGAGCCGAGCCCTGCCGATCTGCATCGGCTCAGGAGAAGGTTGCCGCGGAGGCTGGGCGGTAGGCGTGGGGAGCGCTGACGAGGCGGCCAACGGGGGCGCGTAAACAGACTGTGGTTTAGACCTTGTTCTTGCCCTTTCGCGGAGTCTGTTGTCGATCTTAATGGCGAGATCAATTAAATCATCCTCAGACTCGGGCTCATCTCGATAAGCGAGTTCATCCTTAATCCTTTCATTAAGGGACTGTAGAAAAGCGGCTTTAAGTGCTGGTCTGTTCCAGCCAGATTCAGCGGCTAACGTGCGGAACTCAACAGCCAGATCCGCCACCGAGCGATTGCCCTGTTTAAGCTCCCACAGAAGTTTAGCGGTCTGCTCCTCACTTCTCGTCAAGCAGAAGGTCTGTTTGAACCGATCAATGAATTGATCATAAGAACAGCTGCCGAGAGAGTCTAGGTCATAACGAGCCTGAGCCCATTGAAGAGCTCTGTCTCTGAATAAGGCAACCATATAGGAGATCTTACTGGCGTCATCTCGAAAGGTGCGAGGGGAACGCTCGAACGCCAGCGAGCACTGTAGCAGAAAGCCCCGGCTCTTTGACAGCTCCCCAGAGAAGGGCTCTGGAGGGGGAGAGACAACCTCGCGGAAGGCGGATGTGGGAGGCGGATCAGCGGCAGCTGATGAGGCAGACCCCGGGATAGTGAGCTTGGAACTTAGGTCGTGGATAACCCTGGTAAGTTCGTGGAAACTCTGGAGAAGCGCGGTCTGCTGCTGCTGCATGCTTTGTAAAGCTGCCTCATGACGGCCCAGAAGCACGCCCTGCTCGGAGACCGCTGAACGTAGGTGTGTCGCAGAGTCCGTTTGGCCAGATCGTTCTGTCATGTTCCCAGAACCAGGACTCTAGTGCAGACACACAAACGGACAGCAACTCAGGGGGTTGAAATGAAAAAACAATTTATTGTTTAGTTGCCAAGGAAGACAGCCGGGAGACCATTCGTAAAACTCAGGAGGAGCCTACACGAACTTGGAAGAGGGCAGCGACTGGGGATGAGAGGAGACAAAGGTGAGCAGAGTCACGTGACGTGGAGAGAAGCTCAAATGCAACGAGGCTTACTTGGGGAATCCGTAGGGCTTGCTCTCCGCTTGGGAAGGACAGGGCGTGCTTGCCGGTCTTCCAGGTAACTGGATAAACACTACCCAGAACGCAGCGATCTCCGGGGAGGATGGAGGGTGGTCAGGCAGAACCAGCTCAGTGTTGCGCAGCAGCAGCGACCAGGGGACGAGGGAGAGACAACGACTCAGTCTTCAGCTATCAGCAGAGAAACCTGGAGAGATGAGACAGCCACCAGCCAACAGCGTGAACGATCTGGCGTCTGCTCCAGGTAGGCGCTCCGCTTAAGACTGCTGCACCCTGATTAGGCTGAGTGCGATCAGCTGGACCCGGACAACAGGCTGCAGCTTCTGTAGAGAAGAGGTAAAAACACACACACACACACACACACACACACACACACCCTGACACCGCCATGCTTCTCGCCGTGTTCGGCTCCCCTTGAGTCGAGCCAGATTCAAATCCATCTCCCCCAGCGTCGGCCTCTTCTCCTCAAAACTCCCAGCAGGAGTTCCCACGCCGCTTGCCTTTACCTCTCGTGGCTGCTCGGGCCACCCTCCTCATTCTTCCGCTTCACCTGCCTTGCCTCGGAGCTTAATCCTCCTCAGCAACTTTCGGCCACCGCTTATGCTCACCCGCCCCAGGCCGCTCTTCCTCCATCAATTCACGGCTCGCGCCGGACTTCAGCGCCTCACGTCCGGGCATCCCCTCGCACTCCCCGCTCCTCTGTTGCCGCTCCGACATGTCCGGCTGAACAGTGGCGCGACTTTCAGCGTGCTTCGTGGCTCAGGGGGATCCCCTTCAGCCACTCTGCTCACAACGCTCTTGTTAGGCTTCTCTTTTCGTCTCCTCCGCCAGTGCAACCCCTGTTCCGTCCATAGCTTCCCGCTTCTGCCGTTCAAGCTTTCCCATCGGGCGGTTCTTCCGGTGACACTGTTCCCTTCTCTGTGGCTTCGGCCCAAGCACTCACGGCGCACCCTGCCAGGAGCAAGCTGACATGTCGCCCTGCACCAAGTAATCTGGTAGGCCGGTAAACCCATCATTCCTTAGACTGAAGAAATTGCATTACATGCCTGAATGGTTAATGTAAACATACCATTCAGATTACTCTGATCCGATCTAATTCATTCGGATCATGTTTCCTTCCGCTCGAGAAGTTATTCCGATAGTTTTTCGTTCACGGTGCATGTAAACTCCCATTCCAAATACAGGTGTTTCCTACAGAAGTCTAGGTCATGCGTTGAAATGTGTCGTCTCAAATAAAGGGATTTAGCTCATAATTCGATTACATATGTAAAAATGAAGGCTCGAGGTTAAAAAAAAATTTAAAAAATGAATAAATAAAAAACACCTCCTGCTGACCCGCCCTCTCTTTCTCTCTGTCTCTGGGTTCTGCCGACCCGCCCTCTCTTTCTCTCTGTCTCTGGGGCCTGCCGACCCGCCCTCTCTTTCTATTTCTGTCTCTGGGTCCCGCCGACCTGCCCTCTCTTTCTCTTTCTCTCTCTGGGTCCTGCCAACCCGCCCTCTCTTTCTCTCTCTGGGTCCTGCCGACCCACCTTCTCTTTCTCTCTCTGGGTCCTGCTGACCCGCCTTATCTTTCTCTCTCTGGGTCCTGAATACCCAGCCTCTCTTTCTCTCTCGCTCTCTCTCTGGGTCCTGCCGGCCCGTCCCTATTAACCCCTCCCCCTTTCTTTCGCAGCATCCACCGATCGCAGCATTGCGGTTCCATGCTTTCGTTCACTCCTGTACCACCCCTCTAACATCTCTCTCTTCTAGGTCCTGTCTGGGGGGGTTCTGAGCAGGCTCAGAAAGACAGTTTCTTCCTGAAGACTGCGCCCCCACACTGAGTCTTCCTCCGGGTCACCGATGATATGTCTTCCCAGACCTTTCGATCCTCCACGCCTTCCATAAACTGTTCAAATTCAGAATCTGTAGCATTGTTCTTTGTTCGTGAATAGTTGATTCCATCCGTAGCATGGTCCTGGCTAGTGAATTATCTTGTTACACTCGGAACATTAGCAATATTGATCTAAGATCATTTTTTTCACCTGCTAGACATTTTCTATTCCTTTTGCTTTTCACAGGCAGTAGTTATGAAAAGGACAAGGCACATTATATATTTTTTGCCACTGTTAGCAAAGAACAGCAGACACAGATGGTACGTTCGGAAATAATTGAAGAGGTAAAAAGCAGTCAGTACTTCATCATCATGGCTGATGAGACAAAGGATGTCTCAAAACAGGAGCAGATTTCATTTGTGCTCCGGTAGTATCATGATGGAAAAATGAAGGAGAGTTTTCTCCATTTTGAATATGTTGAAAGGCTAGATGCAGTGGGACTTACTGAAAAGAGAGTCCACTTATTGGAACATCACAGCTTGGACTACAAAAACAACCTGGTAGGCCAAGCATATGATGGTGTTGCTATAATGAGTGGTAGGCCTTCAGGGGTACAGGCTAAGATCAGGGAGAAAGCTAAATATGCATTTTACATCCACTGCAGTGCCCACTGTCTTAATTTAGTGCTAGCTGATGCTATCAAAGCAGTCCCAGAGGCAGAGGAGTTCTTTGCTCTCTTACAGAGTCTCTATGTTTTCACCTCTGTGCATCACATGTGCATCTCAAATGGCTAACTGTACAAAATGAGGTGTAATGCAGCACACGGGAGCTCCAAAAACTGAGTGATACACGATGGGCTTGTCGATTCATAGCTCTAACATAGCTCGCAACATAGTGGATAGATTACCTGCCCTAAAACGTGTTCTGATTGAGATGGCACAAGAGCACAGGGGAGACAAGTCTTCAGAAGCTTGTGGTCTTCTGGCCCAGATTGACCTAGAATTTGTTGTGCATCTACTTACGCTCCATACATTTTTTGGGGAAACAAAGCTTCTTTCCGATATGCTGCAGTCATCAACTGTTGATCTCTCAAGAGCAGCAGATTTAGTGGAATGTTTGGTTGGGACATTGATGGAGTTCAGGCAGCATTCCTTTTTTGACAACTTGTGGGGGGAAGTATTGAACATTTTTGGGCAATGTGATGCTGGCACACACTCTGTGACCAAATGACAAAGGAAGACCAGCTCCAGACTCCGTGAGTACCACATACTAAGCTCTGTTGGTCAGAGGGAGCTAGGTAAAGAAACCTACCGGTTTTCTTTTCTTTAGTCTGTCATTAACTGCAAGCTTAGCGAATTAAACAGACATTTTTCAAAGACCAACTGTGAGGTGATGAGCCGTATCCAATCTCTTAACACTAAGAGTTATGCAATTTTGAGAGACACTACTTTGTTTGAGTTTGGTCATCTTTATGAGAAAAATAAAGAGTGGTGTAATTGAAAAACCTTCTGATACAGTGGAGTTGATCCATTTCACTGAGGCATACAAGGAAGTATTCAATGAGCTCTTTAGACTGTGGAAAATCGCTGTTGCATGCACTCCCAGTGAGTTCTACCAGTTGTGAGCAGAGTTTTCCCACATTAAAACTAGTAAAAACCTACCTTCGGTTCACCATTACAGATGAGCGTCTTAGCAATGTTGGGGTGCTAAGCATTGAATCCAGAAGGGCCAAGGCTTTGGACCTTGAAGCATTTGTGGACCATTTTGCAAGAAAACATAAGCGCAGAATACTATTATTATGATGGTATAAACTACTGTGTTGCCAGTGCCAGAGGATGAGAGACTACTGTTTAGAAAAAAGGAAAATTATTTTTCAAACTATAATAGTCTCTATGTGACATTATATGTACATACATACACAAAACATGTCTTACATCCAAAAGAAAGAAATGTTTCTACTGTATTACCTCAAATTTTTGATTAGAGACTACAAATATAGCTAGTTACCATTTTGTTAGGGGCTCATAAGTTATGGTTGTTTGGCTAAGTAAATTTTATTGTATGTGACTGTCTTGTTAATTTCAGTTTCTTAAAATGTCTGCGATGATAGAATGAATAGAACCAGAGTATACAACTTTTATGGAAAATTTATATTGAGATATTTGTTAAAAACTATTTGTTTTGTGTATCCCCAAATGCTCATACTAACTGTATTATAACATAAAAATAAAACATCAGCGTCTCTGTGAAGACGACCCTGAGATACTGGAAAATGCTGAAAGACCTTGGATAGACCGGTTTCCGCTGGTCTTGGCGCCTGAGAGTCCAAGGGACTTCAACATAGAATTTTGTTTACCCGTGTTTGAGATTAGCCCAAGGTTGATAGAAGTCCTTATAATACACTGGCATTTTAGTGGGAAGGCAGGAGGATCCAGCTTTTGCGATTCTCATCGTATCTGAGCTTCCTAAGAAATATAATTAAACCTCCAACTAAAATGAAGAAATCTCTCTCACCTCTTGATTTAAAATGCATTTTGTTCCACAACACAACTATTAAACAACTTGTTATATCACAGAAATTTGCCCTTTGAGGTTCCTCTCATATGTGGTCTGGTTGAGATTTTGTTCCAGCTTTTGTTCTGACTCTTTGGGTAGCACTGCTGCTTTCTCCTTAGGTTTTCTTTGCTGTAATTAAACTACTGGAACATATTCTGTACCTTGGAAGGAAAAACACCTATTTGATTTGCATATAAAACAAAAGTTCCACAATCCAAATAAAGTCCCATTTTATAGTAAACAATTAAATGTTGCCCTTTTTGTTTCATTCTTTTTTTCTGTGCCCCCCTGAAAAATATTGTCCTGAACATATTGTTGGAAGTATCAGCTAAGCTGTCAGTTGCACAATAAACAGGAATCTTCATCTTTAACATTCAATGAGTATCAGTATATTAAGTGTTCTCCTTTGTGTGGAAATGAAAAAAGTCTGTGTGTTTTAAAACGTTTTTGTGTTTAGTGTGTGTGTGTGTGTCTGTCTGTGTGACCTCATTTACAGGTGCTGGTAGGGTCTGCTGCTTCACTTCCTCCCATCACCCCACCTCACTTCCCATTCAATCCGGATGAGTCCATGGTGGAAATTGTCTCTGTCACGCCCTCCTCTACTTCTGCCTCTCTCCCGGAGCTGTAAAGTCTTGTCTTGGACAGGAGCTGACACCCTGTCCAGTCCCACTGGATTAGGAATGGGAGCCAGAGCCGTTCTGATTCTGGGGACTCACTGGGTGGGGCTGAAACTGCTGTGTGTTGCAGGGGAATCACTTTTGGTGTTTTTTTGTCTCTTTTCCTTCTTGGGTGCAGTTTTCTGCTCTTCTGAGCAGAGTGTGACATTAGCGACAGTCCACACTGTGCAGGAAGTCTTGTTGACCTCAGCAAGGTGTGGCAGAACGCCTTCCAGGGCTGCTGAGGCGGGGGGGGCAACTGCAGGGGTGGAGACTGAGCAGTGCTGGCTGAGGTGGGGAACACGTCATCTTCCTCTTTGGGGGGGGGGGTTAATCTCTGGTTTCTGCTGTCGTAGATCTTGTAGAGTAGGAGGCATTTCAGCTGGAGGGGCGGAGGGGCTCTGTGTTCGGGTGTTGGGGCGGTATGTTGTCCATGGTGTGTTTGATGTGCAGAAGAGGTGGAATTCAGAGGTTAGTTTAGCAGCAGTCATCCAAGCTCTCTGCAAAAGATTACTTCATTAATTAATTTCACAATTATTATTTCTTAAAATGGACTTGCCTAAAGGGCTCACAATAATTAATTAATCGGCCTCACTTAAAGCTCACAGTAATATTGCTTATATTGCTTCTAGAAAGCTCAGAGTCAAACCATTAACTGGTCTTGCTAAATTATTTCTATTTATTGTATCTATTTATTTTCAATAAATAAATAAACAAAAATATTTACCTCACAGTATTGACTCAAAGGATTCAAACCTTCTCTTGTCTAAGGTAAATTGTCAACCGGCACATACACAGAAAAAAGGCTCTCCCAATTATAATTAAAAAAGCTGACCACAAATAGGAAAATATAATTTCCTCTTTTACTATAATTACAGGTTAGAATTTAGTTTTTGTCCTAGGATTTGAATATAGTCCAATATTTTAACTAAGGAATGAAATTAATTTAGCTCACCAGGCTTTGTCCCTCAGACAATTTTATGTTTGGTCTTCGTTGTTCAGAACACTGGACTGAGTCTCCCTTCTCTTGAATGCTTAAGCGAGGCCCGGAGATGGGTGCACAAAAACACCCAGGCATCCCCTCAGTCAGTGTCTGACGGACATGCACGAATCCTGTTCATATGACGCCAAAAATGTGGTAGAAATCTAGTTGTCTGAGAGGCCTTGGATGAGAGACTAAAACAGAGTGTCAGCCATATTCGTACATAGTTTATTTTACGTGCACGGAGGGGCTCCTGCTGAGAACCCTGAAGCTTCAGCACAGATGCATGGGTATATATAGTAGTCAGCCACACTCTATTGAATAAGCTTCTGACCGAGCATTAAATCATACAGATGATTTCTTACATACTCAAACAGAAGAGAAGTGTCACTTCAGTAGACAGCAGTAAACAATCAGGAGATAGTTTCACTGGACAATCAGAATACTGATAACAATAAGGGACACTTTGTATCATGCTGAGAAAGACATTCACAGGAGCATGCCAGATAATAACAAGAGTTGTCATAAGTCAAGATGAAATGTTAACATACAATTGGTTCTTGTTGTACCTTAGAATCAAAACAGCTGTCTAAGAGCTGAGTAAGACAATTAAACCTTTCTTAATGTCCCACCATTAATGATAACATTTTCCGTCACAAGAGCAGAGGAAGGGAGGGCAGACTGGGAGACGAACTCGGGGTCCACCCTGAAGTGAAACGCGTCCTTTGGTAGTAGCTCCAAAACCAATGGGAGGAGTAGCATTGATGGAGCTCAGAATTGACGGGAAGGGACACGAAATGGTTAAAACTCGGAAGGGGAGAGGAATTCGCACCGGAGCCACATCCCTGTATGACAGGGCTTGACTAGGGCGAACCTATAATGGATGCATGGCACGCTGGTGGCAGAGGACTGAGGGAGACACGAAAGGCTGTACCTAAGGAATGATGCTGATGGTAGAGTTAAGATAACCCGAGAGCAAAGCCCAGGGACTCCAGAGAAGTATAAAAAGAGGTAGCCGGTGTTCTAACGAAATAGCGCACCCCTTTCAAAATGCTCACCGCAGGACAAGTTACCCAACCTATCTTAACCCACAAGTTCTATGCCCTGCCCCAAGGTCATAGAGCGAAAAAGATACTTGCCTAATAAAAATGCCTAAACCTGGATATAAAACATATACAATTTTAAGTTGATTTGAAAAGTTTTTTTTTTTTTACGGCACATGTGGTTTAACCGAAAGTACGTCACTAGCTATGTTTACATGTGCAAACAACTTAGATTAGATTAGATTAGAATTGCGCATCTATCGAATTAAAAAGGCGTTTAAGTGAGCTGCATTTCTGAAAAACATGAATCATGTCGACATGTGCAGAACTATCTAAAATTAAGAAAAACGGCGTAGAAGAAGAAACGGACCTGCAAATAACCATGGCTGTACCCATTTGACGTGGACTACTGATGTTATTTCGTTTATTTATATTGTGTTTTTTTTATGCGCCTTCATTCTTATGTATGCAATCGAATTATGAAATAAAGCCCTTTATTTAATTGAGACGACAGATTTCTATGCATGACTTAACAGACTTCTGTATATATATAAATAAACTCTTGATCGGAAGTAAATTTGATCCGAACGAATTTGATCGGGTCAGAGTAATCTGAATGGCATGTTTACATTAAGCATTCAGGCTTTTTATGTGATTTCTTGAGTCCAAGGAATGATGAGTTTACTGTCCCACCAGATTCCCTGGTGCAGGACGACATTATAGCTCGCCCCCGGCAGGGGGCGTTGTGGTGGCTGGGCCGAAGCCACAGAGAAGGGAACTGTCTCACTGGAAGAACCACCGGATGAGGAAGCTTGAACGGCAGACGCGGGAAGCTATGGACGGAACGGGGGTTGCACTGGGTGGAGGAGTCGGAGGAGATGAAAAGAGAAGCCTGAAAAGATAGCGTTGTAAGAGTCACGCCACTGTCCAGCCGGACATGTCAGAGCGGCAACAGAGGAGCAGTGAGCGCGAGGGGATGCCCGGGCATGGAGCCCAGCGCGAGCCTTGAAGGGATGGAGGAGGAGCGGCCTGAGGCGGGTGTGCCGAAGTAGTGGCCAAAAGGTGCCAAGGAGATGGCTCAAGTCAGAAGATGAAGCTCTGAGGCGAGGCAGGTGAAGTGGGAGAATGAGAAGTAGGCTCAAGCAGCTACCAGAGGTAGAGGCAAGCCGCGTAGGAACTCCTTCTGGTAGTTCTGAGGTCGTGATTAGAAACGTTAAGGAAGCCAGGTGAGATGAGTTTAGGACGTACAGTTTTGAGGCGTGGCCCTGCTCCTGAACTTAAGCCAACTTTGTTAACTCTATTTTAGATGTCGGTCCTGAGACTCAGAGAGAGAAATTTTCACCAAAACTATTATCACTGTCTCTTAATCTTTCTCTACAAGTAAAGAACCTGGGCGTGACTTTTGACTCTGAGTTTACTTTTATCCCACACATTAAAAACATAACTAAAATAGGCTTTTTATCACCTAAAGACCAGAGTCCACACGATTCTCTCTTGGGCCAATACGGAGATGCTAATGCATGCTTTTATAACCAGTAGAATCAATTACTGTAATACCCTGCTTTCTGGTCTTCCCAAAACTACTACCTCAAGTTTCCAGCTTTTGCAAAATTCAACAGCTTGTGTCGTGACAAAGACCAGGAGGCGGGAGCACGTTACACCAGTCTTAGAATCACTGCATTGGCTCTGCGTATGTTTTAGGATACCTTTTTAAGGTTCTTTCAGTTTTTAAAGCCAGGGTATACAATTTCATTTTAAAACACTAAGTTAGGAGTTCTTAAATTTGACCAAGTAATTTTCATTCTTTCTATAGCGAGAAACCCTGGGAAAACCTAATCCAATCAACTTCCACAGTTCGTCCATGACAAGAGGCTTGTAAGCAAAACTGTGTTCCTGCACCTCCCCCTCTGCGTTTCCCATTTCGTGTGTGCGCAACGCTCTTTCTATCCTGTAAACAGGAAGTGAGCTTTCGCTACCTTACCAACAGATAAATTGATTGCGCCAGCTGCAGTAGCCGACATGTTTGTTTGGTGAAGCATTTAGTTTGAAGTTAGTTGATATTAGCTTCCTAAAGTGAATCAAAAATGCAAAGCTGTTGTGGAAATAGCAACGAGAAAGAAGAAAGCCGACGAAGAGCGTGCCAAAAGCCGAAAAAGCATCGGAGCTGCTGCATTTAAACGGTGGCGTCAACTCAAGAAAGTTAAAGGGTCGCTAACCGATGCGTCGGTTGCCGATTTTCTCCTGGACAGATAAGATCCCGTTATATTTTGTGACTTTGGTTGAAATAGCTTGTGTCCTGCGAGTTGTTGACTGTGGCGCCGACACAACGAGACCATGCTGGTTGCGCATGCCTGTGTAATTGAGGCGTGGCTTAGGGGTAGAGCATGAAGCAAGGGGTCTGACTTTTTATTTTGCAATAACGCCCTCTAGAGGAGTGCTCCCACAATCGTATAATCTGCCTTTAAGTGTCTTAATGGTATTGGGCCTTCTTATCTATCAGAAATGCTTTTACCATATGAACCTTCACGGTCTCTGTGCTCCTCTGGCAGCCGTCTCCTTGTCATCCCCAAAGTCAGAACACGCACTCAGGGTGTGGCGTCTTTCCATTATTATGGCCCTCACCTCTGGAACAGCCTGCCAGAGGACCTCAGGGCCGCAGAGTGTGTTCATGTTTTAAGAGCAGGCTCAAGACTCACCTTTTTTTGTCAAGCTTTTAACTGAATATTATTTATTAATATCTGTTTAATTGCTCTGCATGTTTTATTTGATCTTATTGTTTTACACTTAATAATTTAAAACTGTATCAGTCTTTACATTTTTATCAGTATTTTACTACTTAATCTTATTATCTAGTGTTTATTTTAATATTTTTACTTCTTATTTTTATCTTCCTTCCAGTGTTTCCTCTGTAGGAGCACTCTGCCTCGGGAGCGGTGGTCGGCTGTGGCTGCCTGGGTACTCTCCAGATAGTGCATGGGTGGAGTTGGGGGTCTTATGCTGCATTCCAGTTAACCTTTCCAAGTCAGAAAGTCGAAAATCTGACAGTTTTCTCGCGTCATTTCACAGTGACGCCCCCTTTAGGTCGGAATATACGAGCTCCAACTCGGAGCTCTGAGAGTAGACCTAGTAGAGGGGGGCAAGTCGAAAACAAAGATGCCTGCGCCCGTAGTTGAGATATATTTTCTTTGTATTTGCACTGTTGGTCATTTCAATGTTGTTTTTAAATGGTCTTACACACTTGACTACATTTCTGCTTTAATCCGGTCATCTTAAACTGTAAAGCACTTTGAGAAGCTTTGTAGTTTGAAAAGTGCTTTATAAAAAAGTTTGATTTGATTTGCAATAGAAAATGTTGAGTTTTTCTCTAAATTTTAGATTTTTGCTTTTTTGGAGAATCTGTTAGTTGAAGACAAAAAGAAGCCTCTCCATTTTTTAGATATTAGTATTGGAATATTTAAAAGGAGCATTTTGAGGTTGAAATCAGTTTGTTTTTCTGAGTTTCTTTGCATTCTGTAAGGGGAGTATCAGTCTGTTTTTATTTACATAGTGGATAGCCAGGCTTTTGTTTCTTTTGGTATTGCCCCTGCCCTCCAAGAATGCCACATAGCTACTTATACAGTCCTCAAAGAAGATGAATGCTCTAAAGCTTGTGCTAAACGAGGAAAAAAGAGAATTATCTGCATAGGGAGGCAATCCCGTAGCCAGGCGCTTTCTATTATGTACAACATGCAGCTGGATTCTTAACCTGCAGAAAAAGAGTGGCAGGACATGCAAATTATTGGACATTTAAAGGCAAACTGACGCAGAGTAAAAACTTTGAAGATGGCTACATTCACAAAGAATGCTCAGAAAAAGAAAAAGTGTTCCCGAACGTCTTCTTTCATTGGATGCAATGAGATCTGCTGGAATCCTTATCTGTTTCTTATAGGGTGAGTTTCCTTAACCAGCAAAGTTTGTTGTTTTATCTTATAATTCATAGGCTACATGGCTGTTGTTATTAGTTATCTCAGGACTGTTATTTTAATTGTAGCCTAATCGTTAACATCATACGAATTTCCAAAATACTCCACTACAAAAATGAGCTTCTAGATTCTAGCTTTTAATGTGGGAATCTGCTGATAATTTGAATAATGCTTCAATAGCTTGAATTGACTGCTGTTAATGATTTAGCCTACGTAAACGTGTGTTATGGACAGTAATGGGCAGTAACGCATTAAAAGTAATGTGTTACTGTAATCCAATTACTTTTTTGAATAACAGGTAAAGCAAAGGATTACAGTGGCAAAAAAGTTATTAAACTGCCTTTACTTTTGCGCGAGCAGACTGCGTTACTGCATTAGTTAGGAAACTGTGGCCTACCCCACAGCATATGTCACTGTCATGAGACGTGCTCTGCACAACTGTTTCCTCATTCATGATATAGAAATACTTCACAACACCCTCACAACAATTTTCCAAAGGTTTTCGATTTCTAATCCAGCACATTTTTAAACAAAATATGACTTCCTCCCAATAATTTTTACTTTTTGTTGCATTGTTTATTGGTTTAGACATTTAAAATTATGCCAATTAGTTGGAAAACTAATTTAGCTTCAGTCCAAACATTTCAAATAAGCCTTGGTGTTAAGTGTCCAGTTTCTATTTTCGTTGTAGATTTATCCATTCATTGTGTTCTTTATTTTGATAGTTAGTTTGTTCATTCTCTGTAATGCAACCATAAGGGGTCACAACCCAGTGATTCCTTGTGCTGGTCCCAAGTCTGGAAAATTGCAGAGGGTTGTGTAAGGAAGGACATTCGATGTAAAACCTAAGCCAAAATCTAATATGGAAATAACAAACATGAACTCCATACCAGATTAGTCGAGGCCCGGGTTAACAACAACCACCACTGGTGCTGTTGACCTACAGGGTGTCAGTGGAAACTGGGCTACTGTTGGTCGAAGGAGGAGAGGAAGAAGGCATGTTGGTAGGCAGTGAGAGCAAAGGAAATTCAAGAGCATGGAATTCAGAATAGGGACTTTGAATGTTGGGACTATGACAGGTAAAGCTAGAGAGCTGGTGGAAATGATGCAGAGAAGGAAAGTGGATATTCTATGTGTTCATGAGACCAGGTGGAAAGGTAGCAATGCTAGAAGCTTAGGATAAGGGTTAAAGTTGGAAAGACAAATGGAGTAGGTGTTATGTTGAAGGAGGAATTTGCTAGGAATCTTCTGGAAGTGAACAGGGTATCAGATAGGCTGATGAGTCTGAAGCTTGAAATGGAAGGAAAAATGATCAATGTTGTTAGTGGTTATGTCCCACAGGTAGGGTGTGAGTGAGAAGAAAATAAGAAATTCTGGAGTGAACTAGATGATTTGATATCCCAAGAGTTGAGAAGGTCGTGATTGGTGCAGACTTTAACGGATATGTTGGTGAAGGGAACAGATATATCTATATCAGTCTCATAATCTGAAGGAGTTAATTCTTTATGGCCGACTGTGGCTCAGTTGGTTGAGTAGTTGTCTTGCAGTCGTAGGTTCGATTGCAGCTTCCTCCAGTCACATGTTGTTGTGCCCCTGGGCAAGGCCCTTAACCCCAAAATTGCCTACCGATAATTATATCGGTGTATGAATGTGTGTGCGTTTGTGAGTGCAAATGGTTGAATGTGGCTCCAATGTAAAGCGCTTTGAGTGGTCAACATGACTAGAAAAGCACTATATAAATTCAGTCCATTTACTATTTACAGTCTATTGATCATGAAACCTTGTCATATAATGTTGCATAAGATGGACAACATTGACTTCCCAAAATACAAAGTTTATTTACAGAAGAAGAAAAAGAAACATTTAATCACTCAAAACTAATGACCAACACACTACCATTCAAACTAAATGAATAACTAAAAATACAATAAACAAAGAGGACAAAATGCAATATAGATAGAAAAAATTAATTCTAATTTATGCTTGAAGGAATCTGGATGCTTTAAGAACACAGGGCTTGATTTGCAGATGCTGGAACGAAAGCTAAAATATACTAAAACTTTACCAATCGTAATTAGTTCAACTAATATAGCACCATTGATTTATGTGTAAACCAATAAAAACAACATCTGTAAAAGAAAACATTTAACTTTGGAAAATGACTTCTATTTGGATTTAATTACGAAAAGAACTTTCAAACACGGCTAATAAGACTAGTTTCTGTTCTTAATCTTCTCAGAACTGATCTTTATTTGAACACCTCTGATTGCCTATTCATTGAGTGCCGGCCTGGGCCAACACGTGGGCTAATCTCAGCAGATGAAACTACCTTTTGCGGTTTCCAGCACAGCAATTCTTATCGGCTCAGTGGCGATAATTGAATGTGGCCTTGGCTGGTTCAGACTCCCACCAAGCAAAGCTCTCAGCTCCAGTGGTCACCAGTGTGAAAACTCAGAGGGCGATAAACAACGTCTTTGTTTATCAATGTTTAAGATTCACCTGAAGCGTTCTTTGGGTTCCTTGAAGCGAGTTTCTCACAGAACTTGGGTCTTCCCATCGACAACGAAGGGAGGTGGTTGCTTCTGGTCTCCCTCGAACGAGCCGGCTGGGACTCGCCATGACGAGGAAGGAGCGGCTGCTTGCTGGGGGGTATGTATAGACTGTGACCCCCCCCACACACACACACACACACTTCCTGTGGAGCTAGAGTGCAGATTAGCACCAACTGATGGCTGTGTTGACCAAACACATAAGAGGCATGAACATAAGGTGACTTATAAGAAAGAAGGTAGGAGCACTCAGGTGGACTACATCTTATGTAGAAGTTGCGATCTGAAGGAGAAAAGAGTAGAATAGAATAGAATAGAATAATCCTTTACACCACGAGGGGATTCGTCAGAAAAGTGACTGCAAAGTAGTGGTGGGTGAGAGTGTATTCAGACAGCATAGGATGGTGGTCTGTAGGATGAAACTGATGGTGAGGAAAACAAAGAGAACAAAGACAAAGCAGAAGACCAAGTAGTAGAAACTGAAAAATTCTGCCTCGTTGCTTCACTGCGTTAGTAAATGAAGCAATGTTTTCTGTTTGGTGACTCACTTGGTTGAAGCATCTCGGAGCTCTCGCCCTCTTGAATTGATCTAATTTTCTTTGTCCACAAGCTTTTCTGAGTTATTCTAACACACAAACACGTTAAAACTCTTTTTATCTCCAGATCTTTCAGTTTTGGGAACTCGTTAAGTGTTACACTGGTTTTCTGGGCTCGGTAAGGTATCGCTAGGTTAGCTTAGGTTCACTGCTAGCATCGCTACGGCTGCTGTCTCTCCTGTCCCTCTGTCTCTCCCTGAATCTTCTCCTCTGTCCTGCTCTCTGTGTCAGATGTTTAGCTACTCCTCTGCCTCCTTTAGCGAAGATGGTAGGTGTAATAAGTGCAGCATTTTTGTAGCCTTGGAGGTAAGGGTTTCTGAGCTAGAGGCAGGGCTCCGCGCTGTACAACAGCCAGGCCCAGCAGTAGCTAGTGCGGAGCCAGTTAGGACAGGACTCCTTAGGCATCCTCCAACAGCTCCCGTGCAGCTGGGACCGCAGGCGAGCTGGGTGACGGTTTTTAGGAAGCTTAGCGCATGACCCCAGCGCGGAGCCAACCTCCAGCCCCTTTCTGTGAACAATAGGTTCGCCCCGCTGAGCACGAGAGGCCAAATCTTGTAATTGGCAGCTCCGTAGTTTGGAATGTAGCTCCAGAGACATGAAAGACCACTGTCAGATGCCTTCCAGGGGCAAGAGCTGCGGACATTAGGTCCGATCTGAAGCTTTTGGCCAAGGACAAACGGCGGTATATCAGGATCGTTATCCATGACAGTTTCCCATCCACTACCCAAAACAAATGAATTAAAAGTTAATGCTACTAGAGCAAAGTATAACAATCTGATAAAGATAAATACAACTCAGACCGAACAGAAAAATAAATCAATGAAATGTTGTTTACTAACATAAGATCTCTCCCCTCAAAAACACTCTTGGTAAATAATATTGATCGGTTTTGTCTTGCAGAGATATGGTTGCAGGAAGAGGACCATGCCACAATAAATGAGTCAATTCCCCCTAGCTACTTAAACTTTAGTGTCCCTCTAAGTACTGGTCGAGGAGGTAAAGTAGCCACCATCTTTCATTCAGACTTACTAATCAATCCCCAAAGAAATAATAGTTACAGTTCCTTTTAACATTTAATCTTTAAACTTCCTCATACACATAGCAAAGCAGTAAAGCCAGACATATCAGACTAAGCTGCAGCAAGTTTTAAAGAAGCTCTTCCAATTTTAGTTTTATTCAGTACATAAAAGTACAATAGAAAATAGTGATTTAACTCCTGACCCCTCACAACTTGACGTTCTAGTTCATAGTGTTAATTCCTCCCTGTGTCTGGCAATAGACAAAGTTGCCCCCTTGAAAAGGAAGGTGGCTAGCCATAGAAGATTAGCTCCCTGGTTTAACTTAGAGCTACGTACCCTAAAGCAGAATGTTAGAAAACAAGAGAGAAAATGGCTGTCCACGCATTTACATGATTCCTTTTTAATATGGAAAAATAGTTTATTTCTATATAAAAAGAGCCTTCGAACAGCTAGAACAGCATATTCTTCATCTTTAATCGAGGAGAATAAAAATAATCCTAGGCTTATTTTTAATACAGTTGCCAAACTCACGCAGGATCATAGCTCTGTCGAGCCAACCATTCCCCCATCTCTTAGTAGTGACGATTTGATGCAATTTTTTATTAATAAAATAGGCTCTATAAAAAATAAGATAAATGGAAACCTACCCAATATGCTTGCTTCTTCCTTATTTAGTGAGGCAGCATCAAAAATGGTTGAACTAATATATGCTTGAACTGCTTTAATGCAGCCGAACTTTCAGATCTACTAAAATTATTAACTTCATCAAAACCTTCTACTTCCATGTTAGACCCAGTCCCAACTAAACTTTAAAAAAAAAGTTTTTTCCTTTGATTGCTGCTCCAATTTTAGATATAATGAATCTATCCTTAGAAAATGGATATGTACCACAGGAGTTTAAGACTGCTGTAATTAAACCTCTACTTAAGAAACCATCTCTTGATCAAAATGACTTAATAAACTATAGACCGATATTTAATCTAAAATTCTTGAGAAAATAGTCGCACATCAAATGTGTGAGCATTTAAAAAATAAGGAGCTGTTTGAGAAGTTTAGGTCAGGTTTAGAGCTCATCACAGCACTGAAACAGCTCTGGTGAAGGTTACTAATGATATTCTCATAGCCTCAGACAATGGACTGGTGACCATTCTGGTCCTGTTAGATCTCAGTGCTGCGTTTGACACTGTCGATCACAGTATTCTCATAGAAAGGCTTCAAAGTGTCGGTATAATAGAAACAGCACTAGGCTGATTTAAATATTATTTGTCCAACAAATTTCAGTTTGTTCAGGTAAACGATGGATCTTCCTCGGCCTCAATGGTTACTGGAGTACCACAGGGTTCAGTGCTTGGGCCGATCCTTTTTACTATATATGTGCCTCCTATTGGTAAAATCATTAGGCAGCATGGGATACATTTCCATAGTTACGCAGATGATACACAGCTATATCTATCCATAAATCCTGATGAATCCAATCAGTTAGGTAGACCGCAGGCATGTCTGGAAGATATTAAAGCTTAGATGACTCTAAACTTCTTGCTTCTGAACTCTGATAAAATAGAAGTTGTCGTCTTTGGAGCAGAAGCTCTGAAAAAGAAACTACTTAGTCAACCCCTTCACCTGGACGGCATTATATTAGCCTCTAGTAATAAAGCAAAGAACCTCTGTGTTATTTTTGACCAAGATAAGTCATTTAGATCTCACATTAAAGAAGTCTCTAGGATTTTATTTTTTCACCATAGGAATATTGCAAAAATTAGAACCATCCTGCCCAGGAGTGATGCTGAAAAACTAGTCCATGCCTTTGTTACTTCAAGGCTAGATTTCTGTAACGCTTTATCATCAGGTAGTTGGTTCGTGAAGCAGACAACTTGTCTCTCTTTAAAACTAGGCTAAAAACCTTCCTATTTGACAAAGCCTACAGTTAGAGACAGGTTAACAGGTAGTTAGAGACAGGTTAGACAGATAGCTAAGAAGAGACAGGTTAATGTTAGTAGCCAGGTAGAGTGTCAAAACCTAGGAAGAAACAGGTTAATGTTAGTAGTCAGGTAGAGTATCTAGGTAGAGATAGATAAATGTAAGCCAGGTAGAGAGTGTTAGTAGCTAGGTCTCCTAGTAGCAAGGAGACAGGTCAATGTTAGTAGCTATGCTGCTTTAAGCTAGGCTGTTGGAGGATATTATTAGAGTCAGTTCCTACTTTCTCTCCTACTTCTCCCCAACTGCATGATGTGCTTTCAATTCAAGCACTAACCTGTTTTCTCTCAGTCTCTTCCTACAGTAGGTGCTCCTGACCCGCCCTGCTTGACGACCCTGACTAAGATGGCATTTCAGTGGAGGAACGTTCCCCATGTCCTGCTTACCAGCTTCTGCATCAGTTCTATTGCTCTTTCGGTTTCTCTGCAGCCTTCTCCAAACCCCAAACAGTCTTGGCAGATGACCGCTTATGCTGAGCCTGGCTCTGCTGGAGGTTTCTTCCTGTTAATAGGGACTTTTTCCTCTCCACTGTCGCTTCATGCTTGCTCAGTGTGAGGGATTGCTGAGAAGTCACAACGTAATCTTCTGTGGTTCTCTAATTCCTAAATTAAATTTTGTATTGTAATAACTCTTCTTGTAAAGTGCCTTGAGATGATATCTGTTGTGAAACGGTGCTGTATATATAAACTGAACTGAATTGAAAAAAGAAGTGCTGTGAGGTTTTCAGGGAGGATTTGAGACAGGCTCTCTCTCGCCAGGAGGTGCACCCTGAGGACTGGAGAGCTAAGCTGATGTGATGAGAGAGACTGGGGGGGGGTACTTGGTGTGTCATCTGGAAGGAGGAAAGTAGATAAGGAGACTTGGTGGTGGAACGATAAAGTCCAGGAACAAATACAGGGAAAGAAATTAGCTAACAAGAAGTGGGACACTGAGAGGACTGAGAAAAGCAGACAGGAATACAGGCAGGTGCAGCGCATGGTAAAGGTAGAGATGGCAAAGGCCAAACACAGGGCATATGATGACCTGTATGCTAGGTTGGACAATAAGGAGAGAGAGAATGATTTGTATAGTTTGATAGTGAGACAGAGAAGGAAAGGATGTGCAACAGGTAAGTGTGATCAAGTATAGGGATGGAAATGTACTGACACATGCCAAGAGTCTGATGGGAAGATAGAAAGAGTACTTTGTACTCTTGTGGGCGACTGTGGCTCAGTGGTAGAGTAGTTGGCTTGCAATCGGAGGGTCGTAGGTTCGATTCCAGCTTCCTCCAGTCACATGTCGATGTGCCCCTGGGCAAGGCACTTAACCCCCAAATTCTACATCGTCCTACCGAGCCATGTTGGGTGTCGGTGTATGAATGCGAGTGTGATTGGGTGAATGCGGCTTCAATGTAAAGCGCTTTGAGTGGTCAGTAAGACTAGAAAAGCGCTATATAAGTTCAGTCCATTTACTTTGTAGAGCTGATGAATGAAAAAAATGAGAGAGAATGGAGAGTAGAAGATGTGACTGTTATGGATCGAGAAGTAGCTGAAATTAGTAAGGATGAGGTGAGAAAAGCTTTGAAGAGGATGAAGACAGGAAAGGCAGTTGGTCCTGATGACATACCGGTTGAGGTATGAAGTGTCTGTGAGAGATGGCAGTAGAGTTTTTGACTAGGTTCTTCAACAATACCTTAAGGACTGAACAAAACCCTGAGGAATGGAGGGAAAGTGTTCTATTGCCAATCTTGAAGAACAAGGGAGATATACAGAATTGTGGCAACTACAGAGTAAGAGAGAAGAGCTTTTGCATCAGGCAGTCTGGAGTGACAGAGAAGTATGTTAGAGAGGTTCAGGACATGTATGAGAGCTGTGAAACAGCAGTGAAGTGTGAATTACGAGTGACGGAGGAGTTCACTGTGGAGTTGGGACTGCCTCAAGGATTGGCTCTGAGCCCCTTTTTGTTTGCTTTAGTGATGGAAAGGCTGGTTATGTTAGACAGTACTGACAGTAGTGAGACCAGTGATGTTGTAGACCGTACCAATGAGGAAAAGACAGAAAGCAAAACTAGAGGTTGCAGAACTAAAGATTTTGATATTCTTCCTGCGGGTGACACGGATAGATAGGATAAGGAAGGAGTTAATCAGAGGGACAGCTCATGTTAGATGATTTAGGGATAAAGCCAGGGAGGCAAGACCGATATGGCTCTTCAGAGGAGAGACGACAATTACATTGGTAGAAGGATGCTGAGGATGGAGCCACCATGCAGGAGGCAGAGAGGAAGACCAAAAATGTAAGTGTAAGCAATAGCTTGTGGCTTTTAATCTAAGAGTTAATCCAACAATCCAGGCTCAAGATTTGCTGCACATTCATCCAGATAATGAGTTATCCTGATGCTTAGACTTGGCCTTGTTAAATTTAATTCATTGTATCATTGTTTATCCATCTGATATCCAGATGTTGAGCTAATCTGTGAGTTTTTGAGAAATCACTGCTTGCAATTGAGTTAACTCCAGGTAATTTCTTATTTTTAATCACCTTCGTCATTATAAATGTGAAAGGTACAGCTAAATATGGCTAAATTTGGTTGCAGTTTTGTTAGCAATGTTTGTTTTGCTTTCAGCAATTGTTTGACAATTGTTGTTGCGTTGTAGTTCATTAAAGTTGATGGAGTTAGAACCCCAGATGCCTGAGGCTGTGAGCCTCGCTTATCCAGGAGAGACGCAGAGGCAAGAAATTGTTGCTGGTCTTGTTGGTTTATCTTCAGATGAGATAGAGGAATTAAACAATATCTCGCTTGTTAAATGTGATGATGGATCCAAAAGTTGGTTAACTTTATTGATTAACTGATTTACTTTTTTACTGACTTTAAATGAATGTGTTCAGATGCAGGCAGCTACATTCAGTTCGCTAAGAAGAGAAAGATAACGTTTGCTGTGAGGTCGTAATGTACAGAGCTTCAGAGCATGATCAAATTCACAGCGCCAAAGTGCGGTCATCGCATCGCGATTGGAGCAAATCCAATCACACATTTTACTAGCGCTTCTGTGATTGTTGCTAATCCAAATTCACATTTGAAAAGAGCAAACGTGATTGGAGGAAATCCTATCTCACATTGACGGAAAAACAGTCTTATTCAGACTTGTAATCCGGAGATTGTGGGTTTGACTCCCAAATCAGGAGAAGTTTTTTGATCTGTTATTGAGTGTGTAAAATTGTGATTAAGGTTATAGGCTACATGTTATCCAACATTTATTATATTATTACATTTATTTCATTCAAATATTATAATAATAAACACAATAATGTATACATAAATATATTATATACCTTTATATATATATATATATTTATATTTATATATATATACCTTTATATATATATATATATAAATATATATATATTTATATATATATATATATATATATATATATATATATATATATATATATATATATTAAATATATTAGTTTGGTTTTCGTTTTTTTAAAGGCATCAGTTCTTTTTAACATGTACCCACTCACTCTCTTATGAAACATTTTCTGAATATTAGTTGGTAAATTACTCGTATTTGCTCAGTACATTATTTGCAATATTTTCCACACTACCAAGTAATGAAAATTCTGTATTTTATATCTAATGAATAATGGATTAGAGTGATCTCTGCAGTTACTGTTATTAATGATTCTCAAAGCTCTTTTTTGTAGAATGAATAATGGTTGTGTAAAGGTTTTACATGTGGCTCCTCAAATTTCTAATCAATAAATAAAATATGGTTCAACCAATGAGTGATACAATGTTAATAATACAGAAGAATTTTGTTTAAACTTGTCTTTATATAATACTACTATGGCTTTGGCAACTTTCCCCTTTATATAACTTATCATCCTCAACATGACTCCTAGAAATGTGGTTTCTTTTACTCTTTGAATTTCCATTCCATTTATTCTTAAAGATAAATCACAGGTTTTTTGTTCTTAAACAGTATAAAGTTTGTTTTGTTCAGGTTCAGTGACAATCTGTTTATATCAAACCATTTTTAAACTTTAATCATTTCACTGTTAATCACACTTCATGTATATTTAATCCTAAATTAAACAATGGGGTATCATCTGAATTAAAACTGTACCAAGTAAATTAGATACTTGGTAAGGTCATTAATAAACAATCTGAACAGTTTAGGTCCGAGGACCGACCGTTGTGGCACTCCATAATGAATATCAGAATCAGATCTATTGCCAAGTAATTTACATTACAAGGAATTTGTAATGATTTGACGGTGCTGACATAGAAACAAGAAACAAACATAAACATGAGAATGTCCATATATACATATACATATATATATTTATATATTTATTTATTTACACATGTAGTGCAGGAGGTAGTGTGCGGTTAATGTTAAAGTGTCTGGTGAAGAGGGGGGCGGCGTTGATGCAGGCATGTGACAGTTGTATGGTCCATAAGTGTCAGTCAGAGTTTTTGGCTCAGTTCCAAAGCCTGATGGCAGAGGGGTAAAAACTGTCCTTGTGGCAGGAGGTTTTGGTCCTAATGGACCGCAGCCGTCGGCCAGAGGGGAGGGGTTCAAACAGTCTGTGTCCAGGGTGAGAGGCGTCAGCAGCTATTTTTCTAGCTCTCTTCAAGGTCCTGGAGGAGTACAGTTCTTGAAGAGAAGAAAGGTTACAGCCAGTCACCCTCTCTGCATGGCGAATGATGCATTGCAGTCTGCACTTGTCTCTGGGAGAGGCAGCAGTGTACCAGGTGAGGATGGACTCTATGATTGCAGTGTAGAAGTGGATCAGCATTGTTTGTGGAAGCTGAAACTTCTTTAACTGCCTCAGGACGTATGTACTCTGTTGTGCCTTATATCAGTAAATTCAGATCTAGCATCATGTTTCCTATTGTCTAAATAACTATTTAGCCATTGATGAGCCACGCCTCTTATTCCATACCGATGTCTTTTATGAAGTAACCTTGAAGGATCAATGACATCAAATGCTTTCTTTAAGTCAATAAAAATATGAATGAAATAGTTTTTATTTTCTATTGCTGATGATATTTTATCTTCTAAATCCATTGCTGCCATTCGGGATATACATGCATTTATTTCTTGGTTGGGTCTAATTCCTGCACAGCACCCCTTAGGAGCATTAAAATGATCAGCATTCAGCTTTGCTTTTATATGAGAAATTGAAATTCAGCAGACATAAGTAGGTTGTGATTGCCTTGACCAAAAATTATTATGAACCCACTTCAAAACATCACGGAAAGTCAGCCATTTTGTATCAAAGCTGCCATTTTCTTCTATTTATACATGTCACATAAGAAAAAAACTAATCCTTCAATTCATGACTTACACACTTACAAATGACTGAGTATCTTCACAAGCTTTGGGAACAAGATTTTCTTAGAAGGAGTTGGCTCTATCATAGCATGTGGGCATGGTCATGTCCACAATCATACCTTTTTGCCACATAATTACAAACTCTATTATCTTGCACATTAAACGTCACAGGTCTACCATACTTCAGGGCTTTCATCACATACCACCAATGACCACTGTATTGAAGTAATTTACTCATCTAACCCCGCCCTCTGCCAACAGGAAGTGCACTGTTTCAGTAAAGAAGGTGGTTATTTGGCTTCCTTTACCTAATTAAATCTCCCTGTGGACAGTGACTGGAGAGGCTGCTTTAATGTTTTTGTCCAGAGCTGAGATTTTTGGAAGGAGGGTGTGGCTGTAGCAGCATGTCGAATCCTCATATCACGCCATGCAAATACGTTTGGTTCTAATATACACACACATTGTCTGATCTGCTCCAAATTCAACAACATGCATTCTACTCCTGTCCTAAACACATATGTAAGGAAATATTTGGTGGCATTGGCCTAATATCTGCACAGCGCCACCTAGAATCATAACAAAACCCTTGTCAAGCACTGTTTTCAGGTTTGATTATTCAATTAAGAACATATTTAGTTTCTCAAGACTCCTTATAACATTTTGGAATGAAGGGTGCTATTCCCTCATGAAGTCAGCCATTTTGGTTTAAAGCTGCTATTAAAAACCTTTTAAACACTTTCTCAAACAGATTTTATCATGAGGCTCGCTGCAAGTGCTGAGATGGCGTTCAGGCAGTGATGCGTGAGTGTGGCGGTCGTGACACAGGCCACAGCGACGCTAAGCTGCGAGGGCCGCTAGACGCTTCTTGTGGCTTTAATTATTATTATTATTATTCCGCTTTTAGAATTGGGTTTTTGGATGCCTAAACATATTCAAAAACTCACCATATTTGGCGGAGGTATCAGGAGTGCGTGAAATTTACATGTGTTAAAGGGATTGAAAACATCCCACAGGAAATGGCTCAGTAGCTCCCCCTGGAATATTTCAAATCATCCTCCGCATTGACCTTATTTTATCATAGAGAAATGTTGTTTGGCACACATGACAAACATGCCTAGACCTACCAAAAAGCCTCAAACCACCATGGTCCCAAACGCACAGGAAGTCGGCCATTTTGGTTTGAACATGCGATTTTGACCCCATATTTGCCATTTACAACCTCAACATTTGATCGAACTCCTCCCTAGAATTTTGACAGATCAGCTTCAAAATTGCTCAACATGGCCTTCACTCCACAACCATTTTGGTTTGAACATGCGATTTTGACCCCATATTTGCCATTTACAACCTCAACATTTGATCAAACTCCTCCCTAGAATTTTGACAGATCAGCTTCAAAATTGCTCAACATGGCCTTCACGCATGGGGGATGAAAAGTTATCAAAAAGATTTTGAATTCATATATGTTGAAGGGGCATGGCCAGACCTCAAATTTGGACCACTCGCCAAAAATTTTGAAACAGTTATAAGTCCTCTACGGGAATATAACAGATGGGTGTAAGATTTTGTGATGAACGTTCATCACAACCTTGACGATCTTAGATGGTCATATCTTGACATCACTTAAGCCCTGCCCCCTCAGAACAGGAAATGTAATGTTTTGCTCTGAAAGTTCCAGAATTTACACAGGTGAGTAAAATACCATAATAATGCTGCACATTAGCTGGAAAGTAGTTGGGGAAACCCTGTGTCAAGTACTAAGGATCTTCAAAATAGCGTTTGGCTGTGGCAGCGTGACGAAGTGAGCCATCACGCCATGGCCATACGTTTGGCTGTAATTTCTGGAAAACTGATCCAATCCTAACCAGATTTGACAGGATGGATATTAGTACATCTCCGGAGAGTTATGCAGGCTAATATCTGGTGGGCGTGGCCTAATTACTCCACAGCGCCCCCTAAAACCCTTAAAAACACCAGCCCCAAGCTATACTTTATCTGAGCACAATGTCCTTCAACACACATATGTAGTACCTAAAGATCTAGAAAAAGTCTCTTGGAGCCATGGTCCACACCCAACAAGAAGTCGGCCATTTTAAATCAGACACGCCGTTTTGTGTCATTTGTAAACGTCGTATTTGATCGAACTCCTCCTACAGGTTTTGACCAATGGCCGCTGGCTTCGCTGCTTTGTGACCGCATACCATGGTGGCCGCCATTGCTCCTCCATTGCTGTAGTACCTCCATTTGGCTGCTAGGCCCCCATTGAAAAGCATTAAACTTTAGAGACGTTAAAAAACAACTTTAATGTCTGGTGCTCCATTGTTTTAAACAATGGGGCACCTTTCTATGGCTACATATTCTTCCTGAGATAACGCTGGGCTCATAAAAAAACCTGGGCACCAGGCTGGTTTTCGTAAGATAATTTTTTGAAATCTTGCATAATTAATGAGGGGGCCGAGCCAAGTTAAGCATCAGAGCTAAAGACGCGGGAGCAGAATGGGCGTGATTACGACCGAACTACACGCCCATACACGCCCTGCGAGGGCATAGTCTATACAGTGAAGATCCCGCCCCTATGCCCTTTTTAGGAACATGCTTCGTCAGAGCTGGGAAGGAGGAGTCTGTGAATCCGCCATGAATTCCCCCATGAAAGTGTGTCATTCTGGTAAACGAGGAGGAGTGAGGACGCGCTGTCTATTCTTTTTTACAGTCTATGGTTTTGACCTAGAGACTTCTAAACCAGGGAACATGGACAGAGGGCACTGGGGATCAAAAGTTATCAAGGAATTTTTCGGCATTGAACCTGGTGGGCGTGGCTATGCCTCAAACTTAAGCTTCTCGCCATAAATATTGAAACTGTTACAACTCCTCTTCAGAAAGTCACAGTTGGTTGAAACCTTCTCTGGAGGATGTTCCTGCCGTCCCTGACGATCCTAGAAGGTTAAATTTTGACATCACCTAATGTTGCTCTATCATAGCAAGTGGGCGTGGCCATGTCCACAGTCATACCTTTTCACCACATAATTACCAACTTTAGTATCTTGCACATTAAACGTTACAGGTCTACCATACTTCAGGCCTGTCATCACATACCACCAATGAACACTGTATTGAAGTCATTTACTCATCTAACCCCTGCCCCTGCTTTAATGTTTTTGTCCTGAGCTGAGATGTTTGGAAGGAGAGTGTGGCTGTAGCAGCATGTCGAATCCTCATATCACGCCATGGAAATACGTTTGGCTCTACTTTCCACACTCATCATCTGATCTGCTCCAAATTCGACAACATGCATTCTACTTCTGTCCTAAACACATATGTATGGAAATATTTGGTGGTACTTGCCTGCAAAGCGCCACCTAGAATCATAACAAAACCCCATCAAGCACTGTTTGCAGGTCAGTTATTCAATTCAGAACATATTTAGTTTCTCAAAACTCCTGAAAACATTTTGGAATGAAGGGTCCTATTCCCTCATGACGTCAGCCATTTTGGTTTAAAGCTGCTATTCTAACCTTTTAAACACTTTCTAGAAAAGATTTTATAATGAGGCTGGCTGCCAGTGTTGAGATGGGGTTGTGGCAGAGATGTGTGAGTGTTGCGTTCGAAGCACAGACGAGAGCGGTGCGAAGCTGCGAGGGCCGCTAGACGCTGCTTCCAGCTTTAATTATTCTTATGATTTTTTAATCAGGGTTTTCAAGGCATAAACATATATGGAATCTCACCATATTTGACAGGCTCATCAGGTATGCAAAACATTTACATATTTTTAAGGTTTGGAAAAGATCCCACTGGAAATGGCTCAGCGGCGCCCCCTGTAATATTTCAAAACACCCTCTGCATTGAGCTTATTTCATCATAGAGAAATGTCTTTCGGCACACATGACGAGTATGCCAAGACCTACCAAAAAGCCTCAAAAAACCATGGTCCCAAACGCACAGGAAGTCGACCGTTTTGGTTTGAACATGTAATTTTGACCCCTTTTTTGCCATTTACAGCCTCTACATTGGTCAAACTCCTGCCTGTAATTTTGACCGATCAGCTCCAACATTGCTCAAGATGGCCTTCAGGCATTGGGGATCAAAAGTTATCCAAAAAAAAATCAGTACTTTTATTTGTTGAAGGGGCGTGGCCAGGCCTCAAAGTTGGACTGCTCGCCAAAAATATTCAAGCAGTTATAAGTCCTCTTCAGAAAGTCACACATGGGTAACATATTCTGTGGTGGACGTTCATCAGGTCCGTGACGATCCTAGATGGTCAAATGCTGACATCACTTAAGCCCCGCCCCCTAAGAACAGGAAATGTAATGTTTCACTGTGAAAAATCCAGAATTTACCCACTTAAGTATATTAGCATAAAAATGCTGCACAGTGGCTTCAAACTAGTTGGGGTAACTCTGTGTCAAGTACTGTGGGTCTTCAAAATAGGGTGTGGCTGTGGCAGCGTGACGAACTGAGGCGTCAAACCATGGCCATACGTTTGGCTCTAATTTCCAGAAAACTGATCCAATCCAAACCAGATTCAGCAGGATGGATAACGGTCCATCCCTGGAGAGTTTTGTAGGCTAATATCTGCTGGGCGTGGCCAAATTACTCCACAGTGCCCCCTAGAATCTTTAAAAACACTAGCCCCAAGCCATATTTTATCTTAGAACTATGTCATTCAACACACATATGTAGTGCCTCAGTACCTACAAAAATGTTTCTTGGAGCCAAGGTCCAAAACAAACAGGAAGTCGGTCATCTTGAATCACATATGGTATTTTTGCCATTTATAGGCGTTGTATTTGATCGAACTCCTATAGTTTTTGACTTACAGACTTCTAAAAAAGCAAAGACAGACTTAAGGCATTGGGCATTAAGAGATTGGGGAAATTTGGACTACCCGCCAAAAAAATTCCAACAGTCATAACTCCTCTTCAGAATGTCACAGATTGATGAAACTTTCTGTGATGGATGTTCATCAGGTCCCTGATGATCCTAGATTGTTCAAATTTTGACATCACTTAAGCCCCGCCCCCTCAGAACAGGATGTTTAATGTTTTGCCTTAAAAGTTGCAGAATTTACACAGTTGAGCAAATTACCATATTGATGCTGCACAGCGGCTGGAAAGTAGTTGGGGAAACTCTGTGTCCAATGCTGAGGATCTTGTCTAAAGGGTGTGGCTGTGGCGAAGTGTGGCGTCACGCCATAGACATACGTTTGGCTCTAATTTCCACAAAACTAATCCAATCATTATCAGATTAGATGTGATGGTTATTAAGACATCCCCGGAGAGTTATATAGGCTCATATCTGGTGGGCGTGGCCTAATTACTCCACAGCGACCCCTACAACCCTTAAAAACACCAGCCCCAAGCTATACTTTATCTGAGCACAACGTCATTCAACACACATATGTAGTGCATCACGACCTACAAAAACGTCTCTTGGAGCCATGGTCCAAACCCAGCAGGAAGTTGGCCATTTTGAATCAAACATGCCATTTTGTGACAGTTGTATAGGTCATATTTGATCAAACTCCTCCTAGACCTTTTGACCTACAGACTTCTAAACGTGGGAATAGAGACATAAGGCATCGGGTATCAAAAGTTATCAAAATAATTTTTCTGTGTCAAACCAGGTGGGCGTGGCTAAGCCTCAAACTCAGGCTTCTTGCCATATATTGCCTTTTTAACACTTTATCATGCAGATTTTATCGTGAGGCTTGGTGAAAGTGTTGAGATGCGGTTGAGAGTCCCACGGTTGCAGCACAGGCCAAAGTGGCGCTAAGCTGCGAGGGCCGCTAGAGGCTGCTTGCAGTTTTAATTATTATTATTATTATTATTATTATTATTATTATTATTATTATTATTATTATTATTATTATTATATCAGAATAACTGAATAACTAATCATTTTACCTCTCTGCCGCCTAAAATTCAGAATACAAATATGTAAATTAGTGAATGAAAATAGAGAGTACATTAAAGTTGTTGGTATCTGCTTAATTAACTGTTTTGTTTACAATAAATGTACACCTTATGCCAAATATAATTACAAAATAAAACAAAATTGTTGTACAACTCAAAATGTTAACTGCACATTATATCATTAGTAACATCAAATATAGCACAATAAACCAAAGCATATCAGTAGGAGTTACTAATGATATAATGTGCAGTTAACATTTTGATAGTATTCTACGTGCCGGTTTACTACAGAAGCAGAATAAAATTCTTAAATTATTATTTATAGTTTTGGAGTGCCACCCCAAAATTTTAAGTGGCCCCATCTGGCCATGCCTATGAATAATTTCTGGAGGTGCCACTGGAGAGATTTTTCTGATAGATATTTAAAATTTAATGTAGCTATTTTCATATTTCTTTCAGTAATTGAGCAATTATTTTTGCAAGATATTATTTTTAGATTCTGAACTGTTCTGTTGCACAAATGTATGGAGTTAGATTTTGTTTTCTGCTACTTACAAGTACTGGGATGGTACTATTTGTTCAGGGGGGGTGGGCAACTTCTGGAAGATGATGGGAAACCTGGAGGTTGCAGAACTCAAGATGTTTCTCTGGGAGTGACAAGGATGGATAGGATCAGGAATGAGTACATCAGAGGGACAGCTCATGTTAGATGTTTTGGGGATAAAGAAAGGGAGGCCAGACTGAGATAGTTTGGATGTGTTCAGAGGAGAGACAACAATTATATTAGTAGAAGGATGCTGAGGATGGAGCCACCACTCAGGAGGTAGAGAGGAAGACCAAAAATGAGATTTATGGATGTGGTGAAAGAGGACATGAGGGTAGTTGGGGAAAGGGCAGTGGATGCAGAGGATAGGACAAAATGGAGATAGATGATTTGCTGTGGCGACCTCTGAAGGGAAAAGCCGAAAGAGAAAGAGAAGAATTGACAAATACATTGTTAGAGCTTAAACACATAAACATGTCCACGTACACATTCTGCAGTTAATATGTATGAGGGATGATGCTTCCTACCGTGATGACTGTTCTAATCTCCTTTGATCTGAATTGCTGCTTCCTGAATCCCCTCATAATTACACATACATGTACACATAAGCAAACACACACTATCCCTTTAAAACCTGGTCAATATCATGGCTTTAGAGTGCACATAGTGTCGAAATTGGTCACAAGATGTGATCAATCCACTCAAAAAAACAACATCAATTCAATGCTGGTGAGATTTTACAAGGACAGTATAAGAAGTGAGTTTCACTTGTGGCCCTACAGGGAGTCTTTGTTAAAGGATGAATTTAAAAAGGGCTAAGTACATATTTTACCCAACTTGTATTGATGGATGAGTAGCTTTCCTGTGCTGAGCAAGCGTCCGCGTGCTTTTCACTTGTGAAAATGTATATGACTGTTGAATAGGCTTCTTGTCATTGACCTAAAAACAGTGTGAATGCTGTCAGTGATCCTCTTTTCTTCTCCATTCCCCTTTGCCTTTGTCTTCTAGTCAGCACACACTCTCATCTTTGTGTCTGTGCTCGAATATTTTCAAGCATGTTATACTGGTGGCTATTTAAACATCATACAGACTCACAAATGGTGTTCCTGCCGGAGACTACGCAGCTGACAAAGAGGCTAACTATCCCATTCTTTTTATTTTCATGTCCTTCCTCTTGTCCTTCTATACTTTGAGGGACCCATGGGATATCATTAGTGTTGTTATTGGACTGAGATTGATGAGTGCACAAACATCTCTGTGTGAAGTTATATGAAGGTGGTGAGATGCTGAAAGTCCAAACCCACTCTTAGATTGGAGTAATTATAAATACTGTGTTCAGAATATTTCAAGTAAAACTGTTATTTAAAAAAATATTCTTCCTTCTGTCTTCTATCAGATGTGAACATACAAGTATACACTTGATGTAGCTAATCATTTAGTTTTTCTTTTACTTGGTATGGGTAACAAGATACCCAGCGAACATTGGACATTGAATGACCGTCAGTCCGAGACATCCCATCATGGTTGAAAAACAATTCCAAAATTAAAATTGAACTGACATCTTTGACGTCCTCTGACCGTGATTTCCACGTCTTTTCTGGCCATGAAATCCATCGCTTTTCTATGCATCCCCGGACGTCAGAATTAATCCTCCCCTTGATGTTTATACAGTGTTTTTCAGCATTAAGTGTAGGCATGTAAGCCTGCATATAAAAAAAATCATAAACCCATTGTAATAAAAAGTGACGGGCAGACTAGACATTCGACATCTAAACTTAACAAAGGTTCTAAAAAGGTCCAAAATGTCTCCAGTCACACCTCAACGTCTATAAAACGTTATACTCACATGCAGATCAAACATCACTTTATTATACATTTCAGGACACAGTAAAATAAATCTTATTTTCATTTTAGTAGTTCATTTGTAGATAAAAGATAAGTGCATGAAATAAAAAGCCACAAAATTCCACATCGCATTTATTTATTTCACAGATTATACAATACAGATCACCCGGCGAAACAGGAAAAACATGTTCATAACTTTGTCAAAGCAGTCCTTGATGGAAGATCCTCCAATTCTGCAAACTTGCTGGACCTAAATGGGAAGACAATTGAAATAATTCTTTAAATTAGCAATCCCAAAATGCTAAATAATCTATGGAAAATTCTAATTCAGGTAATTTACTTTCTAAATGAAACCTCCAAATGACGACATTAATAAATTACAGTAATAACTTTGTATCATTCAACTCACTGTATACGTTGATATGCTGTTGTTCAAATTGATGTTTATCTTGCTAATATTGGCTAATGTTACCCAAACTCTGTACATTCCAGTTGACAATCTGGCCATCATTTATTTTGGTTCATTCATGTCAAACAAGTAAAACTCAAGCAAATGAATATAATAATACAAAATGCGTTTCCCCAACATTCGATATTTTTTATAATATCGATATAACTATTTCTTCTCCCTTCGTGGTTGTTTTAGTGCTATAGTTACGGCGTCTATTGGGGAGAATGCATTAGCATCTTGTGAGATAATCCATCATATTGCGGGATTATGTAATATCAATGACTTTTATTAGTCATTGAAATAATTGCAGGGGCTTTGCATCATTGTGTACCTTGGCATTATAATTATTTAAACAAGAAAAAGTAAATATACTTTTTATACAAATCGTGTATTTCATAAAGATAATTCCTGTTTTTTTTCTGTTTTGGTTTACAACGTGTAAAAGACGTCAGTGGACGACCACAGCCTTGATCCAGTTGTGCAAAGGACGTCAGGGGATGTCTTCACAACCTCTTAAAAACATGGAAAATTATATTAATCATTGCAGCATTAACGATGCAAGGATTAAGCACAGCTTTATCACATCTGATTGTGAGGGTGAGGATTGTCAGGGATACAGAGTTATAATGAACTACAAATGGACGTTTAATATGTCTAATCTGTTATATCCATCATCATTTATACCCAATCCAAGATCTTTTACTGTGCTAAATTATTGATAAATATGGTGAACAGGGTAGGGGAAAGACAGGCTCAAACTGAAAACAAATCTAAAAAACCCTTTTCCAACTCATGCAATACTTGTGAGATGTCTGATGTTAATTTACCATTACTATCATACACTTCAAATTGTATTTTTTATATCTTTTGGGCCCGAGTTTACTAACCTGATTCCAAAATCGTTGAGGGTTCGAAGCATGCATAAATCCTCTAGTTGTAAAATACAACCCTTTTAAAATATCTCAACCTTTTGTCGAACTGGTTTTGTCTCAACTTGAATTCAGCTCTGCATTGTTTTTCGTCTCTATTCCACCTTTACATTTCATATCAATATGCTCTGCTTTGCACATTATCTTCCACAATTTTAAGCTCATCATTCTTAAAGGATTTATTTAGCCTTTAAATGTTGTTATATGACTTTGGTGTTATAGTTACCTCACCTAATTCATCATACAACACATTACACACCCTATTATACCATTTGTCTACAACATCCTGTTTGTTTTGAGCTGCTTGCAACCTGTTAGCTACTTCCATTATAAATTTTTTCTAAAGTGCTGTCACTATCAGTGAGGCAACCTATCATTAGGCTGAAAAAACAAAAGTAGCCTATCAGAGAGATAGCAAAAACATTAGGCGTGGCCAAAACAACAGTTTGGAACATTCTCAAAAAGAAGGAACGCACCGGTGAGCTCAGCAATACCAAAAGACCCGGAATACTACGGAAAACAACTGTGGTGGATGACCGAAGAATCCTTTCCCTGGTGAAGAAAACACCCTTCATAACAGTTGGCCAGATCAAGAGCACATTTTCCAGGAGGTAAATGTATCTGTGTCAAAGTCAACAATCAAGAGAAGACACCACCAGTGTGAATACAGAGGGTTACCAACAAGATGTAAACCATTGGTGAGCCCCAAAAACAGGAAGGCCAGATTAGAGTTTGCCAAACAACATCTAAAAAAGCCTTCCCAGTTCTGGAACAACATCCTATGGACAGATGATACCAAGATCAACTTGTACCAGAGTGATGGGAAGAGAAGAGTATGGAGACGGAAAGGAACTGCTCATGATCCTAAGCATACCACCTCATCAGTGAAGCATGGTGCTGGAAGTGTCATGGCGTGGGCATGTATGGCTGTCAGTGGAACTGGTTCTCTTGTATTTATTGATGATGTGACTGCTGACAAAAGCAGCCAGATCAATTCTGAAGTGTTTCGGGCAATATTATCTGAACTCATTGGACGGCGCTTCACAGTGCAGATGGACAATGACCCAAAGCATACTGCAAAAGCAACCAAAGAGTTTTTGAAAGGAAAGAAGTGGACTGTTTTGCAATGGCCAACTCAATCACCTGACCTGAATCCGATTGAGCATGCATTTCACTTGCTGAAGACAAAACTGCAGTAGAGGCCTGGCAGAGCATTACCAGGGATGAAACCCAACGTCTGGTGATGTCTGTGTGTTCCAGACTGTAATTGACTGCAAAGGATTTGCAACCAAGTATTGAAATGTATAAGTTTGATTTGTGGTTCTTATTCTGTCCCTTTACTTTTGGTCCCTTAACAAGTGGGAGGAACATACAGTATGCAAACTGTTGTAATCCTATACCGTTCACCTTATTTGGATGTAAATACTCTCAAATAAAAGCTGACAGTCTGCAGTTAAAGCACATCTTGTTCGTTTCATTTGATATCCATTGTGGTGGTGTAGAGAGCCAAAAATGTTAGCATTGTGCCGATTTCCCAATATCTATGGACCTGACTGTAAAACACACATTTTAGCATCTAATAGAAATTCCAAAAAGGCCTCTTCATGACGATCCACACAAACATCAATTGCAATACGCATAGCAATATTATCTACCGCACTCGCATAATCCAACTTGTCTCCAATTTGACTATTATGGTTACCAACAACATAAATTGCATCCAAATTTGAAAATAAATACATCTGACTTGATAAATGACCAAAAAAGGTGGATGCATCCCTGCCCCAAAAGGATGTCTACGGGGGGGTAAATAACATTAATACACAAGAAAACTATCATCTGAATGCCCGTGCGTAAAACAGATCCCTATAATTCCATCAACTGTTTTATCAACTGCTTCTATTTAATATTCTCTAAAGAGATGTGAAGCCTTTTGGTGCTTTAATATGTGTCATCCTATTCTCCCCAAACCATACATAACTCTCTAAATGTTTTAACAAATGTCCCATTAAATGTCTTTCATTTAGAGCAACTAAATCAGGTGCAAGTGCTTTTAGAATTGCAGATCGCAAACCTCTGTTTAGATCAGTCCAGCCGTTAATGTTCCAATGTGCCAGAGTTAAAGAATCTGAAGAAGGTGAATAGTACTTCAGGAGGCCTCCATGTGGCATTGTTTCTCATGACTGTCTCCTTGCTGCTGTTCTTTCCTCCGTAATCGTCCGTTTCCAGCTACGTAGAACTCAGATCCCCCAGGGATTTCTATGAGAAGTGTCTTAAAATTTGTTTCAATCAGTCTCTCAGTATGAGAGTTTGCCGAGTGTATATACTGTACACTCTGCAGTTGCTGGTTTTTAATATAGCAACCTTCTCCTGCACACATCTGAAATCCACTTTCAACACTACCGGTGCACTGTCGTAAGCCGGCATGCTCTCCACCGCAACTGGCGCAGCCTCACTGCTAAGACCATTGGTAACGACCTAATTAACTTAGTAATGCTGCCGTTCATTTGATCCATTTTATCAGCAAGTTTTCTAAGTTCATGCATAAGTTCTTTGCTTTCCACATCTGTGGTCATTGAGTCTGTGTTCTTAGCCCCACTTCTCAGCGCTCAAAGCAAGTTAAATCAATAATCAGCTTGGAAATGCTTCTCTTATTCGGACAAACTTTTCTCAGTTTTCTTTCTTTCTTTCTTTCTTTTCCTGTTTCCTTGTTTATTTTTCTCCATCAAAAGACCCACATGCAGGTAGCCTACCGTCAACCGGAAATTGTTTTAACATTGTATTGACTTCCTTTGATTTTATTATGCCTAACCTAGAGGTGTTCCATCACCTCTAGGTTATCCATCATTAGTGTCACATACCTAATCCTAACCTTAACTAAAACGTCATTCATACCATACCTCTAAACCTAAGTAGTAGAGCACACTTGAGAACACTTTAATCCAGTGCAACAGTTAATTTTTTAGGGAATATGAATAGTATGAGTTGAAGTATAAGAGTACTTAGCTGTGTAGATGCATTGGTCTGTGTGACTACTGATGTCTTGAATGGACCAGCTGTCGTCAAACTTCAGAGTTGAAATCTGTTGAACTGTCAGGATTAGTGTTCGTGTTTGCAGTTATTTCTTGCAACCATAATTATTTTTGCAAAATAAAAAAAACTCCCTTGATTTACTCCAGAAGTGAATTTGACATTCACAACAGTTGCACAGGGACATCGGAAAAAAGAAAACCAACAATTTATGATTGACTTCCTTTTCTACACCAGCCTTCGCTGCTCTCTGCTCTCTCTCCAAATATGGTAGGTCTACAATCATATTAGTTATTAAACAGAAAAAAGAAAAGACATATATGGCAAATATGTTCGAGAACTTTCCTGACTTGCCTCCATCCCCCCATTTTTTTGTTTATTTTAGAGAAAAGTAAGAGATAACATGCAAAACAAAGACACGAACAGAATAACCACTGAACACCCAGAGAGTTAACAAAAGTAGCATCTTATCAATATTAGGATTAAATCAAGTAATGATGTGTCATTGTTATTTTCTGAATATGTGCTTAAATGTTTGTTGGTGTGGTTTTTTCTATTACCTGCGTTGTGAGTGCTGTACGGACCCACAACACAGTTGAGCATTTTTTCCCCTCACCGTGGAACCCTCCCCTACCCAGATGTGTATTTCTCTATGTTTCATAAACGGGAGCTGCATGCCCAACAGTGACCTGGATCTGTTTGTTGTTGTTGTTGTTTGTATCTTTAAATTCCTTGTATGCATCATACTTGTATGTGTCATACTTGGCCATTAAAGCTGATTCTGATTCTGATGAAATAAAAACAGAAAGCATCCATATCGGTCTATAGTACTCTTGTCAGCCGGAACAAGTAGTAGTTAAGTAATCTCAGGCATATACAGTTTAGCATATCTTTCCCACTTTTCCCAGTGTTTAACAAATAGATCCATCTTTAGGTTCTCTATGAAAGTTATCTTTTCCATTTTGTAGATGCCCATCATTATGTGAGCCCAATCTTGGACATTTGGTGCTTTCTGTATTCTCCACTTTTTTGTAAAGAAAAAGAATGTACAGAATATTCCAGAGATACCCATCTAGTGTTTGCATTTCTTCAGTCTAATAAACGAAAAACATAGTTTTAAAGTCAACGGGAATGTTAGTATGAAAAATATGCTTTATGGCATAATTAACATCGTACCAGTATTTTTGTAGAATATGACAATTCCTGAATACGTGGAAGTGATGCGCTATCTGGCAGCCACAGTTTCTCCAGCAGCAACTTTTATCTTTAGAAAAATTTGCACTTTGTTGGGCTGTTTTTAAAAAAAACGTGTTACACTCTTACAACAGAATTCTTTCCAGGTATAAGATTTTGTACTTCTCCACTGAGATGTGCATATGTATTCCCACTCCTCTTCTGTCATACTGATTCCTGCTTTCTTTTCCCATTTATCTATTATATATTTTGTTGAGTGATTATTAAAGTTACTAATACTCTTGTACAGTTTTTATATTTTTCCTCTTGTAAGTTGTAATTTGTATGCTTTGATAAAAAAGTTCTACTAGTGAATTGTTGAGAGAAACATTTAGTTTGATATCCTGATTATAGTAGTTCCGCATTTTTAAATATCTATAAAAGTCTTATTTCTCCAAGTTAAATTTGCGTTCCAGTGTGTCAAAGCTTTCATCTTGATTATCATTCACAATTTGGAAAAATACTTTATACCTTTATTTGTCCAAGTCCTAAACCTGGAGTCAGTGCTGTTTGGTATGAAGTTTTGATCACATGCCGGCCAACTCAGCATTTTAATATCCTTTTTCAAATTATATGTTTTACAAAGCTCTTTCCAAACTGAAAGTACAGAATCTACCCAAATATTCCCCAGGTTGTCAGTTGATTCAAGTCTTTTTGTGTCTGCCAGTATGGCCTGTAACGGGGTATCTGAGATTAGATTGCATTCTATATCCTTCCATTTACCAACATATTCAGGGTCACACCAATAGAGTATTGTACGAATTTGAGCTGAAATGAAGAAATTTTTGAGACAGGGGATACCCCAGCCTCCCTTCTCTTTTGGCATCTGCATTGTTTTATAACGGATACAGGATTTCTGTCTTTGCCAAATAAATCTGGTGATTGCTTTATCCCATTCAGCGAAAAAGTGGTTTGGGATGTAAACTGGAAGAGTCTGGAATAGTTAAAGAAATCTGGGTAAAACGTTCATCTTTGTAATTTCAATCCTCGCTGTTAGACTAATATATGGGATGAGATTCCACTTTTCAAGATCTTTTTTCACCTTTGAGTAAAGGTGGTTATAATTCTTATCCAAAATTTTCGATAAGTCCTTATGGAGGGTTACGTCTAAATATTTGAGTGAATCTGCATGCCATTTAATTGGGTATTTCTTCTTTAAGTTGTTAGGGGGTTGCCAATAAGAGAGTGTTTCAGTTTTTCTAATATTTAATTTGCAACCTGACATTGGGCCCATATCAGAATCAGATTCAGCTTTAATGGCCAAATATGACACAATTGAATTTTATTCCGGCAACTTTTTTCTCCAGTACAGAACTTAAATATGTGAAATACAAAAAATAAATAAATACAAATAAAAATAAAGGATAATATATACACCAAACCGGGGTTATTGTACAGTGAGTATATACAGCAGTGCAGAGTTATAGTTTATTGTTATGTGAATGGACTCACACTCTGTGACTACACAGAGTTCATCAGAGCGACAGCCTGGGGGAAGAAACTGTTCTTGTGTCGGGTGGTTTTGGCGTACAACGCTCTGTAACGCCGGCCTGACGGGAGGAGCCTAAACAGATTGTGGCCAGGGTGTGAGGGGTCAGTGGTGATTTTCCTGGCCCGCTACCTGACCCTGGACTGGTACAGGTCCTGAATGGAGGGAAGATCAGTACCTATGATCCTCTCTGAGGACCTGACTGTTCTCTGCAGTTGGACCTTGTCTTGCCTGGTGGCGGATCCGAACCAGACAGAGATCTTATACAGTTAATGTGGGAGGTCCACTTCAGGTCCCGTGTGATGGTAGATCCTAGGAACCTGAAAAACTCCACTGTGGGGACTGGCCTGTTGATGATTATGAGAGGAGATGTTGATGGGGGTCTCTTCCTGAAGTCCACTGTCATCTCCACAGTTTTGAGCGGGTTTTGCTCCAGGTGGTTCTGACTGCACCAGAGGACCAGTTGTTCCACCTCCCATACAGAAGTATGGGTGGGGGGATGGTCTCCTGTAGTTGGTAATGGTCTGCATTACCTTCCAAACTGCTGAAGAGTCGTTGGCAGAAAAACGCTCCTTCAGCTTAACACTGTAGTTCCTTTTTGCTGCCTTGATCTCCTTTGTCAGCTTGTTCCTGGCCTGCTTGTACAGGTCCCGATCCACACTCCTGTAGGCCTCCTCCTTGTCCTGGCGTAGCCGTCTCAGTTCTGCAGTGAACCATGTTTTGTTGTTGTTGAACGTGCAGAAGGTTTTGGTCTGGACACATATGTCCTCACAAAAACTGATGTAAGATGTCACAGTGTCGTCAGTTCGTCCATGTCTGAGGCTGCTGCTTCAAAGACGCTCCAATCAGTGCAGTCGAAGCAGGCCCATAACTGCATCTTTGACTCATCTATCCATCTCTTCATAGTTCTTACTACAGGCTTTGCAGATTTTAGCTTCTGCTTGTAAGATGGGATGAGGTGGACCAGGCAGTGGTCAGAAAGTCCCAAAGTAGCACGGGGGACAGACTAAAATGCATTCTTTATTGTGGTGTAGCAGTGGTCTAAAGTGTTCATGTCCCTGGTGGGACACGTCACGTGTTGTCTATATTTAGGCAGTTCAAGTTTGAGATTTGCTCTATTAAAATCCCCAAGAATGATTAGCAGAGAGTCCGAGTGAGTTTTCTCCACGTCTGTAATCTGGTCGGGGAGGTGATGTAACGCCTCCGTTACGCACGCCTGCGGTGGAATGTATACAGCGACCAGCACAAATGAGGCGAACTCCCGCGGTGAATAAAATGGTCTACAGTTTATGAAAAAAGACTCTAGGTGAGGGCTGCATGTCTTCTTTAACACTGTGACATCTGTACACCAACCTTCGTTTATGTAGAAGCACGTTCCTCCTCCCTTTGACTTCCCAGACAGTTCTGCGCAGCGGTCCGCTCGGAACAGCTGGAAGGCCGGCAGCTGTAGTGCGCTGTCCGGGATGTGTTCACTGAACCAGGTTTCAGTGAAGCAAAAGAACGATGAAAGTCTGAGTTCTTGGATAGGAGAAGAAACAATTCATCCATTTTGTTAGGCAGAGAGCGGACGTCCCCCAGGTGTATGGATGGGAGAGCGGTGCGTAATCCCCGCTGCCGCAACTTGACGAGCACCTCAGTTTGTTTCCCTCGTCGGCGTCTCCGTCTAAATCCACAGAGAGCTGCTGCTCCTCCGATCAGAATCTCCATAAAGCAGTCTGGTTGATTAAAAACCGGTGAAAAAAGTCCGGCACTGGATAGCCCTATTTGTAAGAGTTCCTCTCTGCTAATTTTAATAGCAGAGGGCGTGCAGAAACTACGCAAAAAAGTAAAAATGTAACAAGTAATAGGGAGCGAAGTACCGAGGCGTCCATCCGTAGCGCCATCTTGATGTATCAACTATCAACAAATATTGTCAAGAAAGTGCATCAGTTCCGGTATTGATGTTTCAGGTTTGGTTAAAAATAAAATTATGTCATCTTTATAGCATGTGATTTTATGCACTACTTTGTTAATCGTGATACCATTGATCATTTTTGTTTGTTTAATATATTGTGCCAGCGGCTCCAAGTATAGAGCAAAGAGTAGAGGGGACCAGGCACATCCCTGCCTTACTCCTCTTTCCAGTGTAAGTGGGTCTGTTAGATATCCATTTATTCTTATTCTCGACGGTGGGTTGTCATAAAGAGCCTTGATGTTATTTATTACCAAGTCGCTTATTTGACATTTTTTCAACCCTTTAAATAAATATAACCAGCTAACTGAATCAAATGCCTTTTCAGCGTCTAAACTAATAATCATTGCCTTCTCTTTGCATTTTTGTATATGGTTCATTATATGGCGGGTTCGTCTAAAGTTGTCCTGAGTTTGTCGCTTGTTTATAAAGCCTGTTTGGTCATTATTTATGAGATTTGTCAAAATATTTTCCATTCTTTTAGACATTATTGAGGTGTAAATACGATAGTCAACATTGAGGATTGAAATAGGCCTATATGACCTGCATTCAAGTCTATATTTTTCTTCTTTAGATATTAATGATATGACGGCTTCTTTCCAGCTTGGAGGAATCCGAGATTTTTTAAGTGCCCAATTAAAAGTGGATAGAAGTAAGGGGGTAAGCTCCTCTCTAAAAGCTTTATACCATTCTGAGTTGAACCCATCACTTCCCAGTGACTTGTTGTTTTTAAGCCTCTTGATCGCGTTTTTCACTTCTACTATGGTTATTTCAGCTTCTAATTTGTTATTTTGTTCTTCAGTCATCATAGGAAGATTCAGTGTATCAAGAAAGGAGTCGATCTTACTCTCTTCCTCCACAGCCCCCTTGGAAACCCTTTTTTATAGAAAGATTCAAAGCTGGATTGTATTTTGTCTTGTTTAATTTCTATTGTATTGGTTTGATTGTCTCTAATTTCGAAAACTGCTCTCTCCGTCTGTTGCTTTCTAATTTTCCAGGCCAATAATTTAGAAAATTTAGTGCTACTTTCATAGTATCTGTGTTTAGTAAAGAGCATTCTCTTTGTTATATATTGTGTAGTCAGATCATTAATTTAATTTCTAATTCTTTTAATTTCTTGTAAAATTAGCATATCGTTACTGTGAGCATGTCTATCCTCTAGCAATTTTAGATGGTCTTGTAACTCCTGCAATTTTTTCTGCTTAAGCCTCTTCTTTGCCGAGGCTACTGTAATTATTCCACCCCTCAGAACCGCTTTGGCTGCGTCCCAGAAGATAGGTGGAGAGGTTTCGCCAATATCATTTTCTTTGATGTATCTCGTAATATCTTCTGATATTTTCTTTTTATATTGGGTATCATTAATTAGGCTACTATTAAATCTCCAGAGTGTATTTCTTTGTTTTTCACCAAGGTCTGTTGTCATGTATACCAGTGCGTGGTCCCTTAAATCTATTGTACCGATATCGACTTCAACAACTTTTGATCTATCTTTATTGAAAATGAAAAAATAATCTATCCTTGTATATATCGAGTGAGGGTTAGAGAAATGGGTATACTGCCTAGCATTTGGGTACATTTCCCTCCAAAGATCTATTAGCCCTATATTCTGTATTAGTTTTCGGAATTTTATGTTATTGCTTTATTATTATTACTTTTCTGATTTAAAACATCCAAGTTAGGCTGAAGATGGAGATTGATATCTTCTCCACAGACAAGATTTCCCTCAGAGTGGTTTATAATCAAATCTACGATATTAGTATAAAACGAACCATCACTTCGGGTGGAGCATAAACATTGTTTAGGGTGTACACATTTCCATTGACAGTACCTTTAACCAGTATAACACGTCCCTCTTTATCTTTATGCTCATAATTATGCTCAAAGACCACTTTGTTTGACATTAGTATGGCCACACCTCTTTTATGTTTAACTTTGTATGATGAATAGTATATTTTAGTATAACAACATTTAGTCAGCTTTTGGTGTTCTGAATCGTTTAAATGCGTTTCTTATAGGTAAATGTCTATTTTTTCCCTTCTCATTTTTGTCAGTATCTTTGTTCGTTTAATTCGGTTTAGTATGCCATTAACATTGAAGGATGCTATTTTTAACTTTTCAGATGCAATTTACTTGTTACTAAAGTAATTAAAACATTATTTGTGCTACAGTACTCTCCGGTTAAACATAGCACATTAGAACAATAGTAATATAAGGTGAAAAACTGGTTACATTGCAACACTATTCAATTCAATTCAGTTTATTTATATAGCGCCGTTTCACAACAGATGTCATCTCAAGGCACTTTACAAGAAGAGTTATTACAATACAATGTTTAATTTAGAAATTAGAGAACCACAGAAGATTGCGTCGTGTAATTCTCAGCAATCCCTCACACTGAGCAAGCACGAAGCGACAGTGGAAAGGAAAAACTCCCTTTTAACAGGAAGAAACCTCCGGCAGAACCAGGGTCAGCACAAGCGGTCATCTGCCGAGACCGTCTGTGGTTTGGAGAATACAGAACAGAGACACAGAACAGAGACACAGAAAGAACAACACAACTGATGCAGAAGTTTGTTGCAGGACGTGGAGAACTTTCCGTCACTGCAATGCCATCTTAGTCAGGGTCGTCAAGCAGGGCGGGTCAGGAGCACCTACTGTAGGAAGAGACTAAGAGAAAACAGGTTAGCGCTTGAATTGACAGCACATCATGCAGTTGGGGAGAAGTAGGAGAGAAAGTAGGAACAGACCCTAATAATGTCCTCCAACAGCCTAGCCTAAAGCAGCATAGCTACTAACATTAACCTGTCTCCTAGCTACTAGGAGACCTAGCTACTAACACTTTCTACCTGGCTTACATTAACCTATCTCTACCTAGCTACTCTACCTCTTCCTATCTCTTCCTAGCTTTTGATACTCTACCTGACTACTAACATTAACCTGTCTCCTAGCTACTAGGAGACCTAGCTACTAACACTCTCTACTTGGCTTACATTAATCTATCTCTACGTAGCTACTCTACCTCTTCATATCCCTTCCTAGCTTTTGACACTCTACCTAGCTACTAACATTAACCTATCTCTTCCTAGCTACCTGTCTAACCTGTCTCTAACTACCTATTAACATATCTCTAACTGTAAGCTTTGTCAAAGAGGAAAGTTTTAAGCCTAGTTTTAAAGATATACAAATTGTCTGCTTCACGAACCAACCCTGGGAGCCTGTTCCATAGGAGGGGAGCCTGATAGCTGAAAGATCTGCCACCCATTCTACTTTTAGAAATCCTAGGAACTACCAGTAAACCTGCAGTCTGAGAGCGAAGGGCCCTGTTAGGAACATATGGAACAATCAAGTTTCTTATGTATGATGGAGCTAGATTATTAACAGCTTTATATGTCAGAAGGAGGATCTTGAATTCTATTCTAGATTTTACTGGGAGCTAGTGAAGAGAAGCTAAAACAGGGGAAATGTGATCTCTTCTTTTAATATTCATCAGAATCCTAGCAGCAGCATTTTGGACTAACTGAAGACTTTTAATTGTTTTCTGTGGACTACCTGATAATAAAGAGTTACAGTAATCCAGTCTTGAAGTAATAAAGGCATGGACTAGTTTTTCAGCATCATTCCTGGACAGGATGGTTCTAATTTTTGCAATATTCCTAAGGTGAAAAAAGGAAATCCTAGAGACTTCTTTAATGTGAGATCTAAATGACATATCTTGGTCAAAAATAACACCGAGGTTCTTTGCTTTATTACTGGAGGCTAATTTAATGCCGTCTAGGTGAAGGGGTTGACTAAGTAGTTTCTTTTTCAGAGATTCCGGTCCAAAGACGACAACTTCTGTTTTATCAGAATTCAGAAGCAAGAAGTTTAGAGTCATCCAAGTTTTTATGTCTTCCAGACATGCCTGTAGTATACCTAACTGATTGGATTCAGGATTTATGGACAGATATAGCTGTGTATCATCAGCGTAACTATGGAATTTTATCCCATGCTGCCTAATTATTTTACCAATAGGAAGCATATATATAGTAAAAAGAATCGGCCCAAGCACTGTACCCTGTGGTACTCCGCAAGTAACTATTGAGGTTGAGGAAGATTTATCATTTATCTGAACAAACTGAAATCTGTTAGACAAATAAGATTTAAACCAACCTAGTGCTGTTCCTATTATACCGACACTTTGAAGCCTTTCTATGAGAATATTGTGATCAACAGTGTCAAAGGCAGCACTGAGATCTAACAGGACCAGAATGGTCACCAGTCCATCGTCTGAGGCTATGAGAATATCATTAGTAACCTTCACCAGAGCTGTTTCAGTGCTATGATGAGCTCTAAAGCCTGACTGAAACTTCTCTTTTTTTTTTTTTTTTAATATTTTTTTTTTATCCCACGATTTTTTCCCCATTATTATCACCCCAGTGTTCCTACCTAAGTACAGTCCTGGGCATTGCCTTCCCTCTGCTGACCGTAGGAGGGCCCTGCACTGAGCTCAAGCCTCCTTCCTACTTGAGGAGTGAGCAGGCCCATTTTGTCACCCGGGGGGGTGGGGTTCCCCCAGCTGGACGTAGCGTGTGGAAGGATCACACTATTCCAGCTGGATCCTCTCCAACCCCTCAGGCGCCTCGGTCAGCCAGGAGGGGGCAGTATATAGCCCAGAACTGATACATGTTTTTGTGGGAGTAGCTCACATTAACTACTCAAGGGAACACGGGGAGAACATGCAAACTCCACACAGAAAGGCCCTTTTGCCAACCCCACCCAGGGTGTGGGTGCTGATGATATGGAGGATCAAACACACCTTCAGCACCCACAGCGTCCCCGGCAGGAATCGAACCCAGGACCTTCTAGCTGTGAGGTGAGCTGTGCTACCAGCTGCACCACCGTGCTCCCTAAGCCTGACTGAAACTTCTCAAACAGCTCATTATTGTTTAAATGCTCACATATCTGGTGTGCAACTATTTTCTCAAGAATTTTAGATAAGAAGGGAAGATTAGATATCGGTCTATAGTTAATTAAGTCGTTTTGATCAAGAGATGGTTTCTTAAGTAGAGGTTTAATTACAGCTATCTTAAACTCCTGTGGTACATATCCATTGACTAAGGATAGATTCATTATATCTAAAATTGGAGCAGCGATCAGAGGGAAAACTTCTTTTAAGAGTTTAGTTGGGATTGGGTCTAAAACGCAAGTTGAAGGTTTAGATGAAGCTAATAATTTTAGTACATCAGAAGGTTCGGCTGCATTAAAGCAGTTTAAGCGTATATTAGGTTAAACCATTTTTGATGTTGCCTCATTAACTAGGGAGGAAACAAGCATATTGGGAAGGTTCCCAATTATCTTATTTTTTATAGAGTCTATTTTATTTATAAAGAATTGCATGAAGTCATCACTACTAAGAGCTTGGGGAATGGTTGGCTCGATAGAGCTATGATCCTGTGTGAGTTTAGCAACTGTATTAAAAAGAAACCTAGGATTATTTTTATTCTCCTCGATTAAAGATGAATAATATGCTGTTCTAGCTGTTTGAAGGGTCTTTTTATATAGCAATAGACTATTTTTCCACACTAAATAGGAATCCTGTAAATGCGTGGAGCGCCATTTTCTCTCTAGTTTTCTAACGTTCTTCTTCAGGGTATGTAGCTCTGAATTAAACCAGGGAGCTAATCTTCTAAGGCTGGCCACCGTCTTTTTCAGTGGGGCAACGTTGTCTATTGCCAGACGCAGGGAGGAATTAACGCTATGAACTAGAACGTCAAGTTGTGAGGGGTTACGAGTTAAATCACTGTTTTCTATTGTACTTTTATGTACTGAGGAAATTAAAGTTTGAAGAGCTTCTTTAAAACTTGCTACAGCATTGTCTGATAACGTTCTGGTATAATGAAGTTTTCTTTCAGGTTTGATATGATCCATTAGAGTAAGTTTAAAAGTGATAAGGAAATGATCAGACAGGATAGGGTTATGTGGAAAGACTGTTATTTCTTCACAGTCAATGCCATAAGTCAGCACAAGATCTAAGGTGTGGTGACCGTGATGGGTTGGTCCCTGCACATTTTGAATAAAGGCTATTGAGTCTAAGATAATGTTAAAAGCTGTATTTAGACTATCACTTTCACTATCAACATGAATATTGAAGTCTCCGACTATAATGACTTTATCAGTGTTTAAAACTAAGTCAGATAGAAAATCTGCTATCTGATCTAAAAATTGAGAATAAGGGCCTGGTGGACGATATAAGACCACGAATAAAAGTGGCTTTACTGCTTTGTTATGTGTATGAGGAAGGCTAAAGAATAAATGCTCAAATGAACTGTAATTATTATTTTTTTGGAGATTAATTAGTAAATCTGAATGAAAGATGGTGGCTACACCACCTCCTCGACCAGTACTTCGAGGGACAATAACGTTTAAGTAGCTAGGGGGAGTTGACTCATTTATTGTGACATGGTCCTCTTCCTGCAACCATGTCTCTGCAAGACAAAACAAATCAATATTATTTTCACAAATTAAGTCATTTACTAAGAGTGTTTTTGAGGGGAGAGATCTTATGTTAAGTAAACCACATTTAATTGATTTATTTTTCTGTTCAGTCAGAGTTGTATTTATCTTTATGAGATTTTTATACTTTGCTCTAGTAGCATTAACTTTTAATTCATTAGTTTTGGGCAGTGGACGGGAAACTGTCTCTATGTGGTAGTGGGTGGGTGGCAGTCCCTGATCCCTGAGCTGGACTCTGGGTTGTCACGGCAATGGGGAACTAGAGATAACCCTATCAATGTTCCTGGAAAGAAGCGAAGCTCCGTCCGCGGTGGGATGGATTCCGTCTCTACGTAACAGTCCAGGTTTTCCCCAGAAGGCCCCCCATTTATCAATGTAGCCCACATCGTTTTCTGGACACCACCTTGACAACCAAAGGTGAAACGACAGCATACGGCTGTACATGTCATCGCTAGTACGATCAGGCAGGGGACCAGAAAAAATTACAGAGTCAGACATCTTTTTGGCAGCCCTACACACCGAAGCTACGCTAATTTTAGTGACCTCCGATTGCCGTAACCAGGTGTCATTGCCACCAGCATGGATAACGATCCTGTTATACCGCCGTTTGTCCTTGGCCAAAAGCTTCAGATGGGACCTAATATCCGCAGCTCTGGCCCCTGGAAGGCATTTGACTGTGGTCTTTCGTGTCTCTGGAGCCACGTTCCTAACTATGGAGCTGCCAATTACAAGAATCGGCCTCTCCTGCTCGGCGGGTGCGTCGCTGAGCGGGGCGAACCTATTGTTCAGAGAAAGGGGCTGGAGGTTGGCCGCGGGCTGGGGTCTGGCGCTAGGCTTCCTACGAACCGTCACCCAGCTCGCCTCAGATCCCGGCTGCACGGGAGCTGTTGGAGGACGGTTAAGGGGTCCTGTCCTAATTGACTCCGCGCTAGCTAATGCTGGGCCTGGCTGTTCTACAGCGCGGAGCCGGGCCTCTAGCTCAGAAACCCTCGTCTCCAAGGCTACAAAAATGCTGCACTTAATACACCTACCAACTTCACTAAATGAGGCGGAGGAGTAACTAAACATCTGACAGAGAGAGCAGGAGAGAGGAGGAGGTTCAGAGAGAGACGGAGGAACAGGAGACAAAGCTGCCGAAGCCATGCTAGCCATGAAGCTAAGCTAACCTAGCGGTAGCTTACCGAGCCCAGAAAACCAGTGTAACGCTTAAGAGTCCCAGAACGCAAAGAACACCAACAGAAAATAAATGTTTTAATGTGTTTGTGTGTTAAGCAACTCAGAAAAACTTCTGGACAGAGAAAATTAGATTAATTCAAGAGAGAGAGAGAAACCCCGACTTGCTACAACCGAGTGAGTCACCAAACAGGAAATGACGCGATATGTCTTACCAACGCAGTCTCCACCTCCACGTTGTTCCATTGCATGGGTATGTGGATAGTCCTTTACCTGACCAACGTTTTGGCCAAAGTTTGGAGGGAAGTCCACAGCAATAACAAAAACAAACAGAAATAATACTTTCACAGTTTTTCTTCAATGTAGGGATTCTCTTCTAAAAGCCTGGAGCTTGGATATGACTGCAGCTTGTCTACTAGATGATCCATGGAGTTCGTTCTCTCTTCTCCCTGCAACAGGCCAAGGCTCCGCGTCCAGCAGCTCCATTGGGTCCTGTCAAGGAGGCACCATACGCAACACGCCTAGGTCATGCATATGTTTCGTTGCTTCATGTGCCGTGTGGTAGACACACGTTTTGTCCACGTAGAAGACACGGAGCTTGGATGGGTAAGGGGTCTGAAACCGGATTTTATTCTCCCTGAGAATCTGTTTCACTTCGTTGTATTCCTTGCGGAGGTTGAGAATGGCAGTTGGGTAATCGTGGTCGAAGTATATCCTTTGAGTGTTAACATAGATTTTCTTCTTTTCCTAGGCTTTTCTCAGTATTTCTTCCTTTGTTCGATATTGCAAGAACTGTGCCCCAATTGACCTGGGTTTATCGCCATCTGCTGGTTTCGGCGCTAGAGCTCGGTGCGCCCTCTAGATGTTAAGTTCAAAGGATTCGGGGAGGTTTAACTTTTCTCTAACAAACCTTTCCAGAAAAACAGTCACTGAGCTGCCTTGCTCTTCGTCTTCCGGTATCTTGAATATCCTTAGATTTCTCCTCCTTGCCCTGGCTTCTTGGTCAATAAGCTTTTGTTCATTTTGGGCCTGGGTTTTTAGCACCCTTCTCATGATTAGCTCCATCTTCTCTAGTTTGCTTCAATTGCTCCGATGCGGTCTTCAGCTTCTCCTATTCTTTGATTTGCATTGTCGATATCTTCTCTGATTACGTCCAGATGTTGTTTGTTTTCGTGCCTGAATTCCTTAATTTCTTGCAGAATCATTTCCAAATTGACTTTGGATTTGTCATTAGTTTTTGGTCTCCTGGCGCCATCTTTAGCGTTATCATTGCTGCCGTGGCTTTGTGCATTGTCTGTGGTGTCCAACGTTTCTGATGCATTTTTTCTGCTTTTATCTCGTGTTTCCATCATGCCCTGCCCTTTGAATCAGGTCTAATTATTCGTAGATGGTTTTAATACCCGGCAGCTAATATTTTAAATCCTATCGGAGGAGCACATTTCCTAAGCTGCCATCGAGGCCGAGACGGGAACCTAAACCTGATTTTTAAAGTCATATTTTACAATATCGCCAATTTTTTGCAATTAATGTGCTTTACGTAATCATTATTACATAATGTTTTAATGGATATTTTCAAAGATGTACTGCAAAAACTACACACTGTCACTTTAAAGGGGATTATTTGAAAAATGTATGTTTACTGTCTATCTTTTTGGAAAGTTTACCCAGATGAAAGGTCTATATTTTTTTCAAGAACGTCACTGGTGATTGACCATTTATTTGTAGTTTTATGTAGGCTATAAAAAAGGTTTCTTTCTTCAATTATATTTACATAAAATGGTGTTTGTTTATTTTGTTGATGTGTGCTATTTTATGTGGCTCATTTAATATGGAACCATTTAACTATTCACATAATATAGCAATCAGTATTATATATCAAAGTCAGATTGTATGCTTCAGAAGAATAAGTTACTGCAGTTAGGTGCTGAGTTGTCTGATTCACTGGTAAGAAGTGTAACAAGCATTAATAGCAAGGGTATAAACAACAACTGTTGAGATTTTAAGATTATGGCACGAAAGTAAGCAATATGTATGTGTGTGTTTGTTTCAAAAAGAGGCAGTTCTTCTAAGCATAGAAGAACTGCTGGTAGCACATTAGGCTATGCAATATACTGCATTTGAGCAACAAGCCAGCTTACAATAGTGTTGATATGCTCAGTCTGGCAGATTTCTGACCTAATGGAGGGAGAAAGAAAACACACCAATCACTCTTGAAAAATTAAAGTAGACTATTTCCAAGCTGCTTGCCTGTTTTATTCTACCAAGGAACTCCTACTTGCCTGGATTTCATACGATTTCATCAAAGCTTTCCCAGATTGACTTTGATAGGGCTCTATCTCGCTCTCCACATGGAAAACAAGCACCATCTCCCTGCTTCAACTGCAGTACAAGCCTTATTTTCTCCATCAAAACAGCTGGTTGTTGCTCACTTCAGTTCAGAGGAAAAGCAGAGGGCTGGAGGTGACTGAAGAGAGCGACTGGAGAGACCAGCTGAATTTCTGTGAATTAATCACAGTCTGTTCCTGTGCGAGACGAAGGCAGAATCAAAGCAGTCAAACAGGAGAGAGAGATGAAAAGGAAGAGGAGGGGAAGAGGTGCCTGACGCAGTGTGAGAGGCAGAAACGGAGAGAGGAGAAACAGAGAAGGAGGGGGCAGAAGGAGAAGCATCATATTAGACGCTGCTTTACATCCAAAAAAATCTCAATGCCCTCATCGGGAGACACTGTAACTGAAAAAGCTTCTTCCTGGTGACAGCTGTTCTCAGAGACCAAATGAGATAAGCAGGAGGAAACAGTCGAGTAAACAACAGAAAACAACATAGAGATACAGAACATACACCGCCAGAGGCAGCAAGCAGACCATTGTGCTGTGGTGCGCCATCTCCCTGCGTGCTGGCATTTGGATCGGGATCAGGTAGATTTGCATCTTTAAGCAATCCCATTATCATCTGCATCATTTGTGTAGAAATTGTGTACAAACTATTTTATTTCATTTAATTTTTTTTTGCTTCGAAAGGAGTGGAACTGCAGGGCACAGGGCAACTTTGAAATATGACATCTATGGCATTCCTGCGATTCTGAAATCAACCAATTGATGTCGGTTACAGGTTGTGTTCTTGTCTGCACATTGGTGATAAATGGATAGGTCTTAACGACTGACTCAATTATATTATCCTCAAGCCCTCCTTGCACTTATAATGTGGTGCAGATCAAGATTTTAATGATTAGCTCTCTCTGAATGCATGCTGCGTATTCAGACTGCGTGTACGCAACCATAAACTCTGTAAATTTGACATGGGTCTTCCTTTATACTTATTAATGAGTCTAATACGTGCCAGCCTTTGTGCACTAACAAGCCTGTCACTTGGAATTAATCAAGTGTTTGTCCCAGGACAAGCTGCAGTGGCAGGATGGGAGCAGAGACAGTATCTACAAGGTATACTTAAATGTAGCCTAGTTCTGAGCAGGGGTGGACTGGGACAAAAATTCAGCCCTGGCTTTTTCTGTCAAGACCAGCTCACTGCATTATCAGCAGATACTATGTAGAAGTCCAATCTCACGGCATCTTCTCTCATCCATACTACAAAAAAACTAAGATTCCTTGATAGCAGTTAACAAATAAAGCACATAACTATGAGCTCAATGATAAAATTAACAGCTATAGCAATCTATCAGTCTTTATTCATTAATAGTGTAGAATCACAACAGAAGTTATGTCATGACTAGAGTTGAACAAAACAAACGGGAAGAACCCTCAAACTACCCTTCCATCCCATAGCCTGTGACTCTGAAAATATTTTGGTGTAAACCCAGCATTAGGTAAAACCAGACTTGGAGAATATAAATAAAATTTCCTGGCAAATAATCTAAATAGAAACACATTACTGACAGTAACAACATTAGAGCTAAAACTAATTTGTTTTAATATTGACTCAGTTATTATAAAGCCATAAATAGAGAGTTGAGAAAAAAATTATTATCTATAGCTGTGTGAAAAAACTCTAAGACATCAATTACAGGTCTGAATAGATATGCACATTTTCATGTGGTGTAGGTATCCACATGTATATATTGCCCAACTTCCTCGTCCTCAGCAAGTGAGCTCCCCTCCTCACCAAATTCACGACCTCCAAGAAACAGCAAACAGGAAACTTATTGTTTAGCATCTTTGTACTGACAAGTGTATGTAGTCATGTAGTTCTTTTGTGATGTAGGAAACACTTGGTGAAAAAATTTAGCTGTCATGAAGAAGGAAGTCTCAAAAGATTACTGAGACCTAGAGCACCTGCATAAATGTTGAAGGGACTAGACATAAGTTTTACCATAATTAAATATATAAAAATGTAACATTTCTTCCTTATACATGCTCCAGCAATTCATGTCAGTAGAATAAGCCTTGGCGTTTTCACCACAGTTGCGTCTATATGCCTGTAAATTAACTTGAAAAGTGAGTGCTCGGGTTGAACAAGCAGATTTCCCAAGTGCTTTCCAGGGGCAGTGTCGGGTCAGCTAGTAAATATGACTAAATATACTAAATGGACTTAATCTCCCAGCATCCCTTGCAGCGGGCCAGCCGCCACCTTTCTCAAGCTCCTCAAAGTTCATTGCACCACCAGCGAGTCCCCTCTCTTTCCCCTTAGCAGCTAGATCATCTGATCTCTTCCAAACTGCCCGGACGAAACCCCTCATTCTCCGATCGTAGCTGTTTGTGGCGGTGTATTCTAAAGCGTTGATCGGCTGTCAGCGTCCTGTTCGCCCTTCCTGCGCAGCTCAGGTGAACGGATTAACCCCCCCCAAGGTTAACCTTTCTTCAAAGCTCATCCTCCAATTGTGGATTTAAGAATTCCCAATGTAGGAACTCTTTCCTTTTTTCTTAGCTGGGTGGAGCATATTAAGTTTAATTGCGCACGTGTGTTCTGCTAAGAACTGATTGATTCTGTGTTTGTGTTAAAGTTACCAGCAAAGCAGTGTGTTTGCTTTTATACATTTTTTTGTTACTCTGCGTGTGGCTGTTCTATAGAGGGCGGATGAGAAGCAGTTGCCATTAACCAGTTAGCCTTTTTTTTAGCCAAAAGGCAAGCTAGTTATCACCACATGGTCTCCAAAAAGCATAAGACATGGCATTCTTCCTAAATCCACAAATATGTTGCAGTTTTTTTGTCCTCCTAATTCTATTTTTAATGATAAGCGCTTCTTGTTGGCCCTCCCCTTCTTTTCCTCTGTCTCCCCGTCCACCTCACATGCTCATGACGTAAGCCCGTGAGGTCGACCTCCTGGTGACGTGGTTGTTTCCATTGTCGTCCATTTTTATAGTTTAGCATTACCATTTAGCATAGCATAGTAACGCGTAGCCAGAATTTATTGTTTGTGTGAGCAATTTGGTGAATAAAATAGGTTAAACTTGACATTAGTCTCCGTATTTCTTCAGTGTTTATGGTTAATACATGGTGCAAAAGAATTCACCTTTCAGATTGACTGGTTTATTCAATAATATTGTTTCTTACATAAAGTAACATGCTGGTACCCCATTACTTAATTCATCCAGAATAATTTGAGTTACATTAACCATTTAACTAGATGTATGTTTTATTGTTTTATTACTGCATTTTTATATTGTTTTTATCTTTGTGCAGCACTTTGTGCAATCTAATATTTTTCGAAATGTGCTTTAAAATAAACTTGACTTGACATTATCCCGGTATTAAGTTACAGGTGTAAGTGTGTTTAAATCATTATTAGACAGACGACGAGAATAATCCCATACATCTCCAACAGCAGCGCAATGCGTATTACCATCGTGTGCTTTCATGCTCAGGTGTACCGTTTTGAAGGATGGGTTCAGCTGAGCATTAAAAGAGAGCAGCTTCAAGCACCATTAAAACTCCAGCCCAGACTCTAGCCCCATTTAAACTTACACAACAGTAAAATTTCTTACCTCAGTTGAAGTCATGCCTGTAAATTGTCCAGGACGGGACTCAATAAGCTGTTGTTTCTATTCGTTCATTCGGGAGCTCTCTCAGGAGCCTTTTCCATTCAGCTGGTTCCAGAGTTGGTTTGGTGCTAGAGCCTGCCTTAGAATTTGTTCTTTTGTTTTCCACTGCCTAACACTAGAACTACAGGTGCTGGCCAGTAAATTAGAATATAATCAAAAAGGTGAATTATTTCAATAATTCCATTCAAAACGTGAAACTTGTACATTATATTCATGCAATGCACACAGACCAATGTATTTCCAATGTTTATTTCTTTTAATTTTGATATTTATAAGTGACAACTAATGAAAACTCCAAATTTGGTATCTCAAAAAATTAGAGTATTTTAAAGGCCAATGAAAAAAAAAAGTTTTTTTTTTTAAATGTTGGCCAACTGAAAAGAATGGACATGAAAAGAATGTGCATGTATAGCACTCAATACTTAGTCGGGGCTCCTTTTGCCTCCATCACTGCAGTAATGCGGCGTGGCATGGATTCGATCAGTCTGTGGCACTGCTCAGGTGTTATGAGAGCCCAGGTTGCTCTGATAGTCGTCTTCAGCTCCTCTGCATTGTTGGGTCTAGCGTATTGCATCTTCCGCTTCACAATACCCCATAGATTTTCTATGGGGTTAAGGTCAGGCGAGTTTGCTGGCCAATCAAGGACAGGGATACCATGGTCCTTGAACCAGGTACTGGTGGTTTTGGCACTGTGTGCAGGTGCCAAGTCCTGTTGAAAAGTGAAGTCTGCATCCCCATAAAGTTGGTCAGCAGCAGGAAGCATGAAGTGCTCTAAAACTTCCTGGTAGACGGCTGCATTGACCTTGGACCTCAGGAAACAGAGTGGGCCAACACCGGCAGATGACATGGCACCCCACACCATCACTGACGGTGGAAACTTTACACTGGACCTCATGCAACGTGGATTCTGTGCTTCTCCGCTCTTCCTCCAGACTCTGGGTCCTTGATTTCCAAAGGAAATGCAAAAATTGCTTTCATCAGAAAACATAACTTTGGACCACTCAGCAGCAGTCCAGTCCTTTTTGTCCTTGGCCCAGGCGAGACGCTTCTTACGCTGTTTCTTGTTCAAGAGTGGCTTGACACACGGAATGCGACAGCTGAATCCCATGTCTTTCATGAGTCTCTTCGTGGTGGTTCTTCAAGCGCTGACTCCAGCTGCAGTCCACTCTTTGTGGATCTCCCCCACATTTTTGAATGGGTTTGTCGTCACAATTTTTTGCAGGGTGCGGTTATCACTAGAGCTTGTACACTTTTTTCTACCACATTCTTTCCATCCCTTCGCCTGTCTGTTAATGTGCTTGGACAAAGAGCTCTGCGAACAGCCAGCTTCTTTAGCAATCACCTTTTGTGTCTTGCCCTCCTTGTACAAGGTGTCAATGGTCGTCTTTTGGACAGCTGTTAAGTCAGAAGTCTTCCCCATGATTGTGGAGCCTTCAGAACAAGACTGAGGGACCTTTTAAAGGCCTTTGCAGGTGTTTTGAGTTAATCAGCTGATTAGAGTGGCACCAGGTGTCTTCTAAATTGAGCCTTTCCAGAAAATTCTAATTTTCTGAGATACTGAATTTGGTGTTTTCATTAGCTGTCAGTTGTAATAATAAAAATGAAAATTAATAAACACTTGAAATATATCACTATGTGTGGAAGGAAAGTATACAATATAGAAGTTTAACATTTTGAATGGAATTACTGAAATAATTCAACTTTTTGATGATATTCTAATTTACTGGCCAGCACCTGTACATGAGACCGGTCATTCGACTGGAGCCCCAACAGTCTACCACAGATCGGTCATTTGAGAAGGCTGTTGCTATCTAGGATTGTTAATCTCTTGTTATCCCGATAGCTGGCAGTTGAAGTGTCTTCCCCAAGGACTAGGGCATGAACTCTTACTCTATAAACCCAAATTAGTAATCATTACCAAAGGCGCTTATGGTAAGTGATTGCACTGGGATGTCTAGTTTTTACAAAATAATAAATAAATAAAAATAAAGCTTTGCTTACATAAAGTCTTGTGTCCAAGATAATCCATTACAAAAGAACTTGATGTTTTAATAAAAATGTTTACGAGTACTTGCCTTTAACCATTACTCATGTTTGTTAGTATGTATTTCTCCAGTTTATTAGTTAGATTTATTATATGTTTTTGAATTATGCTCCTCCCCTTTGTTATAAAACTACACAGTCTGATCTGCAGTAAGACCTTAGAATCCCTGTATTGTTCCTTATGTTTGTTCAACTCTCCAGTCAGTTCTTTAATTCTTTTGTCTTTCTCCTTTTTCCTGTATGCAGACCATGTTATAAGTTTACCTCTTAAAACTGCCTTAGCAGCATCTCAAAGTATGCTTGGAGACACAGTTCCAATATAATTGTAAGTGATATAGTCTTTAAGTTCCTTCTTAATATATTCTTGACATTGAGGGTGGTTCAGAAGATTCGTATTAAGTCTCCATAAAGTTTCCTTGGGTCTGGTATCTATATGTAGTGTTAGGTATACCCCTGCATGATCATAGATCTCCCTCGTTCCTATATCACATGTCTATATCTGTCTAATTTAGCCATAAAAAAATGATCAATTCTTGAATATACCCGGTGGGGATATGAGAAAAAGGTAAAATCCTTATCGTGGGGATGTAGGTCTCTCCACATATCAAGGATTCCCAATTCTTTAAGTAGTTTATTAATATATCCTGCCTCCCATCCTATGTTTTGTATTCTATTTGAGGAATCCATACGTGGGGACAATTGAGTGTTCCAGTCTCCTCCACATATTATCACACCCGAGGATTCTGTCGAAATTAGATTAAAGACCTTTTTAATAAACCGTTTATCACTTCCCGGTGGCCTATAAACATTGAGCAGAGTGACTTCTTTATGGTCAATCAGCCCTTTGACCAGTACATAGCGGCCCTTTTTATCCATAATTTGGGAAGAAAACATAAAGTCAACTCTGTTTGAAATTAATATTGCTACTCCTCTCGTCTTCCCTCTTTCAAAGGATGAATAATACACATATTCAAATCCCTTTTTTTTTAACTTATCATACTCGACGCTTGAGAGATGAGTTTCTTGCCAAAACACGATATCCGGTTTCTCTCTTTTCATTTTAACAATAATTTTACTTCTCTTCAAAGGGTTATGTAACCCGTTTACATTCAAGGTGATTACTCTGTATGTTTGATGAGTCATTTCCACTCGTAGATTAAAAAGTAAATATTCCCGTGGATGGCTAACCTGACAAGATGACCTAAACAAAACAACTTCTGCCCTTGAACCCGAAACAAAACTTAACATATAACTACTTACATTTAACATTAGTGACTTCCATTTCTGAACTTCGAACTTAACCTCAAAGCTTGGAGCAACAGCCCTCAACAGGAGGGGGGCTCCTCCCAGTGCGAACTGACATCTCTGAATTAAATTGTTTAAATTCAGAGCAGGGCTGTTGGTCATTTTAAAACATCAGTATGTTGTAGGAAACTGCGCCGGTGTTGAAGAACACTGAGATTCGCCGGGTACGTGGTCTGGAATCCCAGCCCATTTTCTTTAAGTGTCTTCCTGATGTCGGCGTAGGCTCTTCTCTTTTTTAATATTTTGGCTGCATAGTCTTGTTCAAAAAACATTATTTTCCCATTAAAACAGACCTCACTTTTCTACCAGGCGAGTCGGAGCACCATTTCTTTTGTTTTATATTCCTGAAAACAAATTATTATAGATCTTGAGCTTGACCCTTGTGGCGGTCTGGATGTCAAGGATCGGAGACAGCGCTGAATTCCGAGTCTGCTCTCGGGGGAGACAGTTCGGCTTTAATAAGCTTCTCAACAAAGCTCTGTATATCATCACCTTCAGACGCCTCTGGAATTCTGTGGATACGTATGTTTTTTCTGAGGGATCGAGCCCCAAGGTCCGAGAGCTGTGTTTGGAGGTTCTGTTGGATTTCCAAAGTGTGGGAGAGCAGCTCGCTAATATCGGCATTATGTTCCCCCATATCAGCTACTCGCTGCTCCGTCTCTTCAACTCTTTCCGTTATATCTTTTAAATCTTTGCCGATCGAGCCAATTTTCTGATTAATCTCCTCTCTGAAATCTCTCAGCTCTTTATTCAAACTGCCTATTGTCTCGGAGTATGCCTTTTCCATGTCGGCACGGATCGTATTTATCTCCGAAATAATGTTATCTTGAACAGCCTCCATGTTGTCCTGTTTAGCCAAGTTGCTAACGACTTGGTTTCTGTCTTCGCTTCCAGACCACCAATTGTCATCGGAGTTTTCGTTCTGTTGCGACTTTCCTTTTGTTTTCTTTTTTTTTTTCCCCTACCATAATTTAACAGGTTATTTTGCACCTATAAAGTTTGCATCTCAAAAGGGAGGGACAAGACCACGCAGGAGAACAAACTCAAGCTGTTGCTCGTTTCAGCGCCATACGCCGACGGAAGTCTCTGGACTGTCATCATCAAAACAATCTGACCATTACTTGGGTAAAAGCGTCACTCAATATGACTAACATTCAAACTAATACTACAACATTAAGTAAACATGCGTCACAGTTGATTACAAAGTACAGATAAATCATAACACTACATTTCTCCACCACACTTTCCATTAATAAATTGAAAATTCAGGAAAAACCAAAGTTTTGTGTAATTACAAAAAATGTATTTATCTGGCTTTTAAAAGTTAAAGGGAGTGCTTATGGCAGTCAATAAGATTAATAATTTATGGAAAATTATTATTATTCGGGGAACCACCTTTATCAGGAACTATTTTAATAGCCAAATGTCTATATCAGTCTCATAATCTGAAGGAATGAATTCTTTACCGTTCTTTGACCATAAACTTTGCAATATGTGTGTGTTGAACAAGAAAGACAACGGTTACTTTCCAAGATACAAAATTTATTAAAAAAGAAGAATAAGAAAAACATTTTAATCACTAAGCTAGAAAAAAGCAATGCACTACTGATTAACATAAATGAATAGTTAAAATGAAAGAACACAAAAAGATGGAACATGTAATAAGATGAGAAAGCATGGATTCTGGTGTCACAGTTCTAAATGAATTTGGATCTTTTAAGAACCAAAGACTTGTCTAATTTTTAATTTGTTTAACTAAATTAGCACCACTGGTTTACCTCTAAACCAATAAGCATTGTAAGAAATCAGAAAACATTCGTTGGATTAAGAAGTGTTATATTTAAAAATTATATTGATAAGAGTAATCAACCTTTGGTGGATTACTTAATTCATGGATTGATCATGACAGTAAAACAATCTAATTCCACATTTTGATCAAATAAGGAGAGTTCAAACACAGCTAATAAGATTAGTTTCTATTCTTAAACAGTCTATTTTAAATCCGGTTTCTTTTGAACCGTTAATAGCGATCTTTGTTTATGAAATGCCGGCCTAAACCAACACGTAAGCTTTAGCTGTCTGCGACGCACGTGGAGCGTTTAGAGTGGCTCAAATACATTTATTAAACATTAACAAAAAAAGAAAAGGTCCTCTCTGATTGAGTAGCTCAAATTACAGGATTTAAAACAACTCTTTGTCGGGAAAAGTCTTTTAAAAACACTGATTAAAACTTCAGGCTGAGGCCTGCTTTACCCAAAGATAGAAGATGAAACTTAAAAAGTTAACAATAAAAAAGAGGAAACACCTTTAAAATTAGTTATCCTAATTAATTTGCCTCAGCCCAAACAGACCTTAAGAAAGTTTAAAGTCCTCCGAGTTGCTGCACGTTTATCAGGAAAGGGGGACCTCCAGGGAGTGTTAGCCAGTAGGCTAACAGAGGATCGCTAATCTGGCTAGCAGCGGTGGGAAGGTCCTGGCTCTGCCTTGTCCTGTGGCTGCGTGGTGATCGGCGTCCACCTTTTTAACAGTGCCTTTTTGGAGCTCTCCAGTACGACCTTCACCTCTAATTGGCTCGGTGGCTCACAGCTCTCGTTTCTCAGCAGTTGGCAGCCTGAAACTCAGAGGGATTTTGTTGGGCTCTGGGGATAAACAACGTTGGTGTTTATCAAGGTTCAAGATTCACCTGGAGTGGTCTTTGGGTTTCTTTGGAGCAAATTTCTGCCAGAAACTCCGGCCTCCCTCTGCCAGTGAAGGAAGATGGTTGGAGACGATCTGTTGCTCCCGGCCAGCAGAACGCAGAAGAAAGAGCGGGTGGAAGCGGGCTGTATTTATAAACTCCGCCCCCCTTTCTGTGGGGCTAGAGCAGAGTAGCGCCACCTGATGGCTGTGAGTGACCCAACACAACTCTTAATAAAATATTTTCTGAAAAACTAAGTTATTTCAGGGGGAAAAAAAGATTAATTCTGAAAAAAATGCTTGTGTTGGTTAAAAAAAACTTGCTTTAATTCAGAAAAACTGAGTTTTTATTAATTTATTTTCTTGTTAATACAGAATAAAGATTTTTATTAATTTTCTTTGTTAATCAGAAAAACACCACATTTTTTGCATTCTTTCAAGCACTTTGATTGGTTTATGCTTCAGTCCACCAAATTCCAGAAGAAGACAAGATAAACTACTTTCTTAATATTTGGAATATTTTGTAATGTTTTATCCTGTTTTAGATGTTTATTAAAATTACTAATAATTATATATTATTTTAAAATTAAATGTGCTAAAACATATTTTTTTTGCCTGTGTTTATTTATTTCTCTCTAAATTAATAAATAAATGAATGAATGGGCTAAAAACATGGACTATTTCTCCCACCAAGTGGAAATTCACGTTAAGGGAGGACGCACATAAAATTAATAAGAATAAAGGGCAAGTGCAAACACAGACAGTAGACTATGGACGGTGCAATTTGCTGGAGAGACAGGGGGTCTCCCCCACCTTCTTTCTTTTGATACCCCCCTCCCCTCTGGTCACTGATTTCTTATCTCTCAGGGGATATGGGTTTTTTTGTTCCTCCTTCTAGTCCAATATAGTAATATTTCCCTTCACATTAATTCTGCAACCCCTGCACTAATGCTGAAGGACTTTATACAGTACAAGGACCAAGAAAACAAAGGCAAACACCTTCAAAAATTGATGGCTGCAATTTTTACGTTCCCAGTCTCCACAGCAGAGTTCAAGAGGGGATTCAGCGCAATCAGCGAACTTTTGACGGACGAGAGGAATAGAATTATAATAATCAACAATCTTCTTATCATTTATGTATGAAGCCCATCGATCAAATAATCCCTACCATTGGTTTAATAAACTGTGTGTCGCAATTCGGAATCCATACCCTCAGTTTAATAATCTGTAACCTTTGCTAATTAAACCGTGTGAACAGCTTTGGGCAACTTGCTGGATGTTTCCCAGAGTTTTAAACTGAATAAAGGGCTTTAATCCTTTAACTTGTAAAAAAGGATGGAGGACTAAGCTACACCGTATAAAACTGTGGAATTAATTAACTGGCAGAGAATGACAAGTTTGTCATTAAAAAAAAGCTGTTTGTAGCTGGAGTAGTAATTAATATTTACTGTGTTATTATAGTAGTATTTTGCAACTGTAAAATATAACACAGTACATTTTATGTATTATTCTTTATATTACTGGTGATGGCAAGCTACATTATAGCCACAGCTGCACATTGACAAACATCAGGCTGCCGGACACAGTGCCACACTGCAACTGTTGACCCTTACAGACCTCCAACTTGGGTCAGATGAACCTCAGAGCGTATGTCTGTGATTGGTCAGTTCAGCAACAGCCAGAGATCGTTTCACCAGAATGGTGATCTATAGTCGCTGTAATCAGTATTTAATTCAAATACAAAAATATTTTATTGATCCCAGAGGGAAATTTAGTGTTGTTGTAGCTCAAAACTAAGTAATTCTTCAAGGAGTTGTTGTAGACCATGATGGCTGTGGGGAGAAAGGATTTCCCGTAACGGTCTTTGTTGCAGCAAAACTGAAGAATCCTCTGACTGAAGATACACTGTCACTGTAGGATAGTCTCATGAAGAGGATGCTCAGGGTTGTCCATAATCTTTTTTTAATTTTATGCAGAATCCTTTTTTGCATCATTATCTACAGTTGTTCCACAGTTGTCCCCACAACAGAACCAGCATTCTTCATTGGTTTTTGAGCCTTTTTAGGTACCTGGCTCCAATGCTGCTACCCCAAAAGATGATAAACAAAGAGATAACACTCTCCAAAAGACTTGTAGAAGATTGGGTGCATCTTGCTGCAAACCTTGAAGGCCCTAAGATTCCTCAAAAAGTACAGTCTGCTCTATCCCTTCTTGTAATTCACATTTTTTTCACTTTTATTTATATAGCGCAAATTTACAACAAATGTAATCTCAAGGCACTTTACAACAAAAGTAATCTCAATACAATTATACAAACATTCCAATCAGTTAAGTTTTCAAGGAATCTCAGCACATTGCATTGAGTCATCAAAGCGAGGTTGGGCCCAGATCATGCAGACTCCAACCACAGCAATTCCTCAGAAATCCCTCATACTGAGCAAGCATGTAGCGCCAGGAGAGAGGAAAAACTCATTTTTAACAGGAAGAAACCTCTGGCAAAACCTGGCTCAGTACAAGCGGTCATCTGCCATGGTCATCTGAGGGTCTGAGAAGACAGAGAAAAGACAGCATGGAGGATGCTCGGTCACTCCTTAACTAATGGTTTAGTTACAGCAACCTTAAATTCCTGTGGCACATATCCATTTATTAAAGATAGAATCATAACGTCTAGAATAGGGCCAGTAATCTTTCTGATATTGCCTCATTTACTAAAAGAGATTGAATCATGTTTGGGAGAATGCCAATTATTTTATTTATAATAGAAGTTATTTTACTCATGATAAATCCCATAAAGTCATCACTATTAAGGGGGAATAGATGGCTCAACAGAGCAATGACTCTGTGTAGGTTTAGCAACTGTCCTAAAAAGAAACCTAGGATTGTTTTTATTTACCTCTATTAATGACTATTTATAAAGTAGTAGTGTATTTTTCCAGGTTAGATAGGAATCATTTAAGTGTGTAGAGCACCAGGGGCTACACTGTCTAGCGCCAAACGCAGTGAGGAAGTAATACTTTGAACTAGACCATCAATTTTTGAAGGGTTAGTGTCGGAATTACTGTGGTCCACTGTGGTATTCTGAGACACATAGGGAAGCAAGAATAGAAAAGATTCTTTAAAACTTGTTACAGCACTGTCTTATACAGTTCTACTGTAATAAAATTTTCTTTCAGATTTTGGAACATTGGGTAAAGTGAATTCAAAGGTTATCAAAAAATTGTCAGATAGGACTGGGTTATGTGGGAGGACTATCAGTTCATCACACTCAATGCCGTATGTGTTATGATCTGTCTGTCTGTGTCATTCTCTCCCCCCTGTTTGTTTCTTCCCTGTCAATCTGTGTTAATTATCCTCGTCTCAAAACAGATGTTATTGGATTTAAATAAAAGCTGGGTAATAAACTTTCAAACCCTGCTTCTGCACCTAACCCTGACCACCACAACCTGGCAGTAGGGTTCAGCCAAAAAGAGGACTTTGCAGAGACAGGAGAAAGAGAAATAAACAACTTAATTTTGGAGAAGATTAGCCGTCGCTCTTGGTGTCCTCGTGCTACTTCTCCGTCTCTCCAGGAAGACATGATGGCTTGGTCCACAGCTTATCTCCCCGCTCATCAGTATGATGAACCAGAGGAATTGTCCAGCATCCCAGTAGTTGACTTCCAGCCCCAAGCTCAGACTCCAGATCCTCTGGTTGATATGGCTACCTCGGTGTCCAACTCCCAGCTCATTTCCCGGTGTCGTCGGAGGAAACATGACAAGGCTGCTACATTTCCTCACCAGGAGAGCTCTGCCTCGGCCTTCATCAGTTCCGGAAAGATTGTTCCAACCTGTGACCTGCCGGCTGAGTTATTCCCCAGCGGTGGGTCACCAGCTTTGGAGTCACGCTCCTCTCTCCTCCAGTGTTGCGGACTTCCTGCTCCGCTCTTTTCCTCCTCCCAGCCGCTGCAGCCCTCTGCCAGTCCTCAGTTGCCGCTCCCGTCTTCGTAACTCTCCAGTAAGTTCGACCAACAACTTGATTCCCCGGCACTCCATCCTACCGTAACGAAAGAGTTTGTTGGGGCGGAAACGGAGCTTCTGGTTCCCTTTACAACCCTTGGGCACGGTTCTCGGCGGCAAAGGAGTTGCTGGATATTCTCAAGGAGCATAAACTCCTCTTATCCATCTTGGACCTAGTCGGGATGTGGGAAGAGGCCGAATGGATTAGACAAGGGCTTGGGCCGAGCTGTTCGGTCGTTCCGGGTCTCCACCGCTCATGGGACTTCAGAACAGGATTCAGGATCCAACTCTTTTGGGTGCATTCCGGAGCCTAAGATTTCAGAGAGCATTTTGGGATTCACACCCTTGGGGTGCTCTTTGCAACCCAGATTTTTGGAGTGCTATCCGGGAGTTGGTCCTCCTGAACATGTTTCTGAGTCCCCAGCGGATGTTTTAAAACCCAGGTCTCAAGAGTTTGGTCCAGAACCCAGGTCCCAAGAGTGTGATCCAGAGAATCCTCACGTTCCTCTGACGGTTCCAGAGACGACTCCTCTGACAGTTCCAGAGGTGGCTCCTGCTCCAGTGACGGTTCCAGAGGTGGCTCCTCCTCCAGTGATGGTTCTAGAGACCCCTGATGTTCCAGTGACGGTTCTGGAGACTCCTGACATTCTAGTGACGGTTCTAGAGACGACTCACGTATCTGTGACGGTTCCTGAGACTCCTGTGATGGTTCCTGAGACTCCTGTGACGGTTCCTGGGACAGCCGATCTCTCCAGCTGGTCCAAGCCACCGGACCTCTCCAGCAGCTGCCAGCAGCAGGCCGCAGATCCTCCAGTGGCTGCCAGCAGCAGGCCGCAGGTCAAGACGCCTCCAAGGGTGTTCAGGAGAATGTGCCTCAGTTCCAAGATTTCTCCGTGGGCATTGAGGAGAACGCGCCTCAATTCCAAGATTTCTCTGAGGACTTTCAGGAGAACCCGCCTCAGTTCCAAGACTCCTTTGAAGGCGTTTTAGAGAACGCGCCTCAGTCTCAAGACTCCCCTTAGGGCGTTTTACAGAATGCACCTCAACCCCAAGATTCCTTTGAGCGTGTTTTAGACAACGCGCCTTGGCTCCAACACTCCACCGAGGGCTTCCAGACAGATGCTATTCAGATTACTGATTCCTCCAAGAGTGTCCAGACGAATGCAGCTTGGCTCCAAGTCTCCTCCGAGGGTGTCCGGACGGATGCTCCTAGGCTCCAAGTGTCCTCCGAGGGTGTCCAGACGGATGCGGCTCGGCTCCAAGTCTCCTCAGAGGGTGTCCAAACGGATGTACCTCGGCTCCAAGTCTCCGCCAAGGGTGTCCAGACGGATGCACCTCGGCTCCAAGTCTCCTTCAATGGTGTCCAGACGGCTGCGCCTCAGGTTCCTGCCTCAACCGAGTTCGTCCAGACGGATGCGCCTCGGGTTCCTGCCTCCACCGAGTTCGTCCAGACGGATGCGCCTCGGGTTCCTGATTCCTCCGAGGGTGTTTAGAGGAACATACCTCCAGTTCCTGCCTCCACCAACAACGCAGTCATGTTAGCCAATTTTGATCTTAGATTAAGATGCAGACGTACAAGTGAATACCAAAAGAAATCCGCAACCCTGCCCGAAGTCATCACATATGTAATCAGTCATCACCTATCCACTTAACCCAGACAGATCCTAAAAAAATATTTCCCATCACAGTACTGACAGTAGGTAAAAATTGTCCCCAAACCTAGCCTCATAAAATTTAATTCGAACTGCAATTTATTAAAAATTGTTAAACCTATTTATTATTTTACATAATCTGGTTAAATCACAAATATGTTTAAATCCTGCAGCCATACATCATCAATTTGCAAAAAAAAGTCCTATATTATGTACAGCCCTGAACCAATCTGCTAGACAGACTATATTTGCTTGTGAAGGCGAGCCACCATATTAGCTGCCATTGCTCTTGATTAAAAATGTTGTTTAATTTTTCCAGTGGGTCATCAACTTAAAAAGAGTCATAATCTGAAAAAATTAGCCTAGAATATGGTAACTGTATTAAATCTTTGCTATATCATATTCCCCTATTAATAATACTTTGGTCTCGTAATATAATGTTTGTTTTTCTCTTTTCTGAGTCCTGAATACCCCTACAGAATGTTTCGTCCAATTAAAGATTAGGTCCTGCCAGTTACCTCAGCCTTATTTAGTATCCATGTTGATAGGAGGAGTATGTACCAACATGACCAAGTATGTCATTTTAATAACATAACAATACAAATGCACCCTCTAAAATTCAAAAACTAAACTATTATCTAACATTGAAATGTAAGGTAAAAGTTACTTCCCGATTCCTTGTTCTTTTAATGGACATCCACTCCTTTTCAATCTAATCCAACTGTATTGTCCTGAGAAATTATTTTACCCATCTAATTAAAAAACAATCCCTGGGGAAAAAGCAAATCCATGTTATTTATATTTATATTTATATATCTTCCTTCCAACCAACTTTCAAATTGTGCCTGGTAAATGGTGGGGTTTAATTTGGAGATAATTCTGGGTAAGGCACGGGGGTCAGAGTTCAAGCAACCAGGGCCACCTTTGATCAGAAAAACAGAAACCCTTGTGGTTAGTTCAGCAACAGTGGTATTGTATCAGCAGCCTTTGATCGTCATTTCTCAGCAGAAACTGTCCATATTTCACCACCCAAGTGGGTTCACACCTTTGTCTTTGAAAGTTCAGTTCAGTATGAGGAAATGTGCTATTTTTTAGGGTGCCCCTGCTTCACCCCTGAGAGTAGTTTGTATCCATTAGTCTTTTACTGGTTCTCCCCCTGTGTTGGGGGGCAGAGCACAAGGCGGATGGACTCCGGCGCTGGTTTTGTCATTTTATCTTTCTTTGGCAGTGTGGCGGGCACCTGGCGCTATCCGTCATCAGCCCACGCACCCCCTCCCATCTCATCTCTCCAGGAACACAAACTACATTTCAACAATGTTATCTGAATGGCCCTGTTGGCGGGTTGGGAGAGAGAGAGAGAGACGCTCCTTTCAGCTGCTAAATTCGGTGGATCACTTTTATTTAAACTTTTTCTTTTCATATTCATTAATCTCCTTCCTCGAATGCTGAATTAAAATATCTTTCCCACTCAGACTGCCTATGTGGGCTCTATTTTACTTTTATTTTAATCAGTTATATTAGTAATAAATTCTTCAGTATTAGTTATGGTAAAAATATACTAATTTATAGGTTTGCTCTCTCCAACAGGAAGGATCATTAATCCTTATATGTCTAATTAAGCTGTTGTTCTAATTCTTCCCCTGCTTATTTTACTTAATGTTTCCTGCATTTTTTCATCTAATTTATATTCTATCTCTGCTCTTCCTTCTGCTTTCTTTTCATCTTCTCTTGCTTAGGTTCCTCCCGTCTAATCTCTGTTGCATCTGTCTCACTCCTTGTAAAAATTCATCTTTCAGGCATAACTGCTTGATGTTTTTGACCTATGATATAGAGGGTATTCCAGTTAGCCATCTTTTCTACACGTACTCTTTCCTTTTATCACTTTCCACTTAACCACCTTTAGACACGTACTGTTCATCCTTGAAGCACCCCCTTTTTTACTTTCAAAATGTTTTTTTTTAAACATATGTGAGTCATTATCATTATCATTCTATACTTTATCAATTCAATGCCTTTCTCTATTTTGTCAATTTGATAAATGTCTCTTTCATCTCGTGTAAATTAAATATTTATAGAGATTGACCATCGCAATATTTTATCATCACACTTAGTTCTTTTTTTTAGTTATTTAACCATTTTATATTTATTTCAATTAAAAATCTGTTTGCTTTTCGATCTGTCCTTTATAAATGTTGCTTGTATTTTTATTTTTTGTTAGCCAGACTTAATCCTGTTTCAGAAACCAACTATATAGATATTCCTAAACTATTCAGATTTTTGCACCGTCCTCCATTTTGCAACTTGGTTGATCTTGTCGCTGGCTTCAGCTACATGTAGTTCTCTCGAGCTTCAGAATTTTTCTACCCTATTTTTAATAAGATCGCAGATCTGATCATTAGTGAGAATTTTCGGTTTCTTTTGAGCTGGTTCAGACACATTCTGAACAGCGTCCTTTAAAGGTATTTTAGAATCCATTGAAAAAACCTTCTTTTACTTAAAACAATAAAAATAGCAATACATCTAGACAGTTCAACATGCAAAAATGCTAATTCTTGAATTAACTATAAAAACTCCTGCTTTTGAATTCAGAATTCTTCTATTAAATCTTAAACTAAAACTTACCAAATTAGACTCGCTTAGGAGTAACTGCTTTTACTTGTTTGTTTTTGTAACGTGACTTATTGTCTTACTTACTGTTAATGCTTTCTTGTGTTAAATACTGAGCTTTCTTCAGCAAAATTAGTAGTTGAACTAAACCTGTGTTTTTTACTCATTTGTCCCTACATTGTTGTATTTTTCTTGATTAGTTTCTTATTGTAACTGCTCATTTGTATTTTAATCATATGTACAGCACCTTAAATTGCCCTGTGTTGAATATGTGCTATACAAATAAAACTGCCCTGCCTTCTTTTGGATTGAGACTGATTTAAAAATGATCAAATATTTATCTGAATACTATTCCTTAATCCCTTCTTTATCAAACTTCTAATTCTTATAAAATATAAAATCCGAATTAAACAAGAACAATCTGTATCAAAATCCAAATTTATTTCAGTTTGACAAGGTAGTTGTTTGCGTAATTATTTAATCTCTTATGAGTTACTCCTTTTCGTTTTCAAGAGGTCCAACCTTAGATCGCTCCTCCGAGCTGTTTGTTTCCTTTTCTATCTAATTTTTCATTCACCATTGATCTTAAGAGTGAATGCCGCAAGCCGAAGTTTAGTATAGTTAAAAAGATTTATAAACTGATGTTTAGCTTCTCATCAAGTTATTTTTATTCAGAGATTTATCAAAAAACCAAGAGTCTCGAACAGAGTCCGCTCGCTGCTAGCTCTCCCAGCGATTCACCGTAGCCTACAGACTGGTGCTAATGTTAGCCCTTTTCGGCCAACATCGCTTAAAACAGTTAAACTCTACAGCAAAACTACGCAACAAAATAGCAACATACCCTTCGGTAAATAGAGAAGTCCACACCTCAATTTCAATTCTTATCAGCGTAATTCACACCACTTTTTCCAGACTTTAATTTGGCACAAAAATAGTAGTATCCGTCACAAATTCAGCACGGAATGAAACACGTGCCCAACATCAGTTACGCATTCGGAACACCGTATATTCTATTATGACTGTCCCAGCCGAAACAAATGATAAAGACAGAACACTAAGCGCTAACCTTTAGATTGTTTTAAATTCTTTTACCGCGGATGTTTAGACCAATCTGCCACAAATCCCGTAGTCTGGCTTGAGTGATTTCCCGGTGCCGGCTCCGGAAAACAACTCCGCAGACTCGGACCGACGGCACAAACCCCCTATAACCATTAATTTATTTAATAAAGCATATACTTAAAGCCTGTTTATTTCAGCCATGCTTTTAAGCTTAAAATTATGAAAACCTTGCTCCGAGCACCGCCGCTCTCCCCACCGAGCTGGGTAAAAAATGTAAACACCCCCGTTCTCCCCACGGGATAAAAAGCTTCCACTCTGATGGCCTGTTCTAAAATGTTTATTTCTATATATTCTAGAGTGTGTAATTTCACTTATCCATCATTACATACTTATATATTTATATATTCTTAGATAATAGTTTATACTCAAGTTTTTACTTATGATAGTCCTGTTTTAACACGAACCCAAGAGTTCAGCACACCTCTCAATTCCTGCTTTCACATAAAGCTGAGAGCTCTCTTCACACAAAATCACTCGTCAATTTTTAACACTCCTATTCTAGCCCGCTCTCATCCACACTGTACAACAATCTCCTACTTACTATACTCTGTGGTACTCAACCCAACTGAAAATTATATTCCCTTTTTCCCCTACAATCTCAAGCTTCTACCCTTTAAAAATAAAACAAAAAGGGCGGAGATCGTCTTGGCGTTTAAGTTTCGCAGAGGAATTAAGGTTTTAGATTCAGTCAGTTATTTCCCCTACAATGAGGAGTTTATATCTGAGGTCGGATGTGCACAGAACTACTTGGTAATTCTCTCCCGAGTCCTCCACTCCTCCAAACACGCATTCACTCACTCCAAAAAATAACTGCTGCACTTTTCAATACTATTTCAACTTAATTAGTACTCAGTTACACACACTAACCTCTTTCAGTTCCGGAGACGGACCAGCTCACACCAAATTCTGTTCACGGAGCTCACCCGTGCGTCAGACCTACGCAGACTTGCGCAGAAATCCGTTCCCAACAGGAAGGTCACACACGACCTTTTCTTGCTATTCTTTTCGTTTCTCACTGCGCCTTTCAGTCAAGGATGCCTCCTTCAGACTTAGGATCGCTGTGATCACTGTGAAACCAGCTTTGTTACTTTCTGAAATAATAAGGCAGGTTATATGAAACTACATATAAAAATGTTTACCCACATATACGTAAAGCAGGTTATACAAAAATACATATAAAAGTGTTCAAAAAGATATGGTATTCCTCATTGCATTGCAGGTTTATTTTCCCGGCTTTTTAGGTTTCTTTCACCGTTTGTCAGAAAAGGCATAGCCATAGCAAAACCACACTTGAAAACAGCGGCTTCAAACATAGCTTCTGACGTCATCGGTCGAGCTATGACAAAAATGACCGCTCGTCCTGAGCAGGAGGATGGAGATCAAGGTGGTTCTGGAATTATTTTTCTATCCAGTAGGGGGAGAAAGAGACCTCCGGGTGAACGTTTGTGGACTGGTAAAAAAAGTGAGAGGTGTGAAAAGAAAAGAGTCAGTTAAAAAACGTTCGCGAAGAGGGAAGAAGCCTACAACAAGGAACACAACATATTTAAATAATATGGCGTTTTCACATAACAAATTGACTGAAGCCATGTTCGCAGAGCTGGATTTATTTTCAGCTCCCACGAAACAGGTTTCTGTTGAAGATAAAACTTATCTGTGGGTGGGCCGATTGAATTCTTTAGCCCGGGATGCCGCCGTTGGATTAATAAATTACCCTCTGAATACCATTTTTAGTCAATGTGATGTGACCTTGGGGGACCGTCTCATTTCACAATCTTCAGCCACTCACCCCTACCATGCCATAATTGAAACGCTGTTAAACTATTCAGAACAATCACTTCTGTTGTGGTTTAATTCTGCCACCCCTCGGTTCAGGATTCTTGGATATAATCTTGTAGGTGAGAAGAGTAGATCACAAAAGTACTCCGACAAAGAGTTTCTGTTTCACCTTTGCAAAGGGGAGAACACCACAGCTCAGCAGCTGTCAGTATGTGTTCTGGGGCTCTTCCCCGCAACAGGCTAGTTTCATTGAATCACACACAGCAGTTCGCAACATCTCAAAAAGTGCAAGCACATCATTTCTTCAGTTACATGTCTCAGTAGATTTCCATTGTACAACAATCAGTTTCACAACCACCCCGTTCATCTTCATTGCACAACAGGGCAGCTCAGTAATTTTCCACTCCAGTGCAACAGCTCTGTGACCTGTCGTTCCACATACACATGAATGGTCAGCAGACGAATCATAGTTTTCCCATCTCTTTCGCTTCCCCGAGACGTTGAATAGTTCATGTATGAGTTATGTTTCTTATCCCAGCACAGCGCTGTAACTCCCTTTTCACTCCTTGATTCTAGTTAGAATCCTTTGTCCTCTGTCTAACCACCTGCCATAAACACTGAGTTTTCCCACGATCACAGATTCACATAATTGTAATTGTATATATGACCCTTACATAAGTATATGTTCTTACTACTTCACTACACACAAAAATGTTTACCCAAATATATGTAAAGCATATAAAAGCATTAATATTCTCCACTTTCTTCACTTCAAACCCAATTCGGGGCGGGGTTATTCTATAAAGACACAGCTGGTTCGCTCAACTCTATTGTAACAGCTACCGGACCAAACCATGGATTGAATAAAAGAGCCCAATTTACAAGAGACTCAGGGGAGGTGCACTTGCTCGGCGCTTTACACGCTGATATATGTTTCAGTGAGGGACTTCTTTTGAACGCTCTGGATTTCCGAGTAAAACTGACGAGAACCAGCGATGCATTCTGCTTGGTTGGGGCGGGGGATTCAACCTTCAAACTCAAAATTTTATGAGCCGCTCTTTTCATTAAAAGTCACGGTGTCTCCAGCGGTCAGACTGGGACATGAAACGGCGTTATCAAAGGCAAACGCTCTGTACCCGCGAGTGAATATAAAAACATATTCAATACTTGAAAATTCACGCATCTGCACCCAAGAAAATTTGTTCTCGGGAATGTTACCTAAATATGTGGTGATAGGCCTGGTTAATCACCACGCATTCACGGGCATCCGTGCACTCAACCCATTCAGTTTTCATCATTATGACATTGAATATATGGCACTGTGTAAAGATGGTCGACAGATGCCTGCTAAACCAAATTTTAATCAGGGGAGTACTGTGAGAGAGTTTTACAGTTTGTTCACATCTACTGGGAGACATTTAAAAGACCTGCCTCTGAGTATAAACAGAGAGGAATTTAACTCGGGTTACTCTTTATTCGTCTTTAACCTGAATGCGTCCGAGGATTCTGATGCATTATGATTGTGATTGTGCAACATTCTACAACTCATACGGGTTACCACCACACTTTATTCATTACCCCCAGAGCATACTGGATTTTTTAAAACAGAGATCATCCAAAATACTGTACCATTAAGCTTCGTACAAATTTAGGATTGTTTTTTACTTCAATGATCAACAATTTCAAGACATCCAATCGACCGTGTATGGCAATCATTGCGTATTCTATCAGTGCAACAGGGCCGCAGGTTTCTCAATGCATGATGTAATTTCCAAATATTCTGAAGATGTTTACAAGAATGATTCAATGGTTTACGAGTTTGTTAATAAATACCAAACTGTGTTAGAAAATCAGCTCGTTTTACACACACAAAAAACACTTGTTCCATACAAATGTTCAGAGACTGTTATGTTTTCATTTTTGTTATTGAGGGATGTTTTTAATAAATACAATGTACAACAAGTTTGTAATAATAAATAAAGTTTATTATTAAAATGAAAGAAAACAGAGTACACGTTCTAATTTATTTCTAAGGAACTAATGTAACCCACTTTGGGGGTTTGGTTGTTTGACGCAGACCCTCGTTATCACCGGCACTGGTCCAGCGGGGAGACAAAACCAACGTTTTCTTTTTTTGCTTGGGGGTACCATCGTCCGACTCAATCCGTAAATATTGATCATGAGCAGCTGGGTTATTGATGGTTAATAGAGGGACGTTTAAATCCGACAGGGTATACAGACATTCATTCCAGCCTTTAGGGGGTGAATGAGTCCTTCTAAAAGGGTAAATCAAGTTTCTTAACAGGTCAGAATGTGAGAACCATTAATCACTTACCCCTTGTAAACAAACTCCCCGCTCGGTGTCCAACTAGCCTTTGTGACTTTTTCATATGATGTATTCAGCGCTTCTGTGCTCACGTTTAGGTTTACTTCTTAACACATCTGTCATAATAACGTCCGCTTCATTGTCCGTTTCCACCATTGGTGGAAATCAGGTAAATCTTCTGGGGCCTTGTGAAGAGTTAGGGTGACTCGCCGGTCATCTTGTTAACCTTGTTTGACTAAAGTTAGGTATTTCTGTAAAAGTGCCTCATATTTTCTTATGTTTTCACGAGGGGTAAGACCTTTATGGTTTAATATGACTTTCATGTCTTCGTCGATATCATCTTGGGCTGTTTGTATTATGTTGGTTGAGCTTTCAGACTGGGTCAGACGTCTCTGCTGTTGTGGTGAGACCAGAAACCTTTCTGGGCTTCTCTTAACGTCATCTTCTTCTGTTAACGGCACCGGCAATCAACTCACCCAGAATCGGTACGACAGCGGCAAGCAGTGAAATATCCCCCCTGTCTGGGTTAGTAATTGCTTTTGTTAACGTTTAAATGCAACCTTTTTATCAGCTAGTAATCTAAGGGTTTTCCTTTGTTTTTTCAACTTTTAACGCATTTAAGGCAATTTCACACAAAGCCTGCAGAAAGTCGGGTGAACAGTGTGTTAACCCTCTAGGCGCCAGAGGTTTTCTTTTTAACACTAGAACTACCAGAGAGCAGCCATTTGGCTTTTCTACCTATAAAACCCACAGGTCAGCCGATCGGCTGGAAGGCCACCTGTGAACCCTCCTTTTGTTATGTGAATGAGGCAATCACTGGGGCACCACAGGACATGACATGAGCCACTTCACTCAAAACACCTTGACATAAAATGGGGGAGGGGGAGAATCAGATTACAGCAGGATTGCTGTAATCTGATTGCTGTTACTGTTATTTCTTCACATTGCTGGTCAGAGCTGTTAACTGACTGGGCATAACACATGAACTGAATCAAAATGTAATATATGTATTAGGACATAGGAAAAGTAAAAGAACAGAACCATATCAACAAAATCACTCAAAATCTGTGGTTATCCCAACTGGGTCTTCATGATATTTACAAATAATATTAACAAAAATTGTATTATCAGGATACAGTGTTAGAGAGTGGAAGTGAGTGAGACTTTAGACTTAAAACTTTATTGATCCCTTTGGGGTGACTCCCTCAGGGAAATTTGAGTTTTCAAGCACACAGAGAAAACTTAACAGTAAGTAACAGTGATTGAGGTGAGTACATTTCAATTATCACTCACAATCCTGGCACTGCCAAGCCGTCTCCTTTCTGCGTTTGCCACATGTGTATTTGTAGCAGTCGATACATCGCACAGTGGCATGATTGCTTGTACACTGAATTTTAACCTGAAACCTGGCTCTTTTCCCAGGGCTAGGTGTTGAAGGTTGTTGCCGAAACAATTGTTCGTTTTGTGCCTGCTTTGCACCCACATGAGAGTGAGTCAACTCTCTTGCAAGCTCCACCAGGAAGTCCACCCGTCTCTCCTGCCTCCCGGTGCATGCTTGATAGAGCACATAACCATTCAGTGCTGCCCTATCAATCATGTTATAGAACACAGCGACTGGCCAGCGCCGTGTTCATGTGCGGACAGTGTACTCCCGCACCATCTGGTCCATCACATCAACGCCACACTTTGTGGTGTTGTAAAGGGTGACAGTGTTTGGCTTCCTTTTGGTGGTATTTTCACTCTGAACCACACTGTGCATGCTGCTGAGAATGTAGACTGTCTTCTTCCGTTTGGGCGCATACACCGTCAGCGTGGCACCAGTGGTTGAAAATACCTGAGTGGTGAATTCATCGTGGTCCCTGTCTTGTTGATTGTGGAATTTCTCGCCGAATCCTGTTGACTGTGCCAAGGATGGTGGTTTTCCGGCTAAGCAGTCATTGTGCAAGTGACAGCGATGTAAAGAAATTGTCCATGGTAACATTTCTGCCATTGTCCAGGAATGGTTTCATCATCCTCATAACTACATTCTCAGATAGCCTCTCCCCACTGGGACGACTGGGGTCCTTGCCAAGATATGGGAGGACATTGCAGATGTATTTGGATTTCAAGTCACAAGCCACCCAAAACTTGATCCCAAACTTGTCAGGTTTCGTTGCAATGTATTGCAGTGAAAATCAGCGAGTCTTTGACGGGAAAAGCTGTTCATCAATGGTGATGTGTCGACCAGGGTTGTAGGATGTGATGCAGTTGGTGACAAACGATCCCCATACACCGGAAATTGCAGCATAAAGGTATAAAGGCGACTCGAGAAAAGAGAAAATAGAGGGACAGAGCAAAACAGACAAAAACAATATACAAATTCTTAAATAAAACACATCAAATACATTTCTGTTGTATCTCAGTTAGAAAAACATGTTACATAAATTAAATCATTATCTTGTACAGATATCAACTTGATGAGCAATTCTGTAAATGACTGGTGGGGCTACCACAGATTTTGAGTGCTTTTTTTTGATGTGGTTCTATTCTTTTACTTTTCCTTTGTGTCTGGTGGGGATGTTGGAAGCCCAGTGTTGTAGGGTCCTGATAACTTCTACATCCTTCTACATATATTACATATATTACATTTTGATTCAGTTCATATGTTCTGCCCAGTCAGTTAGCAGCTCTGACAGAGCAATCCTGCTGTAATCTGAATCTTCCCCCTCCTCCATTTTATGTCAAGGTGTTTTGAGTGAAGTGGCTCACGTCACGTCCTGTGGCGCCCCAGTGATTGCCTCGTTCACATAACAAAAGGAGGGTTCACAGGTGGCCTTGCAGCCGATCGGCTGCCCTCTGGGTTTTATAGGTATAGCAAAAAATCCTGGGTCTTCTAGTGTTAAACGTTTGATTATTACATCTTAATTTCAAAAGGCTATACCTTCAAAGTGATAAGAGATAAAGACTTTCTGTAAATTAGAAAAATATGAAGGATTAACCCAAGTTTATGTGGGGATTAAATTGTCCCACCTAATTTGCATATTATGACGTCATTTGACGTGGTGGCCATGTTGGATTATAGAATTTTCATGAAAAGTCTCATGTTTGGATCATAAAATGCAGCACTTCTTTCTCCCCAAAAGGTCCCTCACCTTCTGTATGCTATATTGCAAAATACCCATCATCTTATGAAAAACTGTGCATGGGCCCCCTGCTCCGCCCCAGCGCTAAATTGTCCCCACCATCTACATCGGGCAAAGGAGTTTGTGCTTGGGCTAAACTCTCCCTTTGTCCAGCTGCAAGCTGGGGCGCATCTGAAGCGCGATCACTAAATGAATCACCGTCATTTTCTGAAGGATATACCCCTTCAGAATCAGGGTCAGCAAATAGAAAATCAAACACTTCATTGGGGGTAAACTTGCGGGTGAACTTCGCAGATGCCATTACACAATAATATAATGTAAATACTTGCTGATGTTTACACTAACGCTCTGACTAAAAATAGCTCAGACGCACACTCGATCCGCTATGCAGGAATTGATTCAATGCGCTCAAGCGTGAACATTTTGCATAGAAGGATTACTTTTTTCTGACTCAGTGATGACGTATGACATGTCTACCAACCATCCATCCATCCATCCATCTTCTTAACCGCTTATCCAATTCAGGGTCACGGGTGTCTACCAACCAGTTGAGTGGATTTTGAATGAAATATGGCACCGTATTTGACACAATCGGCCGTTTTATTCAGTGCCGCATCTTGTCGAGAAAAATCGACTGTGGCGCCTAGGGGGTTAAGATGGTAAATGGACTGAACTTATATAGCGCTTTTCTAGTCATACTGACCACTCAAAGTGCTTAACAGCCACATACACACTCACATTCATACACCGACACCCAACATGGCTTGTTAGGACGATGTTTTTTGGGATTAAGTGCCTTGCCCAGGGGCACATAGACATGTGACTGGAGGAAGCTGTAATCAAACCTACCCTACCACCCTCCGATTGCAAGCCAACTCTACTCTACCACTGAGCCACAGTCTCCCCCAAGATCTCCCTTTGTTTGCTAGGGGTGGAGTTATATAAAGCCTTCAGTAATGGTACGTTTCTTTTTAAATGTGTGGACATGGTGCCTTACTTGTTTTTAGGTAGATATAAAGCCAACAACTCGCCAGGAAACAGACCTGTTTGCAGTCCATACGGTTATTTAATCGAAGATCCCTTGAAAATCAAACACTTGATGATTTAATCGAAGATTAAATAACCGTAAGGACTTTTTGTGGCATCAGCGAAACATTCCATAAAATACCTGTGTTTAGTAGGAAAAACCTGTCGTGCTAAAACACCAACCTTTGACCTGTCCGTGGGGTTTTTAAACAAGATCATATAATTACTGTTCAAACTTATGGTTCTGGAAGGTTTACCTTGATGGGATACCTCAAGGAAATTTCAATCGAACGCAACTGGACTTGGTAATTTGTCTTGGAAGACGTTTCACCTCTTATCTAAGAGGCTTGATCAGTTCATGCTCGTCGCTGACCAGGCTGGGACTGATCCAACTAACTGGTGTGGAGACTCAGCTATTTAACCTCTTGGAGGACTTTTACAAGACTGATTATATCATTGGATCCTTTGTGCTGGTAGAAACGCTAATTTTGTTAATTTTGTTAATGATTTGTTAATCCTATCTAGGTTTAGCGAAAGATTGTTTGCATCACCCATTACATCGTCGTGAAGGTTTTCAGCTGTTGAATAAAAATTGTAATATGAATATGGGTGGAGAAACATTTATAAAAAAATTAAACAAATACTTTCAGCATGTACCGCGCTTTATCTCAGACACCTTCGTCTTCAATAACAATTACAGGTTCTGTGTGATATGAAAAGGCTGTCAATATTATATGTATATACAATTTTTTTAAAAAATACACACCAGGGTGTGGAGCTGGACCAGTTTGGTCTCCTTCCTGCGACAAATCCTCGATTACCTCCGGTTCACTGACTTCTGTGTGATATGAAAACAAACATTGTCAATATAAATAAATATAATAATATATCAAATACGTTAAATGCTAATACCTGATGGGTTCGCAGAAGCAGATAGCGGCTGGACCTGGTGCACAGGTCTCTGTACATCTTAAAAAAAAATAAAAAACATGTTAGTAACATATAGAAAAATGCGGGTCAGTTGGATGCGTTAGAGTTACACCTTTTTTGGTGTTTTATCACTCGTTGACATGAACGGCCTGGGCGTACACATAGTCACCTGGTCAAATATTGATTATACCGTTGTGCTTAAGAATGGTGGTCAGTCCAGCTTAGATGGGCAGAGTGAGATAAGGTTGTTGCAGCTTCTAGAAGGCCACAGCTGCAGAGGTAAACCCCCCTTATTTTAGCGGTTTAACCACTGATGTGCAGAGAGGTGTCTGTTTCATTCCCCCCTCTGAAACTGATCATTTGATTAATGTTTACATTTTGAAGCAGTGTCTTGCGTGATTTAACCATGTTTTTATTTTTAAATAGAACACCTTTCTCCCTGAAGCAAAGTATGAGCCGAAACCATATTTTGAAAACAGTAGGGTTTGTTCTCATCGTTTATTGCTATATATAGCCTTTTTTCTGTTAATCTTTTTTAAATTGTTTTAGATTTAGGCTTCTTTGAATACACTTTAATGTTGCGAATTCAGTGCTTTGTGACTTTTGAGAAAAAGCATAAGACCACATTCCAAGGTTAAAGAAAGTATGATCTTTAGTTTCTATACATCTCATTTTGGCTGGAGAGTTTCGTGTTTTTTCTGTAATTTAAACGTTCTGTGAACTCTGTATCACCACAATGATTTTTTCATTGTAGTTAAATAGATGATCATAAACACACGGGCAGGAAGTGTGCCTTTCAATATAAAAGCACTAACCAGACATGTTTGATTTGAAAGGTACTAATTATTTAATTAAAGTTTAAATGTTTAATTAGAGTTTAAAGGTATTTATAGTTTATTTAAAAATGATTAAAGTTTAAATGTTTAAAGTTTACTTATAGAGTTTTAAAGTTTAATTATAATTTATTTTACATTTATTAAAGTTTAACTGTTTTAAAGTTTAATTATAGAGTTTTATTCAAACAGAGGCGGTTGTCACCTTTTGTGGCCATATATAGCCAGATGGGTTTAATTTTAGAGTTTATTTAATTAAAGTTTAAATGTTTAATTATAGTTTGTTAATTCGAGTTTTAAGGTATTCATAGTTTAATTATAGTTTATTTAAAAATGATGAAAGTTTAACTATTTTAAACTTTTAATTTTAAAGTTTTAAAGTTTAATTATAGTTTATTTTAAATGTATTAACGTTTAACTGTTTTAAAGTTTAATTTTAGAGTTTTATTCAAACGGAGGCGGTTGTCACCTTTTTTGCCAGGCACAGATGAATTATACCGCCGCTCCCCTGTCTGAGGTCACACGTCCCGCTCCATCGTCTTTTTGAAGAAAAGAGGTCTGACAGGACTTCAGATCTATTTATTGAGAACAGACTCCAGGCTCCGCCTTTCATACAAATCAAACTTTATTTATAAAGCACTTTTAAAGACACAAATTTTTGACCTCTGGTAACCCTAGCCCACCCCCACTAGGGGTCATAAATCAGTAAGACCGTTATGACAGTTACGTCAGTTATGACAGTTACGTCAGTTAGAGTCACACCCACAAAAAATCAATATGACCGTTATGACAGTTACGTCAGTTATGACAGTTACGTCAGTTAGAGTCACACCCACAAAAAATCAATATGACCGTTATGACAGTTAGGTCAGTTATGACAGTTACGTCAGTTAGAGTCACACCCACAAAAAATCAATATGACCGTTATGACTGTTACGTCAGTTATGACAGTTACGTCAGTTAGAGTCACACCCACAAAAAATCAATATGACCGTTATGACAGTTACGTCAGTTACGACAGTTATGTCAGTTAGGGTCACACCCACAAAAAAAATCTATGACCGTTATGACAGTTAGGCCCCGCCCACTTTTGATAAATCAAACTCGATTAAGATTTGACAGAATATGGTACTATATCTCTCTAATGTAACAACCAATGAAAATCGTTCACATGAATCTTCTGAGTGTTGTAGACAGACACGTACAGTTCACAGTGGAAACCGCTGGAGCTCGTCACATCACTTTGAGCTTGAGTAAGTTGTCCCCTGTTTTAATGTTACAAGAAATTCACAACTTGTTTGACAGAAAAAAATCACAAGTTGATTGCTGTTAGAGAATGTTGCTCACATAACTAGCATCTGTTTTTGAATGCTAAGCATCATTGTGGCCTAAATTTAGTAGGTTATTTAAGTTTACCAACGTATGCTCTCTCCCTCAAACTCACACTGTGTGTAGGCTGCATGCACACATGTGAACAATTAATGATTTATACGTATACTGTAGAGAGAGCCATGTAGAAGTAGCCTATACCGTTTGTAAATCTGTCCTACTGTAAAACTCTTCAGAGATGGACATCATACAATTCTTCCTGAACAAAGACAGAGCAACAGAGAGGAGATATGAGGAGGATAAGGAGTTATGATAATTGACTGCTGCATTCAGTACTTTACATCTTTCTACTGTCACGTTTGGCATGTCCAGAAGAATTTAGATGTAGCTCAACCATTGTTCTGCTGACAGATGTGAGGTTTTCTGCTCTAACAGGATAATAGAAACAGAATGTGGGACCAAAACGATCAACTTAGAATACATCACAATCTCCCTCGAAAACAGAACGGCATTCTCAGGCACAGCCACAGCTCTCAACAAGTCGGAAGGCCCTGTGCCACAGGTCGCTTCTCACTTCCATGTTCCTGCAAAAGTACAGAGACCATACAGCCTCATGAACCATCTGAATTAATGGCTTGGTGTAATTAGAAAAGGAAAGAGCAGGAGCATTCTGAAGGGATGGTTTCATTTCCTGGAATGCTTGCAGTGCTTTAAGAGTCCACTGGATGGTGTCGAAGCCCAATTTTTTTTCCAATGGACTACTGAAGATAGTGGTGCTTCCATTAAAGAATAATTTGAAATAAAGTTTCTGCAGTATGAAGCAGGACCAATTAAACTTAACATTTCCTTTTCATTCCTAGGTTTTGGAAGCTGTTGAATGACCTTGATTCTTTTTGTGGAGAGGGATTTCTTCCTCTTTGAAATTACATATCCTAAAAAAACTACTTCGTGTTTCACTGACGTTTTTTTAGACTAGCTTTATGGCCAAAAGCATGTAAATGTTTTGGCAGTCTTACAGTATCCTCTTGACACTTCTATTCTGTAGGGCTACATACTAACAAGCCATCAACATAAACCAGGAGAGCTGTTCCTGGTTGCAGGCTAAAAATATCTAGGATTTCTTTTAAGGCCATATTAAAAATTGCGGACGATACACAGTAGTCCAGACATGGCCTTGTAAAAGCGTAAATTTCCTCCTAAAGTCAAATGCAAACCTAAAACTGACTTTAACGATGTAATGGTACACTACAAAAACATAACTGAGGTCAACTACTGAAAAGAACGACGCCTCGGGGGGAATACTAGGCCTTTATGAGCTCTTAGGAGTAATTTTAACGGTGGTGCACGCTTTAATTAACCCTACATCATAAGAGTTTTTCTGAAGGAATATTTCTGAGGGGGCTGGCAACTCTGTATTTTGTAACTGTTCCGTTTCATGGAGAAGAGCGCTATGTGAGGATTTTCACTATACTTTCTATATAACATCCCCTTATATCTGTTCAGTTTCAACAACAACACAGCCGAATGTGCATTCCACACAAGAGATTCAGTGGTCAGATCATCTCTTTCCACTCTAAACCATGAATTTTAATACTCAGAATCTGGGCCCGGTGACATGTATGTGTCACAATCTAAGTGTTGGGCTCACATTATGTGCTTTTTCTAAAAGTGATTTAGCAGAGGCTGCTGCAAAAACTTTCCACCTATAACTGTACACCAGCGCCTGTGAACTGTATTTAACAGCTGTTAAAACTGCAGGCTCTGGCGCTGGTACAATCTGGATGTCTTCAGGTGATTACATTAAAGAGATGTTCAACTTGCACATCAAATCTCTCTCCAAAAGATTAACCGGACAGTGCTTTGAGATCAGAAAGCAGTATTTAGCCTCCTTGACAACGTGCCCTGAAGCTGAGAAATAATTGTTAAATGTTATAACATTATTGTCAGTGATCAGAGTTAACATTGGTAATTGTTTGTGGCTTTTGAACTAAAATGTGCATAAGTGGCAGTCATAGGGCGTTGTTTATTTAAAAAAAGGAATAGACAAGGCAAGCCAATTTTATTTGTATAGCACACTTCAAACACAAGGCAATTCAAGGTGCTTTACATGATTACAGAAATTTTAAAATTAAAACAGAATCAATAAGAGAAAGCATAAGCAAACATTTATAAAACAAGGTCAAATTTATTTATATAGCAGGTTTACAATAGAGAAACTGCCCAAAGTGCTTCACAGGATAAGAGAGGTTAAAGGCATAAAATATTAAAAATACACCATAAAATAGGGACATATAAATAAAAATACAATAAAATAAACAAAATAAAAAAGTGAGGTCAAAATGTTTTATCAAGCAGGATATTCATAACATCATAGCTAAAATCATACAACAGGTTAAAAAGCTCAACTTTTAATAAAAGCCAGTTCATAAAAGTAAGTCTTCAGTAGAGCTTTAAAAATTTCCAGAGATTGGGCAGACCTGATATTTAAAAGGTAAACTGTTCTAAAGTTTGGGAGCTGCCACAGAAAAAGCTCTATCTCCACGAGATTTAAGTTTTGTTCTTGGAACCACTAAAAGCATTTGTGAGCTGGACCTCATGGTTCTGGTAGGAATATGAGTAGTTCTGACAGATAAGAAGGGGCTAGGCCGTTTAGACACTTAAAATCAAACAACAAAATATTAAACTGGATCCTGAATAAAACAGGAAGCCAGTGAAGGTACTTTAACACTGGGGTTATATGCAAACACCGCTTTGTACCATTTAGCAGAGGAGCAGCCGCATTTTGGACTGGAGATTTTCAACTACAGACGTCCGACAGAAGACAGATCCAGGCTATGATACAGGAAGTTGCAGCAGTCCAATCTGAAGGTGACAAACAGGTGGATGATCAGCTCAAAAACATTTGCAGGGAGGTATGACTTTACCTTTGCTAACTGCCTAAGATGAAAGAAGCCTGATTGAACCACTGCACTGACCTATCTAGATAGCTTAAATGAGGCATCGAAAAACACCCCAAGACTTTTGACATTTATTTTATTGTAATTGCCTGAGTCAGACGACAATCTCTGTTTTATCCTCATTTAATTTTAGAAAATTTAGAGCCATCCATTGTTTAACGTCCATTAGACAATTCGATAATAAATTAATGGAATCTGCACCTGCTTTTAAGGATAGATACATTTGAAGGTCATCAGCAAAAAATGAAGAGAAATGTTATAATTGAGGAAAATGGACCCCAGTGGTAGCATATACTGTATAATGCAAACATTGCCAGACCAAGAATAGAGCCCTAAGGCGCACCACAATTAAGAGAGGAGTTTTCTGAACTGTACCGGCCCATGTTCACATAAAACGACCTGTCAGATAAGTACAGTAAGAATGAAACCATTGAAGAACTGCTCCTTTCATACCAACGCAACATTCCAGCCGTCACAGAAGGATATCATGGTCGACTGTATCAAAGGCTGCTGTCAAGTCCTACAGTAAGAGGACAGCAGAGTTTCCGGAGTTGATAATAGAAATCTGGATGTCTGAGAGGCCTAGGGTGAGAGAATAAAACAAAGTGTCAGTTATATTCGTACATAGTTTATTTTACGTGCATGGAGGGCCTCCTGCTGAGAACCCTGAAGCTTCAGCACAGATGCATGGGTATATATATAGTAATCAGGCACACCCTATTCAATCAGCTTCTGACCAATCATTACATTACATCCGAGATGGCACACAATATTTTGGTTTAAGACAGCTTTTCATAAAGTTGTTACATTCAAATCAAGCAAAAAATAAAAAACAGAATAAGAACAGATGAAAACACTTCTTTGTTGTTGTTTGGAATAAATGAAATAAATTGGGTCAGATTCTTCATAGACTATTGATCTTTTAGTTCATAAAACTGCAGTAAGAGTTAATAACAGACAAACATTTTACCTTTATTTGCTTTTGTGTAACCGGTGGAATTAGTTAAGGCCACATCAAAATTAAAGTAAGGAGGAGTAGTTCTTTTATCTGTTACAGAAAAAGGATTTTCCCGAAAGGAGCAGTTGTGTGGTGTATTAGGTCTGGCTAACAGAGAACTAAGACAGTTACAGTATGAGGAAGTTCAGAAGGAGTTGGCATAATTCTTGACAGTGGACGTAAATCCAAACAATCAACACAGTTCCTACCCACAGTTTGTTGTACCATAAGAAGCAAGTTATTAGTATCTCCTGAAAGTCCAATAGTCGTTTAGTAAGTGCATCAGTAGTTGTGACGCTCTCGGATTGAGATCGTAGATCTGTCTCAGGAGCATAAGTAGTTTTCCTTTGTTTCTAACAAAGTGTAATGTCACCCATTTTTAATGAATTCCACGGAAGATGCATTCAGTATGAGGTTTACACAGGCATTGTCCAGTAATCCGTAATCAGGTCTGATGTTGGCTTTGATGAGGTTAACTTTCAGGATTAAGGATGCTTTTGTACGTGTCATTTGAGGCAGGGGTCGAAGGTGATCCTTCTCGGGGACATATAACATGAGTTCCTTGTTTGTCCTCACACAAGACAGTAGCATATGTGGGCTAGAAAGTATCTTCTTTCTCAGCAGGGGAGGATGTGATGGCATGGATGGTAGAGGTAGAGTTGTGACGTCAGGGGCAGGACTGGAGATCAGGGCAGCTTTCCGCTGGACAGCTGGCCTTAAGGGGATTGGTAATGTGATGATTAAGTTCAGACCAAGCGAGAGATGGTTTGGTTCCATGGCAGATGAGTCCGTAGCGTGGCAGCTACGTGTAGCCATAGGGGCACTAATTCCCTACATGATATTGTTTGAGTGTGGTGGATGCCGTCAGAGGGGCTGGAACCTTTTTGCAGTGCGAGACGTAGACCCAGCAACCTTCACCTCTGTTTGGGTAGTCAGCAGGATCCTGTGCCTGGCAAGGAAGGGCTGCTCTTAACCTGAGAATGAATGTCTGACAAAGGTTTGGAAAAGAAAATGTTTGAGCTCTAATTTTGAGCCCTTAATGAATTTAATAGCTATTGTAGTGACCTATTCCCTCATTTGACACATCCATGTGTCAGTTCTACATAATGAGGAAACAGTTTAAAAGAAAAATAGGGCAGTATGTGGAAAGTGCCCTGATTTTAAGATAGAGAAAAAATAAATAAATAAAAATAGAGCACAGCGTGTTGCAGGCCAGAGAAAGGCTGCAGGTCAGGGGAACATCACTTACATGTAATTTAAATCTCATTTACAGGTATAACACAGGTAACATAATACAGATGATCAGATTACATAAAACATAGTGCTAGAAGTATCATCTGGGCTTTCAGTTGCACAATAAACAGGAATTTTCATCTTTAACATTCAGTGAGTAGCAATCTGTTAAGTTTTCTCCTTAGTGTGGAAATGATAAAAGTCTGTGTGTGTAGTGTGTGTGTGCGTGACCACATTTACAGGTGCTGGTAGGGTCAGCTGCTTCCCCTTTCCCACCGACACTCCACCTCATGTCCCATTCAATCCGGATGAGTCCATGGTGGAAAATGTCTCTGCCACGCCCTCCTCTACTTCTGCCTCTCTCCTGGATCTGTAAAGTATTTTCTTGGACAGGAGCAGACACCCTGTCCTGTCCCACTGCATTACGAGCAGAGTGTGACAGTCCAGACTGTGTAGAAAATCTCGTTGGCCTCAGCAAGGATGATGCAGCACGCCTTCCAGGGCTCCTGGGGGGGTGGGGGGGGTGTTGCGCAAGAGTGGACACTCAGCAGTCCTGGCTTAGGTGGGGAACAAGTCATTTTCCTCTTTGGGGGGATTCAGCCTCTGGATTCTGCTGTCGTTGATCTTGTAGAGTAGGAGGCATCTCAGCTGGAGGTGAGCTGATCTCGCATAATGCTCACAATTATTTATTGATTGGTCTCGCTTAAGAATAAGCTCACCATTCTTAATTAATCGGTCTTACTTCAAAGCTCACAGTATTATTGCTCATCTTGCTTCTAGAAAGCTCAGAGTCAAATCATTAACTGGTCTTGCTAAATTATTTCTATTTATCTATTTATTTTTTAATAAATAAATAAACAAAAATATTTTACCTCACAGTATTGACTCAAAAGATTCAAATATTATCTTGTCTGAGGTAAATTTTCAGCCGGCACAGACAGAAAAAAAAAGCCTCTTCCGATTATAATGAAAACAGCTGACCACAAAAAGGAAAATATAATTTCCTCTTTTACAATAATTACAGGTTAGAATTTAGTTTGTGTCCTAAGTTATAGGCAGGACTTCAATATAGTCCAATATTTTAACTAAAGAATGAAATTAATTTAGCACCCCAGGCTTTGTCCCTCAGACAATTTTAGGTACGGTCCTCGTTGCAGTCGATCAGAACACTGGACTGAGTCTCCCTTTCTCTTGAATGCTTAAGCAAGGCCGGAGATGGGGGCAGATAAACCCCCAGGCGTCCTCTCAGTTAGTGTCCGACGGACATGCACGGGACCTGCTCAAGTGACGCCAAAACTGTGGTAGAAATATGGGTGTCTGAGAGGCCTCGGATGAGAGAATAAAACAACGTGTCAGCTATATTCGTAAATAGTTTATTTTACGTGCACGGAGGGCCTCCTGCTGAGAACCCTGAAGCTTCAGCACAGATGCATGGGTATATATAGTAGTCAGCCACACGCTGTATGATGTAATGATCGGTCAGAATAAGCTTCTGACCGATCAGTACATCATACAGTTATGGTAGGATAACTAACACTCTGTTCTATGCATCAGAGGGTAATCACAAGACCAATCAAAGAACAACATGTTATACGTAAACACAGGATCTGTCATGAGGCAACAATGGATGTTTTACTTCAGTAGTTAGCAGTAAACAAAAGATAAAATTTGACAATCAGAAGATACTTTGGAACAAGGAACATTCTGTATAATTGTGACGTCATCAGGCAGCCATACTGGAGTGCATAACCTGTATAGATGTTTATCTTTTTGACATTGTTTAAAACTTTTCTTTATTTTAAATATTCAGATATTTGTCCCCTAAATAACCAAATGGTTCATCTAAATGTCTGATCCACTGGTGATACTGTTAAAATCTGGTGGTTATATACTACTATTATAAGCTTAACTTTAATAGGCAATAACCAGTTAGTTTCGGGTTTGGTTTGTTTTAAACGAAGATCTTTCAACCCTCAAAACGGGCCTACTTTACACACTTCGTCCCATATGACCAGACAGAATAATTCAGCTTTCAGCTCACTTAATCAGCGAATATACGTAAATACCCCTGACTATTTCTGCAGTATTTAGCTTACGGTGCCCTCCGCTGCTCATACAGTAAAAGACTCATGGATATTAACTTTGGGTCGCTTCAATTTAGGTTAAAGCGTATATTTAAAATTCTATAACGAATCTAATTTTGCATATGCCCTATATAAAAATCCGAGTAATTCAGTCTCAGCCTAATTAAACAGAAAATATGCATAAATACATTCTGAATCTTTCAACATATTGACTTAAAGTTTCCCTCTGTTCTAATATTGTAGAAACTTCTCTGATCTGATTACTTATACAGTTCGCTAAGATCTGTTTCAGCCCCGGAGGCTTAAAACAGTCTCGACCTACAACTTTCTAAGTAATATATACATTATATATGCAGATTCAATAGATGCAGCCAAGAACCTACGTAGAGTTCGCTCATCTGATTGATCCCTTCAGAGATTGTCCAATTTGTGTTACTGGACCTAATGATGATTTAACAGGACAAGATGGCTGCCGAGGAGCAAACAAAAGGTTTGGCAGCTCCCACAGGTTTGTTTAAAAAGTCCTCCACAAAACGGAAAAGACCTTGGAATTTTCTATCAACATCTTGCTTAATAGTGTGGATAACCCTTCATCTTCTTCTGCGCTCTACGTGTCCAAGAAAAAGGGTCAACCAAACCTTGTACCCAAACAAATGGAGTCAACTTATGCTGTTCACAACAGTGCTGGACTATGGCCATGCCAGGCCACCCCCAGGTGAAGAGAAACAGAAGATTGTAGGTAGACCCCTAATAGGTTATTTTAGTCTTTTGCTGATACTTCTCTTGGCTGGTGATGTTCAACCAAACCCTAGGCCTCAACCTGCTATTGGATTAGCTCCACGGCTAGCTGGATCACTCCCATTGTTAGCTAGGCCCTTACCACCACTAGTGGAGCACACACCACAACCAGATGAGCTTCCATCTCTGCTACCTGGGCCTCTACCATTGCTAGCCAGGCCTCCGCCACTGCCACCTGGACTAGCTAGTCTTCCACCTTTGCTGGCTGGGCTTTCATCTCTGTTGGAGGGGCCTTCACCACTGCTGTCTGGTCCTTCACCACTGCAGGCCTGGCTTCCACCACTGCAGGCCTGGCTTCCACCACTACTGGCTGGGGTTCCACCACTACTGGCTGGGGTTCCACCACTACTGGCTGGGTTTCCACCACTAATGGCTGGGTTTCCATCATGGCCGGCTGGACCGACACCATGGCTGGCTGAGTCTCCACCACTGCTAGCTGAGTCTCCACCACTGCTGGCTGGACCAACACCACTGCTGGCTTGGCCTACACCACTGCTGGCTGGGCCTACACCACTGCTGACTGGGCCTACACCACTGCTGACTGGGCCTCCACCGCTGCTGGATGGACCAACACCACTGCAGGCAGAGCCTCTACCAGTGTTACCTGAGCCCCAGCCTATATCAATCGGGACAATGCTGAACCCTCGACCTGCCTCGGATCAACCCCCGGCGAGGACGCCCATAACGCCAGGTAATACCGATCAACAGAAACACTCGCATGGAAACCCGGCGGTTACAAAACACTTCAACATTGGACTCTTCCAAATTTTGCAGCACTCCAACCTTATCTGGGATCCACATGCAAAGCAAAGGGGCATTCTTGGAGGTCACCTTAACATTCGTAGCATAAAAGCAAAAAGTCAACAACTTGAAAAACTACTTACTGACTCAAATTTCGATTTTCTTTGACTATCTGAAACATGGTTAACTAAATCGTCACCTGTAGCCTAATTTACAATGCCTGGATACAAGGTTTTCAGAAAAGACAGAAATAAAGGAAGGGGCGGTGGGGTACTCATATATGTGAGAGATAATATTAGATGCGAACAAATTGATTTAACATGTGTAAATGAACTTGAATGTCTTGCTATTACTATCACTCTCTCTCAGCAGATTTCATTTAATGTGATCTGTGTGTATAGACCACCGTCATATGATGTCACATTTTATGAGCATTTTAAGAACCTGCATAAATATTTGGACACAAAGAAAGAATGCATAGTTCTGGGTGACTTTAATCTAAATTGGGCTGAAAAAGTAACTAGAAAAAAGCTTAAAGCTCTTACAGAGAAGTTCGAACTGAAACAATTAATAGATGGACCTACACGAATAACAAATGTCTCAAATACACAAATTGATCTTATTTTCAGTAATAAACCTGAGAGAATTACAAAATCTTATAATCTTCTTACTGGTTTGTCAGATCATAATATGACTCTTATCGCAAGAAAACAAAAAAAAAGGATAACTTGCCAACAAGAGATAATCAAAACCTTCTATGGAATAAGAAAACATGAAATGAATGCTTTCAAGGAAGAACTAAGTCACACTGACTGGAAAGATATTTTACTTATAAATGATATAGATGCCTCCTGTGCGTCCTTCATTGGTACAATAAACAGAATTAAAGAAAAATATACCAAACACAAATGGACAGCGTAGGGGTAACCTACCATGGTTTAATGACCACTTGTGGCACCTGATGAAAAACCGTGACTCTGCCTTGAAAGTAGCACTGAAGTCTATATTAACTACAGACAGACACATTTTTACACACCTTCGAAACAAAGTAGTCAGTGAATTAAGGAAAACAAAGGCTACGTTTTTTATGGACATTATTAAAAATGGAAAAGGAAATGGTAAATTGATATGGAGCAATATAAATAAACTAATAAAGAAACACAAACTAAATCACGGAAATGGATATGAGCTGAAGATTAAAGGAATTTTAACTAATGATCACAGTGTAATTGCTTCTGCATTTAATACCTATTTTACCGCATCAGTGCAGAACTTATCTGATATGTTTGGTGCAAGAATTAAAAATATAGCAACGGTAGATTATAATAAGACAATTTTTAAGATAACTGAAGTGTCTGAAAATAAAATTTGTAAGACACTAAGCACTTTAAAGTCCTCAAAGGCAAATTATGTATTCAAGTGGGATTCAATGTTTCTAAAGGAAAATATTCACTCTTTCAGCACTCCCATCACTCACCTAGTTAATTTATCGATAAAACAATCAACCTTTCCAACTGCATGAAAAAATGCAGTCGTTGTCCCCATATTCAAGGCAGGGGAACCTATAGATGTAGCCAACTATAGACCCATCAGCATTTTGCCGGTGGTATCAAAGATTGCAGAAAAAGTGGTAACCGAGCAGTTAACCAATTATATAAATTCTGGACAAATACTCCATCCAATGCAATTTGGTTTTAGGAAAAACTATTCGACCGAAATGGCTACCTGCTATTTTGTTGAAAAAAATCAAATCAATATTAGACAGTGGGAGGGCTGTAGGAGCTGTTTTTTTTTTTTTTTACTTGAAAAAAGCTTTTGATACAGTAAACCATAATGTTCTCCTCTCTAAGCTCTCAAATTAAAATTTTTCTAATGATGCTACGAAATGGATGGAATCGTATCTCACCATGAGAAGACAAAGCACTAGAGTTCAGAACTTGATTCACAGTTGTTGTTTATGAAACACACAAAGCAGGTTTTAAATACTGTTAAATTTAATTAAAGAAATCTTAAATACATTCGTAATCAGTTAACACTAGATGCTGCGAAATTATACATGCATTCAATGATTTTCTCACATTTTGCATACTGTATAACAAGTTGGTCACAAACCGGAAAAACAATACTTTCTCCACTACATACGTGTGTATAAACAAACTCTCAAAGTATTAGACAAAAAGCCATCAGGGTATCACTACTGCAATATCATTCAAAAGCAAAAAAATTTCACTTTTGAAAACTTTGTGCTCTTTGCCAATGTTTGTCTGGTGTACAGAGTAATTAATAATCTGGCAGCGCATCCATTAAAGGAATTTATTGCATTACTCTCAGACAGGAGAACAACCAGGGCGGCCAGTATGGGTCACTGTGCCATACAGCACAGACGCACTGAGTTTGGCAGATCAGCCTTCTCCATCAGAGCCACCAAAGACTGGAATTCAGTACCAAATGAGATCAGAGACATCACTGCCTTTTATGGTTTCAAAAATAAGATAAATTCTAATCAATCATGTACCCATCAATCATAATCTCAAAAGGGAAGGAACAAAAAGAAGAAAAAAGAGGGGGAGGGAAGGGAGGGGAATAATTATTTAACCTTTTTTTTTCTGTGTTGTATTTCAACATTGCATTTCTCTTGTGTATTATTCTGTTTCTAATAGTGTGAAATCTTAGTGCTGCTACTTTTTATTGCTGCTCTTGTGTTTTATTGTGTCTCTAACAATGTGACATTTTATGGCTGTCTGAAAGATTATTTGTTGATGTTTTATGGCTTGTTGGATTATTTGTATGTTTTGCTAGGGACTACAGATGAAATTTAGCTTGCAGCTAATTCTGGTATGGCCGAGTGCCATGCAGTGTCCCTTTTAAATAAATAAAATGTAAAATTTAAACAGCCTCCTGTAACCATGTATCCATTCATCACAGATCTAAAGAAAAAAGACACCACTGAGGTAATCTAAATTGGGTACACTGTGATCTCTTCTGGTTTCCTGAACTGCACACAGATAGCAAGACATCAGCCCCACGGCCACAGTGTGAAGACAAATGCTTACAATCTCTACAGAACATGGACCATCCAGAGCTGAGCAAATTTAAGAAGCCTGACCTGTTAGTTCCGGTGTCAGGGTAAGGAGATTAAGGCTACTCACATTTCGAGGTGGGGTGTCCTGTCAACGAACACACAGTCAAAGTGACAGGTCAGGACCACATCTGTCAGCCTGTCCCTGATGTCGGGTACTCCCAATCTCCCCTGACCACTAGTCAGCTGCTAGCGCTGCCAGCTAACATGTCTGTAGTCTAATGTCAATCAATCCCCAGGTCTTAAGTAGTGTAAGAGACCCCAGCCAAGGGGTCTTTATGAAACATCACTACAGTATTAAGTTAATACTCTTTAAAGGAATTCATTCAAAAAGGAGAATGAAAAGGATTACAATACAAAATTCAGAAGAGTACAGCTTCAGAGCAGCCAGGAACAGCCTCCTACTGGCTGTTCCTGTCACGTCTGCCCAAGCAGCTGCTGACTTCATGTGTATGTAAATCAGGAGCTGTCAGCTACATCGTGACTAAGGGGGACAAGAGCCCCTCATTTTTGTATACAGGCCTTACTCTGAGCTGTGGATCTTTGTAAAAATAGTCTTCTAATACTGATAGTATATTGTAGAACGCACACTTTATAAGAAGACATGATTATAGGAATATAAAATGTTAATAAATGCAGTTTATAAGAAAAACATTAGACATAAAGAAGTTTATTATCTCCCAACCTGAGTGCCAAATGATTAATTCTTCCAATATGCGGAAATGGTGGGTAAAGAATCCCCATCATTAATGTTTGAGGAATTTAACACCCCTCGTGGGGATTTCCTATACTCATTATTTCTTAATAATCTGCGTGGCCTAAGATCCTTGAGGTTCCGCAGAGCGTCATTCAGAGACCGCTCAGCACAGGTCAGCTTGCGAGAGAGATTTACCCGGATCGGAAGGACGGACTCTGCTGTTGTTTTGTGGCCATGCAGACACATTCATGTTCTTGTGTGAAATCTCCCACTTCTGCTAAACCAATCATCGACACCCATGGAGGGAGACCACCTTCACTAATTCCTACACAATTTAACATAATTGAAGGTGTTGGTTGAACTGCTGGGTCCAGGGGGATGACCCGTCACTGCTTTGTCAGATACCATAACATTGTTGATGGGTCCGATGGTCCTTGTAGTTTAGGAAACAGCTCGTTGCTTAAGAATGGCTTCCTCACGCTCACCTCACCTCACCTCGCTACTGTCCTGCGTCGCCTTTGTGTGAGATACGAGGCCGCTGCTCTCAATTTCGGCCCGAGCGGATCTCTGTCCGTCCTGAAATCCTTCCAACCAAACACATTACAGCTGGTAGAGAGGTGTCACACGTCCATGCTAAAATTCCACTAGATACGTTAAAACCTACTATCTCAATCCCCATCCGAATGAGGGTAGAGTTTAGCCTTTTACTCCGGATTCCTACCGACATCAGAGAAGTGATCACAGATACAATCAGTATGGATAAGCTCACGTACTGAATCCATGGAAGCTCCAAGCTCAGTGTTAAAACATTGCTGATCGTTACCGTAACAAAGTATTTGATTAGTACGAATTTAAACTCCAACTCCAGTTTTTCCTGGTACCGAAATATTGCTTCAATTGTGCCTGCAGGCATCACTTTCTTATCTTAAAGCACGTTAGGCAAACTCGAAATTACAAACGTGATCACTTTAAAAGCCCACAAAAGCAGACTCGCCTCATCTAACGCTAAACATAAGAGAATAATCATGCAATATGATACAATAGTTCTTACCAAAAATGATCGAGGCATATCGAATTCGCCTATGTTCGCCAAATCAGGAAGTGTTGTACTGGAGTTATTCGCGCTTGTTCACATTCTTTGTTTGCTGTCCTGTCGCGAGGGAACCAGACCCCAAAATGAAATTTCAAACCTCTTCTCTGCCTGTTATATGGAGTTCCGTTTGTCCCGCGTGGAGGTGACGCCATGTCCTGGTCCTCTAAGATAGCGTATTTTTCATGTCTGTGAGCACAAACAGCTTTTACACAGTCATCAGTGTTATTATAGCAAAAAAACTTGCCCCCTTAACATACAGTGGGAATTTAATGCCTGCCAAACAGGCACAATGAAAACCTCTTCTGTGCTCTTCACGGCAGTACGAACTGAAGAGCCCACTTCTACAACAATGCCATTAATAGCACTTGATACTGCTTTACTGTACACTTCCCCGATTCCTTTCGCCACTATTTTCAAGTGTCTTAATACAGATTTTAGTCCCAAACTGAAATAATCCTGCCATGTAGCTGTTTGCGTGTTTTCCTGATTATGGATTCTATTAGCTACTCAAGAACCCCGTTTCATCTCCCAGTTAGGAAAATTAACATAGTCCGGGATAGAGCTATGAAAAATTATCCGGACAGACACGTCACTTTCATAAAATTTACCCATGCAGCCTCTAAAATTCTCTATATCACATATTACCTGGCATACCTCCCAGTGGTTTAAAGAATTAAAATTAGTCAACGTGAACGCTCCCCAATTTTGAGTCTCAAATACAGTGAAGCCTCTTAATCTGAGATCTTTCCAGCCCTGGTTATTGCTAAGTAAAACAGTTCCCTGTAAAACAACAGTAAAATAAATTGTCCGATTATTTGTGTGTTTGGGGCAAGCTTTAAAAATGTACATTTTCATTTCATTTGCTTGTACTTCTCCAGTTTCTGAAACAATACGTGAGACTGGAAATGTGTATTTCCCATTGTAGTGCCTGATTAAAATTATCTACTTGGAAATTATCATATTTACCGAAATGCCATGCTTGAGCGCCTATTAAAGGGCCATTTCTAGGAAAACTAATTTCTCTCCAGGGATGTCTACCACTTTTACGGTTGCCATCCATTTGCCTATTAAGAAATAACCTAGGTCTCAATATTTGACAATAGACATCACCATCCATCCCAGTTTTAATTGTCACATAAGGTGGTAATGGTCTAAATATTTCTGTTAATGCAAAATCTTGTGGCAAATTCCTACCTACTGTTAATCCGTAGATTTGTTCGTTACAAAACTCAGTCCTTAATTTTGCTACTGGGCTTTTAGCTTTAGACAGGATTTGTTTTCTACATCGTTGTAATAATATTGAATAATTTCTCCCTGGGGCTGGAATTGCGTGTTCTCTCTCAGGATGTTGAAAAGGGGATTTTTCATAACCTTGTCCAGTTTCCTGGTTCATTAGACCAAATACTGGCCCTTTGGCCTGTTAATCTCATCAGAATCAGCTTTAATGGCCAAGTATGACACATACAAGTATGATGCATACAAGGAATTTTCAGATACAGTACAACCTGTCCAAGATCATTACAAACAACAACAACAACAAACAGATCCAGGTCACTGTTGGGCATGCAGCCACCGGGTGGCGCTCCCCCATTCTAACCAGTTCCCTATTTTGCCATCTCTCAGAATTGTTTGCTCCTTTTGATATACATAAGCCCATCATAGTATTCCAGGCATGAAAACCTGTATCTAAGTCAGTTGGATTGCTGTAATTTTTATTCATCCAATTAGACACCTATGTGTTTATAAAATTAGGTATTATTCTATACCATTCTATTATTTTATTGTTCAAATGATATGCTCAATACAGAGCCCAACCTTCTGGATTTAGATATATTGTTGCAGGGGTAATAAAAATTGTCCAATTGAAAGACATTGCTTTTCCTATTTTTAATTTTTGTGTGTGACAAAAATAACATTTATCTTTTGCTTCATCTGAAATTACAGCATATCCTAAATGAACTGAATGCTGATTTTCTGCGGTAGATTTCATCTTGATTTGGTTCACATTCTCCTGGGGTTTATTATCAGAGACCATTTTCTTTTTCAGAGAAAATGTAATCCTCTGGCTTCCTTTCAGTAATAACTATTTTACTGCCATTACATTTTGTAATTTGAGGACTGTAATCAGGCCACCAGAAACGCCTAATGTTGCTCCACTCAACTTCTGGGGTATTAATGCACCATGTGCCATTTTTATTGAACCACTCATGTTTCTTACCAGAATTTTGTTTCAAGCCTGATTTAGTTTTACAGTGACAACTCCATTTATACAATGAAGAAAAGCTTTCACCTACATGAGAAAACTTAGATGTCCTGGTTACTTTCTGAAGATATCTGCGACATTTAGATGTTATTTCATTAATCCTGATTTTCAGTCCTACTAAAAGAGAGAAAGGTTTTTCATTTGTTTCTATTGTCATTATTTCCTCATAAGTTTGACTATTTTCACATTTAGGACATTGCTGAAGAGTCTATTTTATTAAATTTTCCAGATCAGAGGTCAGATTAGAAGAGTATGCTTTAATTTGAAGCCAGTCTGAAGGACTTATGCAATATTTGCTCAATTTCTCAAATTTAGACATACACCTGCTGTTTGGAAATAAAACATCAAAGTTCCAATAATCCAATCCAATTTTTTCTTCTCCTTCAGTGAGGAGGAGTTTGATAATTTAAGTAAATCTATTTCTCTGAGACCAGAAATAATTACCTGCAACATCATCTTATTCAATATTTGTCTCCAAAGTCACACTTTCTTAAAAAAATAAAATTATTCAATTTCACATTCAACTTGACCAGAAAAATATTAGAATTCCAATTATGAAGGAGAGTGATGTTGCCATCAGGCACTTACAGGAATTTCTGCCTTTCCTCACTTGTTTATTCACCAGATTCTTATCATTGTGTTTATTTTTCTTACACTTGCGACATAATTTGTTAATTCTATTTCCATGCGGTTTGGTCATGCTGATCGATGTCCTGGAATTTCAGTATTTTCACGCCCTGTTCACTATCCCCTGTAACAATAAGAATGAGAATTACATTTCACATTCCAAGACATCAACCAGAAACGCTCACATCATCAAAACAAATATACATAGCGGCACAGATATTCTGACAAAATCCATCCACAGTGCCACGATGTGCCTCTGATCACCTGTGTCTTCATCAAGCACCCTCTCTCTACAATAGTTTATAAAGAAGAGTGCTTCAACCATGTGAAAACTAACGTCTCGGACTGCAATAGAACCCGTTCTGTGCCAGTCGAACCCCTGTGTTGCCACCCCAAACCCGTCAGGAGCAGGGATGTCTGCCCAAGGCTGTCTCATATAACATTCCACCGGATGGTGCCCTAAGCACATCACAGAACCTTGGTTCATCCAACCAGAGAGAATTCCTCTCTCCATTTTCATTTTAATCTTAACATGGTCTGCATACAATCCCTTTTCTAACATAGTAAAGAGATAAGCAGGTGATTTCCCCTCACCAACTCTCCATAAACCAGGATTTGCAGTCCAAAGCGACATCTCTCTGATTACCGGCTTGTAAACTGTGCTGCAAGTGACCAATTTACCGTCTTGCATGTAACATCAAGCGCCAGCATACTCTAAAGGGTCTAACCTGGTAATACGGTAAAACGACAAATGGCTTCTGACACAATCAGTACAACAGCTGACTCGATATGGATGTAGTAATTAGAGTCCAACTGGATTCAACTTCTCTCACCTAAAACCACTCCTTAACACATCAAAAAGCCGCTTCTCACAAAACACACACTCTCCCGGGCTGTTTGCATTCCAGATCAACCACGACCTCCGCCCTGGAGTCCTGTTGTATCGTACATACCACTCTACATTCCTTGGGATTGATTGAAACGGCCAACGTCCGCTCAGATGTTTTTAACCATCTGACCCTGTCTGGATGAATGGATACATCGCGCAGAGACGGCTCTGCCTTCTTGTTATCATTTAGCCCGGAACACCTAACTTGGATGGACTGTCTCTGTTTCATTAAATGCTATTAAATTACCTTGAACCTCACTTACGGTAAACAGTCCCAATTTGTTGTGTTTGATAATGCTGCCCAGTGTTTTTGGACCCCTCGTCTTCCAAACAATGTCTCCGACTCGTAAAGAGCAAGCTTGTGACTCATGCAGTTCTGATTCTTTCAGCCTTGGGTCGCAAAGCATCTGATTAATTTGCGCCGCACCAGTTGGCGTGTCCCATGATTTTTCCAAGTTAGTTTGAATTAAGTTTTTAACTGAGCGAATTGCTCTCTCAGCAACTCCATTAGTTTTGCTTTATATGGAATACTAAAGATGTGCTGAATCCCCATTTCTTCCAATAATTTAGCAACTTGAAGATTTTTAAAATATCTCGCATTATCACTGCATATTGTTTTTGCCGTGTCTGGGGACAGTTTAGTTAACACTGCTGATATCGTTTCTCCTGTAGTTAATGGATACACAGCGCCACAGTTTCCATGCCCATTATCCATGAATACAAGTAAAAATTTATTTTCTTTAATTCCCTTGTCATCACACTTTCCTATGTCCATAGAAAAGTGTTCACCTGTTGTGTGTGTCACGATCTGTCCATCAACATTAGACACAAGCTTTTGTCTTCCTTTTTCATTGCATGCAATGTACGACTCTTTAATCTCTTTGAAAATAGCATTTAGTTTGGGTATTGCTATTTCTGCTTCTTTAAGCTTGATTCTCGTTCTCTGTAAACCGATGTGCCCAAATTCTTCATGCACATATTTGATTAATTGTCTATGAGTTTCAATATCACATGTGTCACGGAGGATTTTGGGGAAAAAGATTCCTCTCATTTGAGCGATTTTGTCAGCAAGCATGTTCCCTACATAACCTGAACCTTGATTTTTTTGTGTGGCTTTTGACATGCTCCACCTGCACTTTCATTTTCCTCATAAATTCAGCAACAAGAATCCATAAGTGTTTATGTGCTAGATCTTTTCCACTTTGAGTGTTAAAAGTTCCTGCTGTCCCAGTCTGGAAGATTTTTTGCGATTCCATCATGCACATGAATTGAATCTGTGATTATCTTTATCTTGGACAACTTGCATTTCTCTGCATCAGAAAAAGCCTGGACAATTGCTGTAAGTTCTGCAATTTGTGCACTGCCGACACAAAAAACGGAAAAACTGGTGGTTTTACCTCTGTACATTTTAACAACAGCCCACTTATAATTAATTCCATTTTGCAGGATCTTTAAGCCATCTGTGTAATATATGACTTCTGGCTTAACGCTCTGTGGTTTCACAGGTTTGTGACACGTATAGACATGGGTCTAAAAGCATAGTTTCCCATTTTGATGGAAGGGTCCTGCACCCAGCCACTGTGTTTTTAGTGAGCTCTTTCACTACCCCTGTTGTAGAGTTCACGCAGATGCTTTTCTCACCTCTCAACGCGATAGACATAGCATAAGATTGAAACAGTGCACAGAGTTCCTTTTCTTGTGTGCTAAACTTCCGTTCAGCTTGCTGAAAGCGTGCATTCTTGATGCACAAGATCCCTGGTTCACCCTGGTTCACCCTGGTTCGAAAAATAAACTATCGCTCCGTTATCTGACACCTCTGGTGTCAAAACAAGATCAACTGAAATGTTCCTCTGTGAAACGATTTTCCTCGCCTCAAAAAGTTTCACAAAATTACTATATTCAAGTAAATCTTCCTCTGTTAGAATTCTGTTGAATACTTGAACTTTCCTGACCTTTTTCCCGAGGCCTTTATTACACTCCATAAACTTTGAGACATGCACTGCAAAATATGGGATATTTCCAGCAATTAACTGAAATTTCCCCAGAACTCATTCTACGTCCAATAGGTCTTTTAGGCCAGTTAGTTATTTACTATATTAAAGTTTCATAACCTTCTACCTTTTGCTCAGTACTTTAGTAAGATTGACCTGTGTCTGCTTTTTGCACCGGCCTACTAATTTGATTAAATAGAAAGTATTTTTTTAACCCTAACTTCCAGTTACTGTAATAAAATAGTTAAAGTGTTGGGTACAAAGTGAGAAACTAAAATTTAATCTATATAATTATTTATTTTTTTACAGGAAACATTTCCTTTTGTCTCTTCACATTAGCTTAATGAGAAATCTAAACTTACGGCATATATCGTCCGCATATATGATTATTACTAGAGAACACACAATACTATTTCACTGCTCTTGTTTATTCCACAGACTTGTTACACTTCTGTCTGTCTCATACAAATATAATGTAACCCGCCTGGAAATTGGATTAATTTATTAATTTTTTTTTTATCTGTATATATGTATTTCTTTAAACCAGAACTTTATCTTGAAAGAAACTGGAAGTTATATGCGCTGAATTAACCAGGTAGCTTAACATAGGAAAAGCACAGATGGAGCAAAGCTGCTGTTTCTTACAAGAGAATTTATAGAATTATAAATGCTCTTTATTAAAACTAAACACATCTATGGTTATGCACTTGTAACTGTAATATTTCATTTCCAATATGAAGAGATATTCACGGTTGTACAACATTTTTTGATTAAATCTATTTAGATACCTCCTCTGTTTTCTTTCAGGACTCTAATGTCTGAGCTGCGATGTGGGGTCGATCTTAAGGTTTAACGCAGCTAGTTTGTGTCCAAGCAGTTCCTGATGAGATAAGGTACAAAAAAATTTGAACAATTATGTAACATAGTAATCTATACAATAAATACTCTTTCATCTTCATTACAATTACAAGTTGAATTTCAGTAATTTTAGTAGATTTTCCTTTTTTTTCTTTATTAAGCAAAAAACTTCTGAAAAGGTCTTTCAGCATTCAGAGCAACTGACACTCTTTCAGCTCTGCTGCGGGCTGCGGGAGTCTATTGTTAGGAATGGCTGTTTGCTGTCAGACAAGCGAGGTGCTTCAGAACTCTGCAGGCTATTTTTCTGCCTTCACAGTCCATAAACTGTCTTTTTTTGTAGATTTTAATTGCTAGCCTTCCCTCCAGCTTTTGTGGTGCGTAAAATTTGGATCGTATCCATGCATGGCTTGGTTTAGGAATGCGCGTAAGATTGATCTGATCTCAACTGCTTCTTCTGGGTTTTCTGCTAAGATTGTGATTCTTCTGTATTGATATTTGAGTAGAAATTCAGTAAATGCGTTCTCTGCTGCCTGCTGATTACACCCGGGAACACCTCTGTCCAATTGTGCGAGACCATAAGGATCTTTTGCGCGCAGGGTGCATGTATTGTATAGTGAGATCGGGATCTGCTCCTGTGTTTTCAGTGATTGCTTTTGTAAATCGTCCCCTAAAACCCATAGAATTTCTATAAAACCAACATCACGTGTCATTATTTCATCTCTTGAGACAGGAAGCAAAGTATTTTGAACTATATCTTTTTCCTGAGCTGGAAAGCGTCCTTTTGCATCTTGTGTTGTGCCATCTCTATGTAGCCCTGTGGTTATTATTTTCATTCATGCATACAATTGTTAAAATGTTTGTGTTGGTAATAAATAATAGTTGATTAAGTATAAATTTTAAAACTGTTGGATTATTAAATGTTAAAAAAATTCATAGTTAAAAGGGCAAGAGACCAAGTTTGTAGTACAGTAGTGAAGCATAAAGGGATGCCTTTATTCTCTCATCTTTGTATGTGTATCTTGATCCAATCCTGTCCTCACCTTGTTCTGGTAGGAGGGGCTTAGCCTGACCTACGTGAGCAGTACGTTAGTAACAGCAGTAGGCAGAAGCTATTTTATCGGTGTCCGAGCAGGATTGCCGTAAGCTTTAATAGTATTACATAAACGATCCTAACTTCCAAGACTGATTAAGAGTCATCCTGTGGTTGATGTGTGCGAACTCTGTGAAGCTGCCAGAGGTAAATTCGTGTGTCTGATGTACATGCTGCTACTGTTTATTTGTAATGTGTCGAAAACGAGCTGAACCGCAAATTGCTGTTAGCCTTTAGCTTAGCCTTGTCATAGTCCTTCATACTCTTTCTTCTGCATTGCCGTTAATTTGTATAACATATTCTGTGGGCTGTTCGCCATAAATTAGCCTGTAGTTTATTTATTAGAAGGAATTCTGTGATTCAGGACCGGACAATTTCCGTACGAGGGAGAAAATGTGAGGACCGTGGGAGAGCCCTGGGGTCTCATTTATAAAACATTGCGTAGAATCCCTACTAAAAGTGTAAGTACGACCAAAACAAAAAGTTTGCGTACGCCAAAACGATTTCTGCTTTATAAAACCATGCCTACGCACAGGTGTAAGCAATTTCCCTTTATAAATCATGGTCTTCTTGGAAGTTTGCGCACGTGAATTTGGCTCATATCCCGCCCTGAAGACGCCCAAATCTGGCTATAAAAGTTCAATGCAAAGCAGGACATGAATATTGATGCATATGAAGAAGAGGGGAAATATGGCAACAACAAAAGAAAAACAAGAAGAGAAACTTTACGGAGATGTTGATTGAAGTGCTAGTGGGTGAAGTGGAGGCTAGAAGAGACATTTTATTTGGTGGACACAGCAGCGTTGTCACAAATAAAAGGAAGAACTGTGAGTGGCAGCATGTGGCGTCTGCAAAAATTAAAAAAAAGTGGTCGGACCTCAAAGTTGAGGGGGGGGGGGGGGAGAACACTTGCCTCCCACCGCCAGAGTGGGTCTGCTACTGGAGGGGGTACGTGTACACCCGAGCTGACACATTGCTACCTTAAATGATACAATAAAAATTTTACATCCTGGCCGATACTTGCTCCCTGGGTGAAAGCTTCCTGTCGAAGAGGAGGCGGCTGTGGGTCGGTGTGCTCATGCTGGGGAGGGGGTACGTCAGGAGGGAGGGGAATTTCCTCGGACGGGGCCCTTATAGTAATATGGGTGCAGTCAATTGCGCCGATTATGTTTGGGAACCCGGACATTGCTGCAAATTGCATCTTAATTTCGGCCTGCTCCCCCACAGTATATGGAAACGTGTTGTATCGCCTGCTAATCTTAATGATCCCATCCAAGACTACAGGCATTATTGCGCTCAGGGACGGCAAATGATTAAATTTCTTAATTGGCACACAGTCCCGGCCCTTTTATCTGAGTTTAAGGTTTTGAGATAAATTTTATGTATCTATTTTAATATTGAAAAATGTTTTTAGAAGAGCTATAGCTCACTGCTAAGCTACAATATAGATATCATTGCTTGTTTGGATGTTTATAATAACATGAATCCATAATTAATGTTTGGTGTGAGGTGAAATGATATGCGTGAGAGGAATAATATGCAGTCTGGCAGCAGTTCACCAACTAATCAACTGCCTCGTCGATTCCCTCGTCTCCGAAATGTCCGTACGCACGGGTCAGAGTTGGCGTACAGGTGCGCACATTTTCCCGTCAAGTCTGTTTTTAATAAATCACAACTTTTGCTTTGAAAGTTGCGTACGCCAGTTTCAGGCCCCGTTTTGTGCCTATGCAACGTTTATAAATGAGACCCCTGGACCGTGGGAGAGAGACTGTAGCTGCTGTACTTAGATGTGGCCCACTTCCCCGTGTTGCTCCATGCGTCATCCCCTTGCCGCTAAGACTACAACCTGCAATTGCCTTTCCCCCCCATCTTCATCTTGGACTCTATGGATTCGTGAGTACATTAACATTTTATAGGCCCTTTTTTTGTGCTGTTTGATGACCGTGAACCGGCCATTGTTTTCTGGCCTCTCCGCTCCCAAGCCTCGACTGGGCCTGCAACCTTTTATTTTAGCCCAGTGTGAATGAGTGTGCGAGTGTGGGCTCTGGACATTTGAGTTTCTTGGTTATTTTCTTTTGTTATATACTCTTCTATTCAGGTTACCAGGGATCATTTATGGGTCGATCCACGAAAGTATTATGAGTGTTGTACATGTTTATCAGAATGTTCTTTAAGGTCGACAGTGAACACGTTAACTAAATTCAAAATACACTTGATAACTGTAATAAATCATTCTTTGTTAAATTAATCCTGGGTTGTAATTGCAGAGGTGAAAACTTGAAATATACGTTTCACTGTGAACTTGTCCAGCCAGACGAACTCAGGCCCCGTCCCATTGTACTACAATACCACTATTATTTTTCAGACTAATTTCCTTAGCTACATGGGACTGGGGTTATATCTACTTTTAAATTCTCGGTTGCAGGACACAGTTAAGTAAGCTTGATTCAGGCCAGTATTTCTGATGCAAGACAGATTCCCCTCGAGCAGGATAAATCCTTTTATTTCTTCCACTAAATTATAACCTTTTTGTTGCGCAAACGCCCCTTGTCTCTCATTAATTTTAGATTACTCTTCATATTCATTTTCTGAGTCGATTTCTGATCCATCGATAATGGATCTGGGAGAGGCCATCTTGTGACTTTGTGCACCCGACCTAAGATTTGATTCAGTTAATCAATTAACCCTCTAAGCACCAAAGTTGCAATATTGCGACAAGCAACATTGCTGAATAAAACAGGCTGTATAAATAAATTTGGCGCCGAATCTTGTTATTACTGTTCACCAGGAGTTGGCGGACATTTGTGCCTTTATTCTGAGCAGCATTTGTGGACGTGGTTATATTCAAAGTTTTAGAGTAAAAGGAGTTTGTAGAGAGGCGGCGGCGAAGCAGTGGTAGTAGAGTAGAGCGTAGAGAGAGCAGAGCGACAGTTTTTTTTTTTCTATTTACTCATGATGCCGAGAGGTCAGTATACTGTCGACGAAGTACTTCGTCAGGTACTGGCTGACTCCGATTCTGAGGAGGAAGAAATCCAGTTGTCCAGTGAACCAGAAACTGACATTAGTAGTGAGGGCGAGTCAGCGCGCCATTGTACACAATCAGCACACGGTATACCGGATGCTTCACCTCAGCGTAGCCGGGGTGGAAGCTTTCTGAGAACGCCAAGCAGGGGACGTGGTCGAGGTGGCAGGGGGGCACATAACACCGCAAATATGGGTGAATGTAGCGGGGAGGGAAACAACCGAGGTTTTCGTGGCAGACGCGGGAGAAGCCGCAGGAAAAAACACACCGCTAATGGTGGAGGTGGCGTTCACTGCCGCACCGTAAATCAGGGCGGCTATGATAATGATGATGATGCCTGACAGTTCTTTAGAGAGAAAAAGACTATCAACAGTGGATCCCAAATTTTGATGAGCCAGTTGGTTATTGTGGAGATGATGTGACTAATTGTGAGCCCATTGATTTCATCTCTCTTTTTCTAAATGATGAATTCTGGAGCCTCATCACTAATGAAACAAACAGATATGCCCACCAGTTCTTCGAAAGATACATTTTGAAACCAAACTCCCGATTTCATGACTGGTATGATGTGACTGTCCCTGAAATGAAAGCATTCATGTCACTTCACTTGTGGATGAGGCTTGTTGAAAAATCTGAAATTTAGGACTACTGGGCAGTAGGGCTGCACGATTATGACCAAAATAATAATCACAATTATTTTAATCAATATTGTAATCACAATTATTAATCACGATCATTCATCCAGTCCTGTAAAATATCTATTTTTGTTGCACCAATTATAAACGTACAATGTTGCAACATTTCTTTGCGAAAAATAAAACTATAGATTAGAATAGATGATAAAAATGCAAAAAAACATGAACAAACTCCAATACTTATATAAGAACAAGCTAAATATGTTATTGCAGAGTGCAATCTCAAAGTGCAATTTAACACAAACAATTGCAGCTTATACAGAAAAGGCCTTTGACATCCCCTGCATCCAAATCCTTAGTATTTACTATATGCTACTTGGCAACTATTACTCGCCCGTTAATGTAGTAAATGCTGCATAGCAAACAATCGCGTAATAGACATGAAATCAGGCGTAGTGCTCCACATATTTTGCATGTCCTTTGACCCGTATTGACTGTTCTGTTGACCCAGATGTTTACGTTACGTTCGCCTGTGGTCCCGCCATCCTCTAACCGTTATTTTGTCTGGTATGACTTAACAACTTAAACGTTTAATCAGTCGAAAAACTATTACAGTAATCAGTAACATTGTTTTATGTACATTTATCCGCTGAAACTGCGGCAGTATCAATGGTTGACAGTTCGTGTGTAGCCATTTTTAGCTAGGTCCTTCTTCTTCTATGATTTCGGGGCTTCCGTTTCATTGTGGGATAGCGTATCATCCAATGGCTGCTTACTGTGATGATAATACACTTTCGGGAACTTTCTTCTTACTAGTCAGATCTATAATGGAGATTTGGACCTACTACACTGCTCAAATACTGTTTTTCCTACGTAGCAAGCGTAGTGCAGCCATTATGAGTGCTGAGTGGCATGTGCGCGGTTTTTATTTGGGCAGCTTAATGAAGCTTTAGCCATGCGTTTTCGCCCTGGTGGCTCGTAAAATATTGATTGAGTTGATGTGTAATAAAGAACAAAGCAGAAGAGCTCACGTTTTGAATGTAAATATCGTTGGCGATCAGGTTCATTTAATTGTGGCCACGAAAATCGTGATCACGATCAAAATCCGATTAATTGTGCAGCCCTACTGGGCAGGTTTTTGGCCAACTTACACACCTGGCTTTGGCAAAATGATGGGGAGACACAGATTTGAAAATATTCTTTCTTTCCTTCACTTTGTAAATAATGATGATCGCATTGAGAGGGGCCAGCCAGGTCATGATAGACTCTTCAAAATGCGTCCCATAATAGAATTGATCATTCCTCGTTTTGCTGCTGTGTATGGTCCACTCAAGGAACTATCTTTGGATGAAATGACCATTGCATTCAAGGGAAGGTCGACACTGAAACTGTACAACCCGAAAAAGCCTGACAAATATGGCTATAAAGCATTTGTCTTCAGCGAGGCCAGCTCAGGTTATGTATTAGAGTGGTGCATCTACAGTGGCAAAAATACAAGTGATGAGGATGTGTAAGTTGTATGAAGTGTCAGTCTCGTGGCCGACACAAAGATGTCATCGTGCATTACTATTTGCGCTGTTCATACATACGCCTTTATCGACATCGAAATTTTCCATTTCTTGGTTTCACAGGTATCATTCAACAACCATCCACACTGCTATCCGTCTATTTACGTTTGCGTTTGTGAATAGGTGTTCGACGACAACTCCTACGTAAGACCTTTTAGCGTGAGTTAGGAGTAACACCTAGCGGTAAGACAAGAATCTTTGTGAATACGGCCCCAGATCTTTAATAAGAGTTCAATCTGCAAAAATCTCTGACAAATCTAACACCCCAAAAATCTCAGAAACCAAATGTTCTGCTAAGACTAAAAAGCTAAGCACTCAATCTGTTTTAGTTCCCAGCACATATATAGACAGTTCTTTAAAGTGGGATGTGTCTTATTCATCTGACAATTGAAGATTTATCACATATGCAGTTTCTTATCTCAAAAACCTCACTCTTCTTTATAAAAATAGTCTTCTAATACTGATAGTATATTATAAAACACACACTTTATAAGCACACATGATTATATGAATACAAAATGTTAACAAATGCAGTTTATAAGAAAAACATGAGACATAAAGAACTTTATTATCTCCCAATCTGAGTGCCACATGATTAATTCATCCTATATGCAGAAATGGTGGGTATAGAATCATTAATCTTTGAGGAATTTAACAATACTCTTCCTCATGTTTCAAGAATAGCTTTAAGCTTGGTGTAATATGGTTATAGATAAAAGCATACTATAAATGAGAAAAGCCTTCAGTATAACCCGAAGTTTTTGATGGGGACAAATTCACTAATCTCATTTGCATATTGTGATGTCATCATGCAGCCATATTGGAGTTCATAAACTATATAGATGTTTATCTTTTTGACATTGTTTAAATCTTTTTTTAATTTTAAATATTCAGATCTCTGTCCCATAAATAACCAACAGGTTCATCAAAATGTCTGATCCACTGGTGATACTCTCCCTCATCTTTCAAGCATCTATCTATCTATCTATCTATCTATCTATCTATCTATCTATCTATCTATCTATCTATCTATCGAAACAAAAGCCTCTATCTATATATTTATATGTCTTCATTCCCAAGCATGTCACATGCAAACATTGTCCTGTACATTGGCCATTTGTATGAACAGGAGTAATCTGTTTGTGAAGACTGATGGTCCAAAAAGCGGCAGTTGCTAGAGTGTACACTCTGCCAGTTGAAGAATTCCGCCATTGAAATACATTGTCAATTTGAAAACCTGAAAAAATTGGCATGAAACTTAAGTACTGATTTCAGACAAATCATAACAGATAGCAAAAAGCTGAATCAATTGAAGGTAGCCTAAAGCCTTGTGACCAATTTAAAGTTTGAATGGCGTTTATAGCTGAAAGTATGCTGTAGTAGTTAGTTGCCATATGGCACAAAGATTTTGCTGAATTTTGTAGGATTTTGAAAATTCTCCATTTATTTCATAGGGATTGCTATAAAAAGCTGAAAATTTAAAAAAGTATAAAATATATAAATACCAAAAGACAGCAGAATGAGCAGAATAGTTTAAAAGTGGAATGGTTGAAATAGCACAAAAATTGTAGGAGGAGCTACGGTCCAAAGAATTTACATAAACTTAAGTGGAATAATCTCTATAATGTTAATGCCTACAGCATTCACACAATAATAAAATAAAAAATAAAAACAGGCGCCCCCAAGACTACAATAATTAAACTGCCTGAGGTGACCTGAACAACCCCCATCCACTAGGCCTGCACCACTTAAACAGAATTCAGATTTCTGCCAGTTACCTTCATTCCCTCAATTTCTCTGCCTCAAAACTTAAAAAAAAAGTTTAAAAAGTCTGCCAAATAGCATAGAACTTTTTGTTTTAACCTTGGACATAGCATCTCATTTTTTAAGTTTTATGTATGACATAACCTCCCTAACCCAATGTGAATAGGCAGGGGGATGGGGGTCCTTCCACCTTAATCTTTATATTCAGTGGTAGAATCCCAAATAGAGCAATATAAGGAGATGAGTTGACTGAAACATTCAACATTTTAGAAAAGGCTTCAAAGATCAGATACCAGAAATTGTGCATTTTAGGACTGTTGGTTCTCAGAGTATCATCAAGTATTAAAAAACACAGACATAGCCTTAGAGAATGGATATGCAGCCTTGTGCCAGGTTTTAATCAAATGCCACAAAATTATGACAAAAGATCATACCTTAATACAGCATCAAACGATCGTACCGGGGACTCCCACTCAAATGAGGTGTACAGATTCTTAAGTACTTTTCTACGCAGGTCTTGCATACACACAAGTGTGGTGCCTAAATGATTGATTCCAGCTGTGTCTTCCTAGGCTGGAGCCAGGTCAAGTCGACCCCTATCAGATTTTGACTAGTGTTTTCTTGGAAATCCTCAGTAGGTTGATGTTCTGCCAGATCTTCCCACAAACAATCCTTTGGCCTTATCAAACATTCCTTGCTAATGGGGGAGATCTTGCACTGTGGAAACTAGTTATATAAACATTAATCCTAACAGTGTAATATAATATAAATCTGCCTTCTACAGGACAAGTCCAAAACATGAGGAGGAGGTCTGCAGAGTCTCTCTTGCATCGGTCGCACAGAGGGTCCACATCTGATCTAATCTTGGACCTTCTGTGGATGAGTTTCTGCCTAATTGTATCCGTAGTTTGTTCTTTTAAATCTCCCTCCCACTTAGATTTTGGTTGCTCTAAAGGTGCTGATTCATATGAGCTATTAAGTTTATATACTGTTTCGATAATGTGTTTTGTACCAGACTTAAATTGAAATATACAGTCAAGCAAAGATTAAGGAGGATAGGAGGAAAAAAAAGGAAATGAGACGCTGTGAAGCTACGTAGTTGTAGATACCTAAAAAAATTTGACCTGGGGATATTGTAACTATTTACAAGTAGCTCAAAAGAAACAGAATGATTATCTGAGAACAAATCTTTTAATTTGGAAATCGCCGCTTGGCCAATGAATGAAATGTTTGGTCAAGAACGGACGGGGAAACATATGATCGTTAACAATAGGGAATGAAAAACAGAGGCTATGAATCTCAAATCCTGAGTTGATTCCAAATTTTCATGTAATTTAGCACAACAGGATTGCAATATAATAAGAGGTTGGCTTTAGAAATGGAAGGTTACTACACAGGAGAGCTGGCAAGGAGGTAGTTTGCAGGCAACCCTCTCCAAGGTTAACCACAATGGGGCATCAGGAGAGCTCTCATCCTTCATCCAATAATTCAGAGCTCCAACGTTTGCTAACCAGTAGTAGTTTAAGAAATGAGGGAGTGCTAAACCACCCTGGAAGCTGTGTCTCTGTAATACAGATAACTGAATGCAGGGTGGTTTATTGTTCCAGATAAGAGTACATATTGTACATAGTACTTTTTTGGAACAAAGAAAAAAAGGAGTCTAGGCAAAAAGAACATATTGATGACATTAAGCCTGCCACTTAGGGAGAGGAGCAGCATATTCCAAACCCCCTTACGGTGTGTCCACACTGAACGCGATAGGAGCGACTAGAGCTTCAGGTTTACATGTAAAATCAATGGAGGAGCGCACGTTGGGGTCCCGCGACGCTTCAGAAGTAGATTTGCTTTGCGAAAAAGCTTTTCTGCCTGCTTTGCGCGAATAATTCGCGCTACAGATGCGATGGAAAATTCGCGCTGCATTTAATGTGGTGCATATTGTGCATTCGCGCTCATGGCTTTTATCGCTCGAGTTGGAAAAATCTGGACTCCAGCGTCAAATCGCGCCGCGAAAACCAATCAGGGGACAGAGTTTCAGTGAATCAGTGAACTGTGAAGTCACAGCCTCAGCAGGACATGGAGGAAATACTGATGAACATCATGGCTAATCACCCCGAGCTACATGACACAAGCAGTTTGCTATACAGAGACAGAAATAAAAAAATAAATTATTTAGACAGGAATGCTCTTTAGAGGTTTGTTGGTGGCTCTTAAAAGAGCCGTTGTTGCTGTAAAAGCACCTCTCGGCCTAAGTGAGCCTTGAAACGGTCTCCTCACCTGGTTTCCTGGTAGCAGCTCCCGCACCACGTCCCACGCTGCTCAAATATTATAAACTTTTACAAACAGACAGATGGACAGCTGCTCAGAAATGTAGTTGGTTTTACGGCAGGTGAAGCTTGGACCTTCACGACACAAACTGGGCGAGCAGGTCACGTTCTCTAGGCGGCAAGGAGCCGGTGTTTATGAGAGGGTGCTCGCTGCTGTTTATGGATCCTTCCGCCGTAGCTAGAATGCATCTGTAGCTCACCAAACCCCCAGTGGAGCGGTCCCAGCTCTACTGGAGGCCAGGCTGAACATGTAATCCACTCTATCCTCCGTCAGATCGGAGACCATAATCCACCGGCAGCTGCACTCTAGCCCCCACTCCGCTGAAGCCCGGGCCGAACCCGCTGTCCTCCATCAGCTCGGTCCATAATCCAACGGCAGATGCACTCTGGCCCCAGCTCCGCTGAAGCCCGGGCAGAACACGCAGTCCTCTGTCAGCTCAGTCCATGATCCACCGGCAGATACACTCTGGCCCCAGCTCCGCTGAAGGCCAGTTCACGCGTGAAAATACGATATTGTAAGCGCGACCAGTTCGCTTTGTACACGCTTCAAGGTGTGAATGTGCACGTGAACAGCTAGGCGCGTGTCGCGCTTTTTAGTCGCTCCTATCGCGTTCAGTGTGGACACACCGTTAGGGGGCTCTCGGACATTTGGCTTAGGGCCCATTCTGCGCGTTAGGGAGAAATGACCACTCTTTTCAAAAAATCATGCCGCCCGGACGGGGGGCCCCGCGGGTACGGGACCCACGCCCAAAATTACGACTCCCCCCAGCTCCTCCCGGGTTTGGCGCCGCCCGGCCCCACGGGGCCCCCACTGCGCATTTTGAAAAGTGCAATTCATTCTGATTCAAAGTGGCAAAACCGTCCACCAGGGGGAGCAGTGTTCCTACGTGCCCGAGGGTGTGTCTCTGTCTGCCTCGTGGAGCAAACTCCCCACAGAAGGCATGTAGGACCCTGGAAAAACTGTCCTAGTATTGAGTAAATTGAAGAGGATAGCACCTTGTTAAGTATTTTTTAATTTTTAAAAAGCATTCCAACTCTGTCCCATGGCCAATTGGATTTTCACAATGGCAACTTAATCCGAATGTCCCGCAATGTGCTGTTTTAGGGACATTGGGAATAAGTCCCCATTCAGCAAAACTTAATCCAATTGTCCTCGGGGGCTAAGTCTTCATGAGTTTTGCCACGGGAATCTAACGTCGCATTCTAGATCATGTGCTGAGCAAAAATAATCAAACAGCATGTCTCTAGGTACCTCCTGAAGCTAAGTCCCCGTAGGATCCTTGTAGGAGCCTGGGACCGATTCCGTAAGGTTCGGCACATCGGCCAGTACGACATATCCAAAGTAGAACGTTGTACAAATCCGTTACCTGTTTGGTTTTTGGCAAAAGCACTCGCCAAACCCCACCATGGCCATTTGGATCAAGATTTTTAACATGGGCACAGATCTTGCTCTGAGCAAAAATAATCAAACAGCACGTCTCTAGGTGCCTCCTGAAGCTAATTCCCTGCAGGAGTGTCTTAGGAGGCCGGGACCGATTCTGACACGTTTGGCACGCGGCCCCGTATAACATATCCGGGTTTCGTCATGTCACGACCACGTGGGCCCGTAAGTAGGGATGGGTATCGTTTAGGTTTTATCCGATACCGGTGCGAAACAGGTACTTTTGAAACGGTGCCGGTGCTTGAACGGTGCTTTAAGAAATCAAAAACACACAGATTTTGTCCAAAAGCTTCTTTTTTTTCTAGCAGTTTTTTTGCAGAAATTTAACCATGTTAGCTTTTTCTGGGGATATACAGCATTGCTCTTGGCTGATGGTATTCCCAGCACAAGAAAAAACTCTTTCAGCGGGCGTTGATGACGCTGGGACACACAAGTATGTTTCTGATAGGGCAGATAAATTGGGGAGTGTATCCCTCTTACTCCACCACCAGGCCACAGGGTCTTGTCAAGATGGAATTCCTGGCAGACCTTCTTATATGCTCAGCTCCTTTTGTATCTGCTCTGTGATGGAGCGACCTCTCTCTGTTTGACAAGCTGCCTGGTGAAGCTCTCTGTCCTCATCCTCAAACAGCTTATCCAAGGCTGAAAAAGAGTGAGGTTTGTTTTAAAAAAATCAATTTTAGAATATAGTGGTACATCATTCTGTTTGAAAAAAATCAGAAATTACATATTTTTCTGGCTTTTGCATCTCCACATCATCAACATCTCAGTCTGCTTGAGGGTCTTCTGTGGGAGGCTGTGGATACACACAAAGTAGAAGAACATTCCTTCAACATTAAAACTACATCATGATGCAACAACAGGACAAAGCTATACACATGCAGTGAAAATACCTGTGCAACTGCTGTTGTGGCATTTGCCACTGCTGCCTTCTCCAACCTGTCCCAGATGTCAGCAGCTGCCTCACCTACATCTAGCCTGCCTTTAAAACGAGGGCCCACGAGTGTGGCCTCCTTCAGAAATCTCTGAAGATTTTCATCCTGTAAGAAAAAACAAGATATAGGACCTGATACTGAAAATCTTGTGCTACTCCTCTTTTTTATGAGCATAGATATCGTCTGCAAATACCTGGTATCTTTTCTGCAGTCTACCCCAGACTTTCTCTTTTATCGAAGAGATGAAAATAGTGTCTTCATCACATTGCCTAAAATGTGCCTCCAGCTTGGTCAGGATTGGGATGATTTCCCTGCATGTGGGAGACTTCTCACTGGATACACACATGGTTGGTGTGTACACGACTTGCATGCACTTAATAAACTCCTCTGCCTTCATTAAATCAGAGCGTGTGAACAGTTGAAGCCTGGAAAGTCATTCAGAAAATCACAATGTTAAAGGTGAATGATGAACTGATGTTATAATTTAGCTTTTACAAGTGACACTCTTGCCATTCGACTGTCTTTCTCCATTAGTTTCCTCAGGTGTTGATCCAGAGCAGCTGCCTGGATTGCGTCAAACTGCTCCATAAATCTCTCCACCATCAGGAAGAGAGAGTTTCAGCGTGTCTTAACGTCTAGAATGACATTATCCTATGGCAAATCTAAAGCACAAACAGATAGACACAAGCATTTGTAATTATATTAAAAATGGTTGTATGAATAACTTACAATACTTCTTGATATGTAATTGGATATGCTACTTACTCAGAAGTTGCTGCTTTTCTCTGAGCACAGTTTTGCTCAAGGATGAACGCTCGAGCAACACCACAACTGCACGGATTTTGGCACACCAGCTGGAAACTGCAGGAATGTCATACACCTTTTGTGCTGCCAGGTTGAGGGTATGAGCAAAGTATCCCACTTTTAAAAAAAACAAACTTTTCAAAGCAACATCCATATTGCTGCCATTGTCTACAGTGGCAGCAATTATTTTCTCCCCGAAATGTAATTGCTCCACAACGCTGGATATTTCTTTGGCTTCAACTGGTCCTGTTTGTGACTCCTAAACTGCTTCAGTGCTCAGCACATTCTGCTTCATTTTGCCATTGTAGATGTAATGAACATTGACTGTGAGGAAATGGTCCTGAGCAACACTGTACCATCCATCACAGGTGATGGCTACTTTATTAACCTGTGCCAACTTCTGGATAAGGTTACTTTTCTCTACTAAATACCATGCAGGTATAAGTGTGTTGGATAGGTCATCCCTGGATGGGTGCTGGTATCTTGGATTTAGAGCAGTGGACATCTCTCTGAATTAAAAAAAGAAATACATTTGAATTGTAATTTAATTATTTTTTTCCAACCAGAGAAAAGATGTAGCCCACCCCTCATTAATTAATTGATAGTTTACCTATAAACACCTAATTACATATTTACACCAAGCTAAGCTGCTATTACCATATTAACTGTCTTGAAAGTATGTATGTAATATTATTATATACAGGCTAATTTACAGTCTGTACCAATACTAATTTTAAATCATAACAATGCATAACTTTTCACCTGAATGATGGTGACTCCACCGTCGAAAATGGATGGCGATCCTTTACTATAAATTTAGTCACTGCCCCGAGAATTTCTTCCACTTTTTCTCGTGTCAAACTAGCCTTCTTGCCGTCAAACAAAAAGACTGCTGCATGAGAATACAACAGTGTTTGCTAGCTCACCCTACATGCATTAATTAAATAATGTGCGCACTTGACGTTAATTACATATGAAAAACATAGTTACTCACCCAAAGAAGAACGGCTGCTACAGCTGCTGCCAGCATCATCCTCCTCATCTGTCATTTCTACGACACTGGCAGGACTAGGGCTAGCCCTCTCCTCTACGAGTTCTCGGTCCGGGATGTTGCTAGCTCTGAGGGCGGCAATAGATGTGCTCGGTGTGGGGTCTCGCAAGCTTTCAAACATGGTGCATTTCTCGGCTTTTAAAAAAATGCAATGCGTCGTTAGATAATTAATCAAATTTGAAGTGTTACCTCCCTTGCACAGCAACACGTTGGAGCACTTGTTGCTGGTTTCTGAATTAGCATCTTTTGCTGTGAAGTACAGCCAGACTTTCGACCGCTTAACTTTAGGCATTTTGAAACAGTCCCTCTGCTCTCTAGGCTACCTGCTGGCGCCGGTGTCTGGGCCCGCCTAGTATCATTGAAAAAGTGAAATGATTGGCTTGACACTGAAGTGTTTGATATTTTCACATTCACACACACACACACACATAAAAAAATAAAAATAAAAAAAAAAGATCCGAAATGAAGCACCGAAATCTGCGCTGCTTTTCGGTTTGGTTACTACCATTTATGACAGAACCGGTGCCATTATGGAACCGGGTATCGGTACCCATCCCTACCAGTAAGGCCTGGAGGCCTAGTCGAGTGCCAAAGCAGTGACCTTGACGTTTCCTAAGGTGCTGCGGGTCTTAGATTTGGAACGCCGGTCCCCCTTGGCTCTCTGATGGATGCATGCGAGTCTCCGACCCCTGGCTCCAAGCGTTGGGGAATTATTCAGGAAAAACGTGCCGTGACCACTGACCTTTGACGTTTCCCAAGGGGGTGCGGTTTTGAAATTCAGAGGCAAGACTGAGGCCTGTGCCCTGATGCGTGGTATCGAATTTCAGATCCCTGGCTCAAAGCATTGAGGAATCATGAAGAAAAAGGGGCCTGGAAGGCCTTGAGGCCTAGTCGAGTTCCAAAGGGGTGACCTTTGACGTTTCCCAAAGTGCTGCGGGTCTGAAATTCGGAGGCAAGACCGAGGCACGTGCCCTGATGCGTACTCTTGAATTTCAAATCCCTGCCTCAAAGCATTGGGGAATTATGAAAGAGAAGAGGCCTTTATCAAAACTAGCCGTTTTGTGGACATTTGGCATCATATCACATTGAATGTAATCTAGTCCAAAGGGTTTAATCTGAATGTCCGACCCAATTGTCCCACGGAGATCCAGGAACTTTCACTCTGAAACTGGGACAAAGGTCAAAAGCTCTTAAGGCTCGTATCTCGGCTTCCGCTGGACGTACAAAGCTGGGATTTTGGACATGGCCCACATAGGCCGACATGGGTGAAATACTTGCGGGTCACAGGGGTCATGTGACCTTTGACCCCTAAATTTGAACCCTGGGGTCAAACCTAATGGGACTTAAGCCAAATGTTACCTGGGACAATTGGGATAGTGTTTCAGGCCTTTTTTCATTTTTCACACTTTTCTGCGTTTTATGGAAAACCGAAGCTCGTAAAGGCACCGTTTTCGCACAGCGCGTGGGGGCAGAAATTTATGTTCATAAAATGCTTTGTAGTTGGGAGTTATCTAAATGCCCAAAAATAAAATGTTTTCACATTAATTTTGAAAGGTGTAGAGCTAAAGGAGATATCTCTTTCAGCTGGATTAATTGGCATCAATTCATTTTTCTGGAGATTAATTTTATAACCAGAAATTCTCCCAAAGATATGCAAAGTGTTCAATGAATGGGGAAAACTGTCCAAGGGAGTACGGATATATAGGAACAAATCATCTTCATAAAGATCATAATATCTTCATATAATAAGCTCTAAGGTTTCTATGGCTACTGCAAAAGGCGATGGTGACAATGGACAACACTGTCTAGTGCCCCTCTGCAGGTCAAATAGAGCCAAGTTGTTGTTGTTTGTGGGGACTGCGGCCGTCGGTGATGAATAGATCATTTTGACCCAAGATAAAAAATTTTGACCAAAGCCAAATTTCTTGAGAGTATAGAAAAGATTATACCATTCTACTTGGTCGAATGCTTTTTCGGCGTCCAATGACAGTACTATCTCTGTAGTGTCTGATGTGGAAGGGTTATAAAGAATATTGAGGAGATGCCTAAAAGTAAAAAAAGAATATCTGCTCTTCATGAAGCCAGTGTGATCTGATGCTATGATCCAGGGGAGAGCATGTTCTAAACGTCAGGCCAGTAATTTAGTAAGAATTTTAAGATCTGTATTGAGGAGAAAGATAGGCCAATATGAACTGCAGTGAAGGGGATTTTTATCACTCTTTCAGGCCTGATAGCGCTCCAGCGCCCCGCTGGATTTCCAGCATACTGAAGTGTTTGAGAGAAAAAATAAATAAATCAGGTTTGTGTGATCTGAAAATTGCAAAGATCTGAGAGGCGCTTTCACTCTAAGCTTGGTTTATGCTTGACGCATGTACATTCGGCGCAGAAATGAGATGTGCGGAACCAGCCAAGACGCCTTCTAGCAATGTTTATACTTTTTTGTGGCTTGTCCCTGCTGTGAGCTAATATTCTTGAAGACTGTAGGTAGCGGCTTAGGGCTCTACAGCATGCATACATCACTGCACCATAATAGAAATAGAAATGACTGTTGTTTACAAGTTGGAGACACCCGTAAGCTTAAACAAATGGGAGGAACTTTTATGCTGTTTAGGAAAAAAGACGAAAAAGGAGATTGACCACTCGTCCATTAAAGTACAGTTGATCACAGTGGTCTCTACGCGGCGAATCATAAAGATGTCTGTATTTACGAACCTCCACCAGTAGGAGCTCTTGCCAGGCCTCAAAGGGCCTCCACCACTGTAGGCCTAGTTAACCCAATCAGTTATATGGTTGGGGCCAGTCTTGGGTTTTCACTAAATCAGACTGATGTAGCAGTCACTCCATGTGCGAATTTGCTTTAGGAGGATCTTTGTTCATATCTTTGTGCGCATGCGCAAGTGGTTGTAGTAAGATAACATTTATGGCGGCTATAGAGACGCAGCAAACATTTCCAAGACAGCTAGAAGGCAAAATCCTCGATACATAACCAATTTAACATCTGAATACTAGGAGAGCTTTAGAAATAAACGTAATATTACAATTGACGGCGAAATAGAAGTTATTTAAAGCCCCTTTTAGATATGTAAAAAAACTTTTTTTGCCAGTGTCCTAGCCACAAATCCGCTGGGGAGACATTTATCACTATTCCTGAATGCCGACTTTTCACTCATAAAAAGTTTACGGCTTTCAAAAGTCTGGAGACCTGAGATTATGTTGATTCAAGGGGAGTTGGGATGATCTTTGCAAAACAGAAAGCAGTATGTAGAGGCTAAGTCGATACTTAAAGCCACTGGAGTGTTTGGAGACCAGAATAATGTCTGACGCGCTTAAGTTTGGCTGAATGATAGAAAAACTTTCCAGATGCTGTCCATTGCAGTTAAAATAGTATATCTGATTTATTTGCTCCACTTATTTCTTTCCATTGAAATTTCAAACAAACAGCATACATTACATCTGACAGCATCATCCACAAAAGCATTCAAAACCAATTTGCCCCTTCCAGCCAAACACACACCAACATATATTCCATTTCCTCTTTTATATTAGAGCACTAATTGGCTCTCACACACTGGCTCCTAATTGTTAGTCATAACAATTTCTATACAAGCTTATTTACAAAACAAACTTGAAACGGTAACCAAATGTACAAGGTAGTTACACTTCCTGAAAGAGACACAATTTGGTAAATGGACGCTCAAAAAATTCTATTTTTTGTTTGCAGTTTTACAGAGCAAACAAAACAGCCTCTTGATGCTGAAGAGTCCATTATTAAAACAATATCTCCACTAACTAGATTTCATTTAACTTGGTTTAATGTTTGTTTCTCTTGAAGTAATGGTAAGTATTCTTGGACCCATCGTTTCCAAAATAAATCAGAGATATGTAGGAGGGTGTATTGAACTTGTTTCCAGCGCCGTTTGGATACGAATTGGATGGGTTGAAAAGTCCGGGTGGTAATGCAGGTCCATGCATATAATACGCTCCCAGATGCCACCAAATGGAATGAGGGCCCTTTGAATTCTTTCATGATTTAACATTTCAAGGGCTTCCTTCAGTTTTCCTGAGGCTCCAATAAAACAAATACTAACAAAATTGGAATATTTTCTAAAGCATTGGGATTCTATTTACATTTAAAAAAAATTGAGCTTATGTCAATACATGATATGGAGCAAACTGACTTATATTGGATTCCAGTTAAAATGAGGTAAAATATTTGGGAATGATTATAACTAAAGATACTAAAACCAGGGAAGACTTAAATATTTTACCTGTAATAAAAAATTAAATATATACTCAACTCTGGGTTGCAGGCAACTCTTTGCAGGCAGAACTTCTGATAGAAATCCTTTGCCAGCTACTGTACAAACTACTTTGAGCTGTTTGGGAGGTTTCAGTACATCTCTGGAAGATGATGTGGAATTGTGTTACTACATGATCCCCTATGTTGTCAAATACAGTATGATCTATCTCTGTCAACCACCCTTCACAGAATACTTTCATATCATCTGATCCAGAATGTTTGCAAACTAAATTGAAACAGCGCAAAATCCTTTGTAGAAATGATCATATTATTCACATGATAAATATTCAAAATAGGTTAATTAAAATTCACATAGTTTTAGGAAAAATCAGGGACCAACAAGGCTTCATTACTTAATTTGACAAAGATATTTAATGTGCATATTGTAAAAGGGTCAAAATGACTGCCTTGGACATTCAAATGTTTATTAAATTTGTGATAGTCAATATAACATCTTATGTTTGACTGCATTTATAAGTTAATAAAGAAGAAAAAGGGGGTTCTTGAGCTAACGTGTAGAAATTAGAGCAAAGCTGCTGTATCACATCACCATAACGTGAAGATCTACAGAGCTACTCCGCTAATGAGTTAGCAATAATTTAAGACCGAAAACATCACATTAACTGAAAAACGCGACATAGATGGCTATCAGCAAGACCGAGCCGACAGCCGAAGCAGATGAGGGAATCTCTATGGAGTATGGCGTTACATTTCTGACAAAAAAATTGGGAGAGTACATGGCTCTGATGGCGAGCATCTAATACTAATCACGGGCACATTTCTTATTCATAGAGGGTGCACAGCTCCGATCGCGGGTGTTCATATTAACTGGGGGGGCCCTGAATGCAGCACAGGGAGCAGAAAAACACGCCCCCTTCACCTCTCTGTATTCTCTGTATGCGCTCCCTGTAAAATTGAGCTCCCTCTCTGTTTTAAGTAGGCGTTATTTGACAGTTGGGGGCGTAACTTCTTCTCATTGATTTCATTGGCTCGATTTTTCATTCCCTATCTGCTCCGCGAAGAAGAGGGAAGACGAATCGTGGACTGTAGAAGAAGAAGGAGATCAAGACGGTAAGGGAATATAAAGGAAATTTGTTGTTAAAACATATGTTTCTCCTGTGAAATTCACTTTATTGGTTAACGCTGCACGTTTTACCTTAACTCGCGAACCCGTTAGCAATTAGAATGCATCATTAATTTCTCGTATACATACTGAAAGGGCATGAACCTATGTTAGCATGTGGCTAATATATGCGAAGTACATTCTTAGCTTTTAGTGCAATGTAGTTCAACTGTGGTCCTTGTGACCCCATGCTCTGCATGTTTTCCGTTTTTCCATAATTTCACATGTCTTATTTACATTAAAGGCTTATTAGCTGGCTTGGAATATAATAGAATAATTTTATAACTGTCCCACAAGGGGAAATTTAGTCGTAACAGCAGGAACCAAAACAATTTTACAGAAGAAAAAAATATATCATGTACAGTAGTTACAAAAACAGATTACTTTACATTAATAAGGTTAAGTACAGATAAAGTGGGAAACCTTGGTTGTAGTGTGCAAATAGCAAGATACTGAAAAATGTTTTAACAAATAGAATATTTAGAAAAGTAGAGATTGTGCATTGTAATTATATATATATATATATATATATATGTATAATATATTTGGAGACTGATCATATATCCATTTTTGTTCAGTTTCATTTCATACAGTTGAGGACAACAGTTAACAGTTGATCCTGTGAGATGTCAGAGCAATTAAGTCATTCTGAAAGTCTTCATTAATCTTTGTACCAACTTTATTTACTGTTTATCTATTTTCCAATTAAGTTTGCTAATATGACTTATGGTTGTCTGTATTTATATAAATATTTTTTATTTTGAACAGGATATTCTCCGACAACAAATGATTTCCAGGCTAATCAGAAAATTAGAGTTAGGCCTTTCAAGTCAACCTCTGGACACAGACTTTCTACTGTTTTTTTGTTTTTGTTAGCTTTTTACAGGTATGAATAATGTTTGTTTTAAAACCTGATTAATTTGTATCTGACTAGATGACAATGAGGAAAACTACGCTGCAGGGGGAGGAAAAATGGCTGGTACACCAGAAACGGCTTGCAAGGGAAGCAAACACCTTTCAGTCCAGAATTTCTTTCAGTGGGTCACAGGTCATGCTCATGTTCCATTAATAGAGGCTCAAAAAAGAATGTTCAAAATCAATGTAAAATTCTCCATTATGGAGAACATACTGTATGCTACCCGATTGTCAATGCCTTTGGGGTTAGCATCACATTTCCTACACGTCACTTTAGATCATACAGTGACTTTGAAAAGAACTTGAGTACTGCAATAGAGTTTGGCTATGAATTTAGCAGGTACTGACTTACAAAGAACTGAAGCTTTGGTTTGTTTTTATGGTGAAGCCTGTTCAAGATTTGTTGCAACCCTGTTGTTTGTTTTCTAAAGGAGGAGGAAAAAAATTTTAAGAACATTTTTGAAGTGTTCAACTGGAAATGTTTAATTTTATGTAAATACATTCTTCCGAGAATTGCCCTCCATGTTTATTGGTGTTGCATATAAACTTGTGCCTAGATTTTAAAATTATTTACAGATGTTTGGGTCAAACAAAGTCCTTTAGGACATAACTGACTGGACAAGAGGGTGTTTGTTTAATCAAACCTTAAAAGTAGTTACTGTGTCAAAATTTCAAGTAACTAAATAAAACCAACTGTAATATAAACATTAAAGGTGGTCATGTATTTATTTGAATCATTTATACATCTAAAGTAGCCAGATATTCACGCAACATGAAGTACAAGCTCCTATTGTCCAAGTCTCTGTTGTCATCGATAAGGTTCTGAAATTCCACCAGCTGTTCTTCAGTGATTGGGCATTCAAATTGAGGGACCACCACAGCTCCATCCCCATCGTCTCCAATCAGCTGCAACTTCCCAGTCAATGTCCGGCTCCTGAATATCCTGTAGGCAGACAAAGAGTGTTACTTTACTTTTAACTTTTTTTAATTTTTATCAACAGTATTATTTTAACTTTTAGGTTTGATAGAAAACCTGAAGATTTTCCAGCCGGTTGGTTGGTTGTTCCATCATTCCAGTTTGCCAGAGCTCCTCAGGGGTTCTGTTTCCTTCTGTGCTAAGTGGATGGTGGTTCCAACCCTCCACAAAAGCATCCAGGTCATTCTGAAGTTTGGGAAGGAAGGTCAGGTGGACTGCAAACAGGTCTTCTGTAAAGCAGCAGGTTTACACCAAGCAAAAAAGCAAATTAAGAATTGTTTTCACTTTCCCAGGATTTTGTTTCAAAATAAAAGCAGACCCAAATCACTATTAGGGCTGCTTAGTGGTGGAGTTTATAGCACTGTTGCCTTGCAGCAAGAAGGCCTAGGCCCTAGGGTCTTTCTGCATGGACTTTGTATGGTCTCCCTCTTGGTTCCTCCCATAATACAACACAATGACAGGATAATTTTTCTCTAAATTGTCTTAAGGTGTGTATGTACATGATTGATTGTCTTGTCTTTTTTGTTGCCATGCAATGGAGTGGTGACCTGTTCAGCGGGTACCCCACCTCTTGCCCATAGTCTGCCTGAGATAGGCAGCCGCAACTCTGCATAGTAGATATTGTATAGATAATGGATGGAATTAACCATTAGACTATTAGTCTGTATCATGATCTCATCAAGGAGAGATTTTAAAATCTCAACAGCTATAACTCCCATCTTCATAAACTCTGAAACGACGTCAAGTAGATAATTTTTTTTTATCTTGAACCACATAATGCATTAAATAATACATAATACATACTTGAGGCTGGATTTTCAAGGGTTCTTCGAAGCATGGTTATTAAACTCATTGCAGCACTCCGTAATTCACTCTGAAGGAAATCATAGAAATGAATGAACTAAATCATTTTTTTTTTTTTATTATCTTTAAAAAAATACTAACCTCTTTTGGGTCTGTCATACTTGGAATTTGGATTAAATATCTAAGGGTAGACAAGAACAAAACTTTAGCAGAAATAAAATTCCAAAAATTATCTACATAAATATAGACATCAAAAACAAAAAGCACAGAAATTGTCCCAACAGGTGAACCTACTTAACTATCGAGCCACATTTAACAGCTTTTGCAGGCTACAGAATTGAAATACAAATAATAAAAACCGAGAATCCTCAACAAAACGTGTACTACGTAGATGTAGCATATTAGCTCAAGGGGGAGGGATGAAATTTGTGAAAAGTACAACATTCCACCATAATTAAATTCCGTATCACTTAATTTCTTCATGATCTGCACATATAACTGTGAAAAAATGAAATAAAGTGGAAGAACGGTAAATACGCACTAGAAGACTACAATAGTGGTTTTCCACAATAGGAGTTTCAGGGTTATTGGACCGGAATGCCCCGATACCCACTATATTGGGCTAGGCCAACAGTGCTGTTTCTGAGGCAATTTCAGAAGCCCAATCGAGTAAGATCAAGGAGAAACGCAGCATAATTACCCCATTTTAAAAATAAATGGTCAAAATTATCCTGATGCTCTGCTGGTAGAACCACACATCTGGTTAACATATATTAGCCACATGCTAACATAGGTTCATGCCCTTTCAGTATGTATACGAGAAATTAATGATGCATTCTAAGTGCTAACGGGTTCAAGAGTTAAGGTAAAACGTGCAGCGTTAACCAATAAAGTGAATTTCACAGGAGAAACATATGTTTTAACAACAAATTTCCTTTATATTCCCTTACCGTCTTGGTCTCCTTCTTCTTCTACAGTCCACGATTCGTCTTCCCTCTTCTTTGCGGAGCAGATAGGGAATGAAAAATCGAGCCAATGAAATCAATGAGAAGAAGTTACCGCCCCCAACTGTCAAATAACTCCTACTTAAAACAGAGAGGGAGCGCAATTTTACAGGGAGCGCATACAGAGAATACAGAGAGGTGAAGGGGGCGTGTTTTTCTGCTCCCTGTGCTGCATTCAGGGCCCCCCCAGTTAATATGAACACCCGCGATCGGAGCTGTGCGCCCTCTATGAATAAGAAATGTGCCCGTGATTAGTATTAGATGCTCGCCATCAAAGCCATGTACTCTCCCAGTTTTTTTTTTCAGAAATGTAACGCCACAATGGAGCGCTTCTGAACAAGTTTACAAGTACAGTCAAAAGAACAAAACATCAAACTGACAGCGTGTCAGTTGGTAAACCATCAAACTATTTTCGTGGCACTGTATCGCATCATCATGCCCAAATAACCCAGAAGCAAACATTTATTACTTACCAATCCAGTAGCAAAGTGGCTAGTTCAGCATCCATACATCCTCCTGTATCTCACAGCGACTGACACACAAAACTGAAAAGTTGTAACACCGGGTTTTAAAAGGCTAATCCTACTTTGACCTAAATTGAGCAACAGTTTGACAGAAAAGATATTCCACAGCAGTAAAGGGAAGGAATCGTTCACGTAGGTGAAGCGTGCTGTACACATTTCGCATTTGACGCTGCTTGTGTCAGATTATACAATTCAGAAGGGAAAGGGGTGAAATGATAATATAATACATAATTCGAGATTTTTTATATCGAACCCCAATCATATATACTTTGCTTATTTTAACAGATCAAATGAAATTATTCATTTAAAAAACTTACACAGGACAATACCTATTGATAGCCCTCAAAGGGCCCCCTGTCAGTGCCGGGGCCTCAGAATCTTCCTAACAACCCCCCCACCACCATCACCACGACGGCGCCCATGCCCCCCATTCCACCCAGGCAGCCACAGCCGACCACCGCCCCCGATGCAAAGGGCTCCCACAGAGGAAACACTGGAAGGAAAATTAAAATAAGACGTTAAAATATTAAAATAAACAGTAGAAAATAAGATTAAGTATTAAAATAATGACAAGATGTTAAGACTTATAGCATCCCAAATAATAAAATATAAGACAATGATAGGATATAATCAAATAAAATTGTAAAGCAGATAAATAAGAATTAATAATCAGTTAAAAACTAAACTAAAAATTAAATCAAATAAAACATAGAGAGAGATAAAACAGATATTAATAAATAATAATCGATTAAAAGCTCGGCTAAAAAACGTAAGTATTGAGCCTGCTCTTAAAAAAATGAACGTTCTCGGCAGCCCCGAGGTCCCCTGGCAGCCTGTTCCAGAGGTGAGGGCCATAATACTAGAAGGACGCCTCACCATGAGTGTGTGTCCTGACTTTGGGGATGATAAGGAGACGGCTGCCAGAGGAGTGCAGAGACTGCGAGGGTTTATGTGGTAAAATCATTTCTGAAAGATAAGAAGGCCCAAGACCATTAAGACACTTAAAAACCATTAGAAAAACCTTAAAATCGATCCTAAAACATACCGGGACCCAATGCAGTGATTTTACGACCGGTGTAATGTGCTCCCGACTGGTCTTCGTCAGGACACGTGCTGCTGAATTTTGTAAGAGCTGGAAACTGGAGGTAGTCTTTTTCGGAAGACCAAAAAGCAGGGCATTACAGTAATTGATTCTACTGGTTATAAAAGCATGCATTACCGTCTCTGTATTGCCCGAGAGAAAGGGGCGGACTCTGGCGATGTTCTTTAGGTGATAAAATCCTATTCTAGTAATATTTTTAATGTGTTGAATAAAAGTCAGCTCAGAGTCAAAAATCATAACCAGATTTTTCACTTGTAATGAAAGATTAAAAGACAATGAGTGTAGTTTTGGTAAAAGTTTCTCTCTCTGAGCCTCAGGGCCAATAACTAAAACCTCAGTTTTGTCCTGGTGCAGCTGGAGAAAGTTTTCTGCCATTCAGGATTTAATGTCTAAAATGCAGTTAAAAAGTGCATAAATTGGCCGTGTGTCATCAGGAGACATGGACATGTACAACTGTGTATCATCAGCATAACTGTAAAAGTTAACTCCATGTCTTCTGATGACACTGCCAAGAGGGAGCATATACAGGTTAAAAAGCACTGGGCCTAAAACTGAAACCTGGGGCACACTACATGTGATCTTATGGACCTTAGAGGAACAGGAGTCTAAACTTACCATAAAAGTCCTGTCGGTAAGATATGATGTGAACCATTTATGAACAGCACCAGAGAGGCCTATCTGTTTTAAAGAATAGTGTGGTCTACTGTATCAAAGGCAGCGCTTATATCCAGTAGAATGGACACTATCACCTTCTTAGTATCATAGTTTAGTCTAAAATCATTTAAAATCTTTAAAAGAGCCGTTTTGGTGTTGTAGTTCATCCTAAAACCAGACTGAAATTTCTCTAGGACATTATAAGCGTTGATAAAATCATTGAGTTGAAAAAATCATTGAGTTGGAAAAAAAACACGAGTTTTTCTAAAACTTGGTTTAAAAAGTTAAGTTAGATACCGGTTGGTAATTGTTAAAATCATTCAAATCTTAATGGCTCTTCTTCAGCAGGGGCCTCACTATCGCCGCTTTAAAGGCGGCAGGAAAAAACCCCGTCTGAAGGGAGCAATTCATAAAGTTTAAAAATCTAATCTTTAAAAGAACCATAAAATTGCTTAAAAAACCGGGTGGGAATCGGGTCCAAAGCGCTTGTGGTGGGCCTCACTGAGTAGAAAACTTTATCAAGGGTCCCAGAATCCACCAGGACAAAACTTTCCAGTGTTTCCTCTGGTAAAGGCAGACACTCAGATTTGTCTAAAACCATGTTAGTTTGAGAGGATAAAATATTACATCTGATGGTGTCTACCTTCCCTCCAAAATGGTTTGCAAACTTTTCACAGGGAGTGTTTGAGGGGGTTTTCTGAAAAGTATTAGCCGAATGATTAAGAATGTTGTCAGTGGTGGAAAAGAGTTTTTTGATTATTTTTATGTTCTGAGATAATTCTGGAAAAGTATGTATTTCTGGAATTTCTTAAGGCGCTTATTGTATGATTTGAGATGTTCTATGCATGTCTGATGATTATTGTGATTTTATTTTTCCTCCATTTCCTTTCTGCCACCCTGTAGCTCCTCTTTATTTTTTTAAGATCTTCCTTTCTTCATGGTACGGTATGTTTTGAATGTATTTTTACTACTTTAAGTGGAGCCAGCAGGTCAAGAGCAGATTTAAGACTGCTGTTAAAATTATTCACAATAAAATCACAGGGGGCAGGTAAAGGAGGGAACTTTTTAAAAGCTTCAAGAAAACATGCAACCACTTCAGGGGTTAGATGACGCTTCCTGACAGTTCTCACAGAGGTTTCTAATTGGATAAAACTGGTGATTTTGAAAGACACATAGTAGTGGTCAGAGACAGCCAAGTCAACAACAGAGGACACACTAGCGGACAGGCCATACGTGTTGACCAAGTCCAGAGTGTGTCCTCTGTTGTGAGTTGGGTGCCTGACATGCTGGCTAAAATCCATATTATTCAAAATATTTAAAAAATCTGCTGATAAAGATCTAAAAGGTTAGGTAGATTAAAATAACCAGCTAAAATTATCCTTTCATAGAAGTTGTGTAAAATAATAAATAATAAAAACTCTTGAATAAAAAGTGCATTCCTTTTCGGTGGCCTATGAACTGTGACACATAAAATCTGAGGAGTGGTAAAAACACAGTGTATTCAAAGGTGGTAAATATCTTAAATAAGGGTAGAACAAGGAGGAATAGGTGGGGACAATGGATAATCAGGACGGAGGTTCAGGACAACACAGGTGCAAATAATAATGGAGGAGTGAGAGGAGCTGAGGGGATTGTGCAGCATGACAGGACCCCCTACACCCCCTTTAAAGGCGGATTCCAGACGCCGTGGAGAAAGAAAAAACAAAAAGAGAAGCACCCTTACAGGTTGGGTGGAGGGGGGCCTACGGCAGGAGGGCCTGAGTGTCTGTAGGTATGCCCCTGAGGTTGGGTCGTCGGGCGGACGTCCCCTGGCGCGACGGAAGTCGGGCGGACGGCCCAAATTGCGTCCTCTGGCTGGACGACGGTCGGGAGGACGACCAGATTGGTGGCGTCCTCTTGATGTACGATGGTCGGGAGGACGACCAGATTGGTGGCGTCCTCGGGATGGACGACGGTCGGGAGGACGACCAGATTGGTTGCGTCCTCGGGATGGACGACGGTCGGGAGGACGACCAGATTGGTTGCCTCCTCGGGATGGACGACGGTCGGGAGGACGACCAGATTGGTGGCGTACTCAGGATGGACGACGGCAGAGGGACGTTGTCTTGAGGTCAGGAACTTGATCCTCCAGCTCCTTCATCTGACGACGAGGAGCAGGTTTAGGAACCTGGAGACGACACTGAGGCGTCAGGGCCTGAACACTCAAGAGGGGTGCAGGCAAAGGGGCCCGTAGGCGGGGAGTAGGTTTGGGAACCTGGAGATGGTGCAGCAGCGGCTGAGAAGCAGCGGCTGAGAAGCAGCGGCTGAGAAGCAGCGGTTGAGAAGCGGTGGCTGAGAAGCGGCGGCTGAGGACAGGTGCAGCGGCGGCTGCCAATCCAGCCACTCTGGCAGCGAATCTGGCAGCTCCAGCAGCTCTGTTGACTCTTGAAACAGAGATTGGATGAAGGAGAAGGCCGAACAGGCTGATGCAGACGCCAACTTCGGTGCCGAACAGGCTGAAGCAGATGCCAATTTTGGTGTCGAACAGGGCGAAGCAGATGCCAACTTCGGTGCCGAAAAGGCTGAAGCAGACGCCAACTTCACCGACCCGGAAACGGCTCTTCCTCGTTGGCGCTGCCGTCTGCGGCGAGGTGGTGGAGGAAATGTTGTGTTTTGGTTTGACATCACTTAGCTCATGCTTCCTTTGCTCACATGACAAATCCTTTTGTACTGAAGGTTTGTACTCTTTTGCTTTGGGATTTAGTGGAAATAATGATTGCCTCCTTGTTTCCTTTTTTCAAATAAGAATTCATCCCATCTGTATTTGCAGCTGAACATTGTTCCTCCATGGACTGTAAAACATCAAGCTTAGCTGTTGTTGCAGCAAGTTCTGTTTCAATTTGAAGCTGCTCCTTCCTCCTTTTTAATAAAAGCTTCTGTTCTTTTAATGCATAACGTTCCATCAAAGCTGCCATACGAGCCAAAAGAGCTGTTCTTTCTGCAGCAACTTTGATTTTTGTTGAGGAAGTACTTGATCTTGAACTGGCCACACATTTATCTGTATGTTTATCTACATTAGAAATGCTGACATCAGGATTTATGTCCTCTTGACAGTCATTTTCAGTTTTATTTTCATATTCTTGATGTTGTATAATGTTCAGCATTTTTGAGGACATCATTATTGAACACCATTTTTGCTTTTTTATTTGCTCCACTTGTTTCTTTCCATTGAAATTTCAAACGAACGGCATACATTACATCTGACAGCGTCATTCACAAAAACACTTAAAACCAATTTGCCCCTTTCTGGCCAAACACACTCCCACATACATTCCATTTCTTTTTTTATATTAATACTAATAGATTGTGCTAATAGCGGAGGTCAGACGAGCAGAAACCATGTGATTCACATTCACATCATATCAAACCCCTATTAAAGAAAAACAACCTAGACAATACCTTGATGCAGAATTTTAGACCAATCTCTAATCTCCCATTCATTAGTAAGATTATTGAAAAAGCTGTATCTCAACAGTTGAACACATTCCTGACAACGAACAACTCCTTAGATCATTTTCAATCTGGTTTCCGTGCTCAGCACAGCACTGAGACTGCCCTCGTCAAAGTTTTCAATGACATCCGCAACTAGTGTTGGTTCTGTTGGACCTCAGTGCAGCGTTTGACACTGTTGATCATACATTATTACTGGAACGATTAGAGAGCTGGGTTGGACTCACTGGTACAGCTCTTCAATGGTTCGAATCTTACCTCAAAAATAGGAAGTTCTTTGTGTCCATCGGAAATTTCTCATCAGAACAAACAGAAATCACATGTGGGGTCCCCCAGGGCTCCATCCTGGGCACCCTCCTGTTCAATATCTATATGCTCCCACTAACCAAGATTATAGAAGCCAATCAGATAAGTTACCATAACTATGCAGATGACACACAGCTATACATCACATTGTCACCAGGTGACTTTGATTCTATCCAGACCTTAAATGAATGCATTGAACGAATCAACGACTGGATGTCCCATAACTTTCTCCAGCTAAACAGAAACAAAACAGAAGTAATTATTTTTGGACCTAAGGAGGAACGACCCAAAGTCAGCACACAGCTTCAGCTAATACAACTAAAAACTACTCATCAGGCTCGTAATCTAGGTGTAATAATGGACTCAGACATAAACCTCTAGGGTCACATAAAGTCAATAACAAGGTCAGCTTTCAATCACCTGAGGAACATTTCTAGGATTAAAGGACTGATGTCACAGAACGACCGTGAAAAACTGATTAATGCGTTTATCTTTAGTCGGATCGATTACTGCAACAGCTTCCTCACAGGTCTACCTAAAAAATCAATCAGAAAACTGCAGCTGCTCCAGAACGCTGCTGCCCGTGTTCTCACTAGAACCAGGAAAGTAGAACACATCACCCCAGTTCTAAAGTCCTTACACTGGCTCCCTGTAGCTCAGAGAATAGACTTTAAAATACTCCTACTTGTTATAAATCTTTGAACAGTTTAGCACCAAAGTACATTGAAGATATGCTGTCACTATATCAACCCAGCAGACCACTCAGGTCCTCCAACTCTAGCCTACTAATCGTCCTTAGAATCAGAACTAAACAGGGAGAGGCAGCTTTCAGCTTCTATGCTCCACAAATGTGGAATAAACTTCCAGACGAATGCAAAAACACTGAATCCCTAGGCTCTTTTAAATCAAAGATAAAAACTCTACTATTCAGAGCTGCATTTGAATCTTAAATTGCACTTTCTGATCACTTTTTGTTTTGTTTACCCGATTGTGTTTTATCTGTTTTAATCTGTTTTAATTGCATAAATTTGTTACTTAAATTGTTTTTTTATTTTTGTGGTTTCATTTCTATTCTTACTTTTTATATCATTTTTTAAGTGATTGTGTATTACTTACATAATTTGTTCCTTACATTATCTTTTCTTACTGATTGATTACCGTTAAACTTATATGTTTTGTTTGTAATCATGTGGTTTCATTATCACTGAATCATGTAAAGCACCTTGAATTGCCTTGTGTTGAAAGTGTGCTATACAAATAAAATTGCATTGCCTTGCATTGCGTTGCCTTGCCTTGCCTTGCTTTACCTGTGGGGAAGTGCAAAGGAGAATTGCATAATCCTTAACGCGACTGCAAAATTGGGTAAGTCCTCATTGATCATTGTCCTTAAATTTATTTATATATGTATTTATGAAAATATAATTGTTGTTGAACAAGTTAAGTTGTCCTGTGACAACTTTGGTAATTCAGTGGCGTCTGGTCTCTGGCGAAAAACAGAATTTCACCGCTTTTAAAATAAATATTCTCTAAATAACAAATACGTGGTCACAATTTAAAATAAATGGTGCATATTTTTCAGAAAAATTAATGTCTCTTTGTACATACCCTTCATTCAATGGTTAGGCTGCTAATTAATTCCTAGTTACTTTTGAGTATTAAAATTGCCACCTACTGACCTGTCTTGGTATGGTACTGGGTTCAGGAATTGGGAATTTGTCTTGTAATCGGAAGGTTGCCGGATCGAGCTGAGTCATTGGTCAGAGGGCCCCGGTGGCACCAGTATCCGGCAGCCTCGCCTCTGTCAGTGCGTTCCAGGACAGCTGTGGCTACAATGAAGCTTGCTATCACCAGTGCATGAATGGGTGGATGATTGAGCGTAGTGCAAAGGTGTAAAGTTGGGGTCCGTAGGGACAAAGTAAAGCGCTATACAAATACAGGCTATTTGGTATGGCTGTAGTATCTGTAGTCTCAGTATGCTATACAAGCAATACCTATGCTGGTAAGTGACTAGATAAATACAGGCTAGTATGGGGTTTGTTCATCTCATGTCTGAATAATGTCCTTTTAATGCAATGGGCTATACATCAAAATGTTCTCCCAGGGGAGCACACTCCTAGATCTCGCTTAACTTTACATTGACTGGGGCATTTATCTTGGCTTAGGGGCCTCCTTGGTAAAAAAGTTCAGGCTCAGGATTTTTTTTACTATCACCCCTGCTCTTTAAAATGACAGAAATGTTGTATTCATGCAAAGTAGAAGGGAGAACATTCGTTGAGAGGGATTAATTAAATACAGAGAGTAAGAGTGGGGTGAGTGTCCCAGGGAAAGTAAAAAAAACAAACAGATGGAAAGCCGCCTGGGCCCGGTTATTTTCCATTTTGCATGCTGTTTATAGCTGTGACCAGTTCTCCTGTGGAAATATCCTCCTCTAGCCTGGTAACTAATTCTGTTATTAGCTTGGGACCTCCAGATTATGGAAAAAGGAGTCTAATATGGGTTTCTCCTGTATTAATTCAGAGGTGTACAGCCTTGAGTAGTAGTAGAAACACATTAATTTCTGATTGATCTGTGTGTTTAATGTTTTGTTCATCATTAATTTCCAATATATACTGGTTAGCACTTCTCTGATATAACTGATGTGCCAGAATTTTACCAACTCTCTCCCCATTCTCATAATACTTTTGCCTGGACTTCGAGAAAATTTTTTTCTACTTGATGGCTTGAGAGAAGGTAACATTTCATTTTGAGTGTCAGGCACGGTTTGTGCAAAATATCTGAGGGTGAGAACCTGTACAACAAATCCAATTTGAAAATATGATCAGCCAACTGCATCAAACGACTTGTATGCTCTTTCTTTTGCTTTGCACAGTATGAAATAACCTGCCCTCTCAGGCCACGTCCACACTAAGCCGGATAATGCCTTAAACGTATAAGTATTTAGTCTACACCCCCTTATCGTCCACACTAAGGCGGCTTTGTTTGTGGTCTGTGGCCGGATAACTATTAGCCGGGTAAGAGAGCCGTCTAACTGTTATCTCAACGGCTAAATGAGCACGTCTGGAGGCAACTTATCCGGTCCCCGGCTAAATCAGAGCAGCAACGTCAATCAAATGCTGCGTCCTAAATTGATGACAACGCGTCAGCATATAATGACAACAGCAAAGATGGAGACGAGTCTCGCTATGCTACTTCTTCTTCTGCAAATTCAGACGTTTGCAAAGTTAACCCTAACCTACTTGCGGATGAGAAGGCGACACGGGAGGCGATCCAGGAGGCGCCCACAGCGACATAGATTATACGCGTCAATCTGTTCTTTTTTTTGCACAGGTCGGCATGGGATTGCGCAATCATGGGAACTTAAATGGGCCTTAAACGGGGCTCGTGTTGAGTGCATAACATTAGGCGTCTAACTCCTGGAGTCTGATTATGGGCAAGAAAAAAATCTATTTCTAATTTAATAAAAGTCACAAAGCTTTCATCAGAAAGAAGTAAAGGATTAAAGGAGACATATTATGACTATTTTTCCACAATTTAAAATATGTCTAAGAGTTCCAGAAAACATGTTTCTGAAGTTGTTTCCTGGAAATAACTTCTAGGAAACAATAGTTACCAACGTGTATTTCTCTCTGTTTCAGCCCCTTGCAGAATGTGCTGTTTTCTGCTGATCATTACATATTAATGAGCTGCTGTTAACTTGCCCACGCCCAACGCTTCTACAATCTTTGCTCACGCCCACCACTCACCTAATGATTGTTACCACTGTGTGAAAGTCTTTTTTTTTTTATTACAATATTTTTCAATCGCCACACTCTCCCCCCCTTAGAAAAAAAATAAAAAATTAAACGATGTCATCCAAAGAACTTTTTGTTATTACAAATACTTTTCCATTTACTCAGTCATCATCACTAACGATTTTGCCTTTCAGCTCCAGCAGGGGGTGAATGATCTAGGCTAAATTCCTCATCCAAGGTTCTTTCCTGGAATATTTCTCTCAGCCGTTTTTTCTGTAGTTCCTCTATATGTGCAGCTGTGGGATAACAAGGCTTTAGTCTGGGATCATGGACTACTTTTAGATCTTCACCAGACTCTTTTAAAACTACTTCATAATTCACAGGTCCCACTTGCTGTGCCACCCGATATGGTCCTTGCCATGTAGGGGCCAGCTTGGCTGTGAAGGTTTTGTCTGCCTTTGTAACCATACTCTATCTTGTTCCTGGAAGATCACTTCTCGTCTTCCTTTATCTTAATTATGTTTTTGTCGTTGTCTTGCAGTTTTTCGGTTTTTGGAGACAAGGGTGTATAGTTCCTCCAGCTGTAAAATTTTAGCATAGGCAGGAGAGTCAGGAGTGACCTCATGTGGTTGAATCATCACTTCCACAGGTCCTCTCAAAGGTCGATTGAGGTTCAGCTCGGCAGGAGACACTCCAGTGGATTCCTGGACAGCTGAGTTCAAAGCAAACCGGAATTCTGGAAGTAATTTATCCCAGTGCTTGTGTTTAGTTCCAACATAAGAGGCAATCATTGTTTTCAAGGTTCGATTGATCCTCTCAGTGAGATTAGTCTGCGGATGATAAGCAGACGTTAGTTTGTGTCCAACCCTCCTAAGTTGGCAAATTGCATGAAAGACTGACGAAGTAAACTGGGTTCCTCGGTCTGAGAGAATATAGTCAGGTAGACCCCACCGAGTGAAGATGTCCTTAACCAATGTTGGGTATGTTAAATAAGAATAAGATATTTGGCTATTTATAGTCAAAGACTGCTTATGGCAGTCAATAAAGTTAATAATTTATAGAACATTTTTATTATTTGGGGCACCACCTGTTTCTACCAGGTACTATTTTAATAGCCAAATTTCTATATCAGTCTCATAATTCTGAAGGAATGAATTCTTAACGTGTATTGGTCCATCCTTTGTTATGAAGTGTTGGCCTGGACGAACACGTGAGCTTGTCGGCTTTCAGGTAGCCCTCTGTAGCGCACGTAGACTCAAACACATTTATTAAACATTAAACACAAAAAGGGAAAACCTTTCAAATTAGTTATTCTAACTAATTACCTCTGCCCAAACAGACCTTATGAAACGTTTAAAGTCCTCCGATTTGCTGCGCGGCAGTGAGGGGAAAGGGGGTGAGACGACGTTAGCCTAGCGGCTAACAATAGCTCTGATCCGGTTAGCTGCAGTCAGTCCCTGGCTTGCTGCTCCGTCTAGCTGCATGGCGATCGGCCCCGACATCCACTTTTACAGTGCCTTTTTGGCAGCCTTCTAGCCCGGCAATTCTTATTGGCTCTGTAGCAGTGAATGAAGCACTCGTGCAGTTTTGCAGCCCTTCCGGCAGTCTGAAACTTAGAGTGGTTTTCGTCGGGCTCTGGGGATAAACAATGTCTTTGTTTATCAATGTTTAAGATTCACCTGGAGTGGTCTTTGGGTTCATTTGGAGAAAGTTTCTGTCAGAAACTCGGGTCTTCCTCCCCCAGCGAAGGACGATGGTTGTAGTGGGTCTCCTCTGGACGAGCTGGCAGGTGCCCGTCATGAAAGAGGCCGAGCCGGGGGAAGCGGGCTGTATTTATGAGGCAGGTTAGCGCCACCTGATAGCTGTGTGTGACCCAACAACAAGATTTGGGAAATCGTTTCTGCTGTGGCTTTCCCCATGGGAAACAGTTCCACCCAACGGGAGTAATAGTCCACACAAGCCAACAGATGTATGTTTTGGTTAACGCTTTTAGGAAAGGGTCCCTTCACATCTATTCCAAGCATTTCCCAGGGCCTCTGAACTAGAGTTTGTTGGAGTTTACCTGCCAGTTTTCGGTTTTCTGGCTTGTACATTTGGCATATGCTGCAGTTTCTCACATATTGTTTTACATCCCAGCTCATTTTATGCCAATATGTAAGATTCATGCCAGGTCTCATCAGCCTGATTTAATGCACCTGTGCCCTGCCTGTTTCCTCTCCCCACCCCACCTGTCTATCTGACTATTTAAACATCTCCTTGCCTCTGCTTCCCTGCCAGATTTTCGAACGCTCACGGCAGTAGATATCAAGCGTTATGTTTCTGATCCCCATCTCCGACCTGTTTTACGTTCTTAGAGTTTCTGCCTTTCCCAAGCCCTTGATTAACCTCGAGATCTGACCTCCTAACGCCGAACCCAGCTACGGACCCTGACCACCGATCTCTGCCTTCTCTGGATTAACTGACCGCCGCCCGCCCGTGCATGACCTTTGCATGTTTCCCGGTTCCAAGATTCTGATCAGCCCCAAGTGACAAGGTGAATTATTCAAGTATATTAAGTATCACCTCTCAGGAGGAGAAGCAAGTGGAGTGCATACCCTGTCACACGTGTGAGAGCTTAAAAAGCGCTGCTGCAGCCTCTGTCCCGCTGACGTCACCGCCCTGGGGAATTCCCTGTCATCCTCCCCGCTGCAGATTAGGAGAACAACATCTACATTCTTCCCCCAAGAATCGCTAACTGATATCCTTCTCTCTTCAGAACCATAGATCCAGTCTGCAGATTCTTTTACACATTTCCTGATCTGTTGTTAAATAAAACCTCCTCCTGAGTTGTTGCTCACTCCTGTGTTGTGGCGGAATTTTTGGATCTTCCTCGTAGTTTATGACAAAATATGCCAAGTTCCTCAATCATTTGTAAGTTTTATGCCTCCCTAAATGTCCAGAAAGAGGGTCCTTGTGAAAATACTCCACGAGTAGTGCCCGGTAACAGACTGGTATGTATAGTTGATATGTCTTATAAGGTAGCTGTATCACCTTGTACACCAGGTCTTCCAATATCTCAAATTGAATAGTGGCATATTTATTTTCATCCTCTCTGGCTTCCATAATATTCTGGTACAAATTCTGACAATCCGCGTCCTCCTGCTGTGCCTTCCACATTATCTCAATGGAGATGGGAATTTCTGTTGAGGGTACAGATTGAGCATCAGAAAGGGTAGAATAGGTCAACATTGAGGCTTGATCCTGGTATGCCCTGGAAAGTGAATCTGGTAATGTTGTATCTACCTTTCCTGTATTCCACTGTGAATGTAAATTCCTGGAGTCGTAGGGCCCATCGGATGAGTCTGTTGCAGGGTTTGGTGGTTTTGAACAGCCACATGAGATAAGCGTGATCAGTTACTGCTGTAAACAGACAACCTTCAAGATAGGTTCTCCACTTCTCCACAGCCCATACGACAGACAGACATTCCAGCTCCGTGGCGGAGTAGTTTTTTCCTGAAGGATTAAGACTGCGGCTGGCATAGGCCAGAACCACTTCATCTCCATGTTGGGACTTCTGCACAAAGACCGCTCCAAGTCCACTTTCACTTGCATCTGTATATACAATAAAATGAAGTTCAAAATTTGGTTGCCCAAGTACAGGAGGCTTACTAAGACTCTCTTTAAGAGAGTCTAAGGCCAATTGGCATGCAGGAGTCCAGACAAATTTGGCATTTCTTTTTAATGAATTGAGGGGTTCTGCGATCTGGGAAAAGTTTGGAACAAACCTGTGATACCAGCCTGCCATACCAAGGACTCTTTGAAATGATTTCAAGGTGGTAGGGACTGCGTAGTCATGGACAGCATTTTTTTTTATCTGGATCTACATGATTCCTGCCGAAGATATTATATGGCCCAAAAACTTAATGGATGTTCTGAATAATTTGTTTTTTTTCATATTGACAGTTAGTCCAGCCTCAGCGAGCTTGTCCAGAACAGCCTGAACATCATAGAAGTGCTTCTCCAAGCATTCTGAGAAGATTATTATGTCACCCTAATACACAAAACACAGGATGCCTTTCAGTTCTCCCAGGATCCTTTCCATTAATCTCTGGAATGTGGCTGGAGCATTCTTCAATCCAAAGGGCATCACTTTAATATGAAAGAGACCCAGAGGACAGACAAAAGCAGTTATTTCTCATACCTCAGGATCCATTTCCACCTGCCAATAGCCACTATTCAGGTCGACGGAAGAAAAGACAGTTGCTTCACTCAAACAATCTAGTTTCTCCTGGATTGTGGGAATTGGGTAGGCGTCAGGCACAGTGTGCTCATTTACCTTCCTGTAATCGACGCAAAATCGTGTTTTCCCATTCTTTTTGGGGATAAGGATCACAGGAGATGCCCAAGCAGAGTATGATGGTTCAATCGCATCATCCTGAAGCATTTGTTCAATAAGTTGTTTCATCACCTTGAGTTTAGGTGGTCCCACTCTGTAAGGTTTTTGTTTAATGGGAACAGGGGTGGTCAGATATATATCATGTTTCAGTTGTCCAGTATGTCCCATTTTGGTGGTACATACATGTGCATTGTTTTGCAAAAGTGATTCCAGTTTTGATTTCCCTTCTTCTTGGAGATGACTTTCCTGCACAGCCATTTGGACAAGGTGAGAATCCTCTGAGGTTTGTCGTACAAAAAACAGATCTAGAACGCATGGTGGGTTTGCTGAAAAAAAAAGCAATGGAAGGACCAATTATCCCACCCCTGACTACAGGAGATGGGTCAATGTCAAAATGGTATTTGAGCTTATTATTATCCTTGAACCAGTACGTTCCCCCAGCTACATCCAACTACATTCCGACAAAGAATATAAAGTCTAACCCCAGACGTGCAGGAAACGCTGGTGCTGATGGATCAAGAACTACTACGGGTATATGCCAGGTTCTATCCTGTAGAATTATGCTCAACTCCGTCCAGCCCAGTGGCTTTCTTGGCTTTCTATCTGCCAAAAACAAACGTTCTGCATTACAGGGTACTAGCGATGGTTTCTTCACAACATCCCAAACAGATCCACTCAGTAGGGTGTAGGAGGAGCCAGTATCCACCACAGCTTTCCCACTCCAGTTTCTCACATGAAAATGAACCCTCAATTGGCGTGGAAGGGAAGTAATTCCTCTCCGACTACTGAACTGGTCTTGATTATGAACCAGAGATTGTGATGTAAACGTGGAGACTGAGTTGGAAGGATGTACTAGCGTGTTTTATGGAGGTTGATTAAGGCTAGCTGTTGTATGATGAGGTTTGGGAGAATGTAAGTGGACACTGGAGGAATTGGTAGTTTTAGTTTTTTTGGCTTGACATAATTTGAAGAGGAATATGGAGGATGGGTCCCCTTACACCTCCAACAAGAAATATTTGGAGGGGCCAAGTTCTTTGGCTGGATCGACATCACAGCTGATGGCTCAGTTTTATCCTTAACATATTTTGGCTTTACAGCTTGCCTTTTTTTTCGTAACTCAAACTGTACTTTGTTGAGCTTATGTTTCTCTAACTGTTGACCCAATCTGACTAATTCATCCACTCTACTCACTCTGCCCCTCAATTGGCTTGCAAGACCTGGGTCGATGTTTTTTTAAAATTAGTTTAACAACAGATGATTCATCAATATCTGGTTTCCACCTTTGACACAAAGAGCGATACATGTCTCTAATACTTTCTTCATCCCTTTGAAATCTTGTATGCACACGTTCAGCTAATTCATCTTCATAGTCCTCTGGCAGAAATGCAGCTCAAAAGCTGGACTGGAAATCCGACCAGGTATGTGACGTTAGACGAGCTACGTCCCACCAGTCTCTCGCTGTACCATGCAGGACATTACGAAGAGTGGCCATTAACTCATTATCAGTAAGAGGATGCAAAGCTAAAAAATCCTTACACTTATACAAGTATAACAAAGGGTCTGGCTCATCCTCCATACACCCAAAAGATGGGAATCTTAACTTAATCTGACATCTCCCAGTGAATCGTTCTGCCGCCAGAGGGTAAAAAGCAGGTGTGGCTATTTCCCCCTCTTTAAGATCAGGTCTGATTGTGGACTGAAGCCGTTATCTTTGCAAATCCTCCTGAGATTCACTCGGGGCAATTCGGTCCAGAGCAGTTTGGTCCGGGACTAATGCAAGAGCAGAGACACTGAGAGTTTGTTTCATTGAGAGCATATAATTTAATATAGAAGCTATAGTTTGAGTTAATGAACATACAGTCTCATGCATTTCATGAATAGATTTCAGAACAGGTGTTAATAAATCCTTTACATGTTTCATCATTTCACCATGATGGTACTCAAAACGCCAGCTGAGATTTCCAGCAAACTGATTTCTAAGATAATTAACGTGCTTATCCAATGACAACTGTAAACGCTTTTCAAGGTTATCAGTAATATCAACCGACAAGTTATTCAACATAGATTGCAGTTCTGAATTATTAGGCATCTGTGATTCTGGAAGAAAGGTGACATACACTGTTGCCGGTTGTTCAACAGTAGTCCCATATAGGACTTCCTAAAGCCACTGACTGGGTGAAATGTGGAGGAGAATACAGTGGAATGACAGGGGGAGTTAAGCCAGACTCTGTACATAATTCCATGTCTAAGAGAGAGTATCTAGTACACTCTGCCATTGCTGACACAGTAATGGACGTGCCAAAATAATTCAGAATGTCCTGTCCTTCCTAAAAACAGTCAAATCACCAGCGATGAGAGAAACACAACACAAAACATAAATGCTGACAGCACTCCACACTTAAAGGAAAAAACAACAACCACAAGCGAAATGAACCGCAGAGCGGTCACAAAATTCAGTGGGCGCCATTTTTTATGTAGCGGTTTGATTCATCTCAGGGTTTTAAGAGATTGTTTAAAGAGAAAATGTATCAACCACTACAAAGGTATCATGCAAAATATAAGTAAACATGACTCAGGTGGGTTCTTTTAAACTAACATTAGCAATGTGGCCCTATTGAAATCCTTACATAAAAGTACATGAAAGGTACTGAAGACAATTTTTTCAAAGATATCTGATTGTTTTTGCTCTTACAATATATATGTTTTAAGTTGTATCAACACCACATCAAAGGAATAATGCTTCAGTCAAAAACAGAAATATAAATAATAACTTAGTCAAAATGAAATATCTTTGCAGCTTTTAGTCCATGAATCAAAAGCAATAATCCACAGAAAGAAAGAAAAAAGATTTGTTCACAAGAGAACGTTTGAGCTGCCAGTCTTTCAGTTCATGCAGCAAATACAAAAAGTATCGTCCCAAAGTTCATGAAGTACATTCAAAAAGAATTGTTCCAAGGTTCATGCAGCAAATACAACAAAAAAGCATCGTCCCACAGTTTATGCAGCGATAACTAAGACAAACAGTCAAATCAGAAAAAAACGAAGCTTAGCTGTTGATCAAGAGTCTCATACTCAATAAGCTGATCTACCGAACCTCCCAGCAGTCAACCAAAGGAGCATTCAGGACTTACTACTCCGACGACAGAGGAGTACCAGCTCTGATGCGATTGGCAGCCACTCCAACATGCAATCCCTCTTTCAGGCTGGATAAATCCAAATTTGGGAACAGGAAACCGCTCTTCCTGGAGCCGACGTAGATTAACACACGCGCCCCAGTTTAGTCTTTCCCACTGATTTAAGATAAATGCCGATTATTGACTGCGCTACGGAGGTGAGTCAACTGTCAACAGCTTCTGACTCTCTGTCAGGCCTCTCACCCTTTCTCATCACCTTGCGCTTTGTCCTGAATCCTTTTGGTTGACTTACAATGGGCGAGGACAAGTTAATTTGACTCACCTGGATGGCAAACATAAACATTTTTTTTAAACAATATTTGTCAATCTGTCAATTTGTCAAGTTGAAATCAGCACTCATGCAGAGTTTATATGGTGACCACTGTGGTCAACTCAGATAAATAACTCAAGACATGATAAAAAAAATTTAAACCATAAAGGTTGCAATTACTCTGTCGTAGTTAATAATAATAATAATAATACATATGGGAGCACTGCTCTTTGGTGACCTGGATCTCTGGACAGGTTGCACTGTAAACTACTGAATTTTCCCTCATGGGAAGAAAAAAGTATTTTTTAATTTAATTGAAAATTAACTCAAAATATTCTTATTCTGATAATTCAACTAAGAATTCAGCAAAAATACTTCTGAATGGTTATTGAAGAAATGACTTGTAGTTAAAATAATAGATTTAACTGCTTACCTGGCACTCTGATATCTCCCTAAGACGCCGACTTAAAGCCTTCCAGCTCCATCAGCTGACTGCAGCTCTCTAGCACCGCAGAGAAAAAAGGGTCTGTTTGAGCTCTGTGCGGCGGCAGGTCTTCAGCTTTCCCCGCCCTTACCGCCAGCATCTTACCATCAAAAATAAATCCAACCTATGATGCTCTTCTGCTGCAGATCTCACATCTTCTGACTGGTTCTCAGCAGCTTCCGAGGTTGCTTCTTCTCCCGTCCTCGCCGCTCTTACCGCCAGCATCTTACCATAAAAAATAAAGTCAACCCATGCCGCTCTTCTGTCCTCTTCCACTGGGACCTGATGAACTGTTTTGAGCTGTTTTGAGCAGCCAAAAACTGAGCATTTTGCGTGGAGCTGTAACATAGTGTTTCCTAATCTGAACAAGTGCTTTCCAATCGGAAACTGTTGTTGACTGCTGTACCTGGTGAGTGGAGACAGCAATCACCTGGTGGGTGGAGGCAGCTCTGAGGAGGTGTGAATATTCCAATATTCCGGCTTTTGACGTAGAAAGCCGGATAGATTTTTAACAGCTCAATCAGAGGCTGAATTCAGGATCAATTAAGAAAATCATATCTCACTCAAAACAGCATTGATTTTTTCCCCCCCAAAATTTATATGCATGTATATGCACTAGAGACACACAATAACAACCCAAATCCCAGTAAAAGTGATTTTTTTCATAATATGTTTCCTTTAAGTTTGAGGCCTAGCCATGCCCACCTGGTTTGATTTAGAAAAATTCCTTTGATAACTTTTGATCCCCAATGCCTTCTGTCTCTGTTCCCTGGTTTAGAAGTCTTTAGGTCCAAACCTGTAGAAGGAGTTCGATCAGATACGACGTTTACAAATGGCCAAAAATGGCGTGTTTGATTAAAAATGGCTGACTTCCTGTTTGGTTTGGACCATGGCTCCAAGATACTTTTTTGTAGATCTTAAGGCAGTACATATGTGTGTTGAAGGACATTGTGCTCAGATAAAGTATGGCGTGGGGCTGGTCTTTTTAAGAGTTTTAGGGGGCGCTTTGGAGTAATTAGGCAATGCACACCAGATATGAGGCTACATAACTCTCCAGGGATGGACTAATATCCATCATGTCAAATCTGGTTAGGATTGGATAATTTTTCTGGATATTAGAGCCACTCGTATGGCCATGGCATGGATGACTCACTTCTCCACGCCGCCATAGCCATACCCTTTTATGAAAACCCTCAGTACTGGACACAGAGTTACCCCAACTGGTTTAGAGCCGCTGTGCAGCGTTGTTAGGCTACTTTGCTCAACTGTAGAAATTCTGGAACTGTCACGGCAAAAAATTACACTTCCTGTTCTGAGGGGGCTTAAGTGATGTCAGTGTTTGACAATATTGGATCGTGAGGGACATGATGAACATCCGCCACAAAAGGTTTCACCCTTCTGTGACTTTTTGAAGAAGAGTTTTAACTGTTTTAATATTTTTGGTGTGTAGTCAAAGTTTGAGGTCTGGCCACACCCCTTTAACATAATGGAAAACTCAAACCTTTGATAACTTTTGATCCGCCATGCCTGAAGGCCATCTTGACCAATTTACAAGCTGATCGGTTGAAACGTGTACGAGGAGTTTGATCAAATGCGGAGGCTATAAATGTCAAAAACAGGGTCAAAATGGCATATTCAAACCAAGATGGCGGACTTGGTAGGGTTTGGGAAGCTCTATAACTCTGCCACATGGCAGAGTTATAGAGCCACATTGAGCCATTTCTCTTGCGATTTTTTTAAACCCCCTAAAATACGTAAATTTCACACACGCCTGACGCCACCGCCAAATATTGTGAGTTTTTTTATATGTTTAGGCCTCCAAAAAGCCAATCCATTTGGGAGAAGAAAAATAATAAGAAGAAACATTACAGTTACAATAGTCCCTTGAAGCTGCAAGCTGCTCGGGCCTTATAAACATTAGAGATGTAATAGTCCCTTGCAGCTGCAAGCTGCTCGAGCTTAATAATTAAAGCTCAAAGCAGCGTCTAGCGGCCCTCAAAGCTTAGCGCCGCTCTGGCCTGTGTCGCGACCGCCACACTCACGCATCACTGCCTGAACCCCATGTCAGCACTTGCAGCGAGCGTCATTATAAAATCTGTTTGAGAAAGTGTTTAAAAGGTATTTAATAGCAGCTTTAAACCAAAATGGCTGACTTCATGAGGGAATAGGATCCTCCATTCCAAAATGTTTTCAGGAGTCTTGAGAAACTAAATATGTTCTGAATAGAATAATCCAACCTGAAAACAGTGCTTGACAGGGGTTTTGTTATGATTCTAGGTGGCGCTTTGCAGGTATTAGGCCAATACCACCAAATATTTCCATGCATATGTGTTTACGACAGGAGTAGAATGCATGTTGTTGAATTTGGAGCAGATCAGATGATGTGTGTGGATATTAGAACCAAACGTATTTCCATGGCGTGATATGAGGATTCGCCATGCTGCTACAGCCACACCCTCCTTCCAAATATCTCAGCTCTGGACTAAAAAACATTAAAGCAGCCTCTCTAGTCACTGTCCAAAGGGAGATTTAATTAGGTAAAGGAAACCAAATAACCACCTACTTTACATTGCCATTCCTGTTGGCAGGGGGCAGTGTTAGATGAGTAAATTACTTCAATACAGTGTTCATTTGTGGTATGTGATAACAGCGCTGAAGTATTAAACCTGTGACGTTTAATGTGCAAGATAATAGAGTTTGAAATTATGTGGCGAAAAGGTATCATTGTGGACATGGCCATGCCCACATGTTATGATAGAACCAAATCCTTCTAGAAAAATCTTGTCCCCAAAGCTTGTGAAGATACTCAGTCATTTGTAAGTCTGTAAAGGTGTGTCCACACTGATCGCGATAGGAGCGACTATAAAGCGTGACACGTGCCTAGCTGTTCGCGTGCACATTCGCACCTTGTGAAGCGTGTACAACACGAACTGGTCACGCTTGAAAACATTGCGCCTGAAGCGGAAATACGGAACTTGCGGGAGGAAATAGTGCCAGATGGTAGTTTGCAAGATGGTAGTGGTTGATCTAGAGTTTGAAGAGAGAGTCTCCCTTCTTTATTTACTGTGGAGAGCAGAGCAGCGGCGTAGGGGACGTCCTCGCCGTACCTGGGTCCATCACGTCCTCCAGAAGCGTGAGCAGTTTGGTGAGTTTCACCATTTGCTCCAGGAGCTCCGTCTGGATGACGGCCTTAAGCAGTACCACCGTCGGTCCCTTGCTCAGTTCGAAGGTCTCCTTTCCCGCGTCGGTGCAAGCATCGCCCGCCTGGACACCAACTACAGGCGCTCAATCCCACCTGCAGAGCGCCTGTCCATCTGCCTGCGGTTTGTTAAGTATTTAATACCCTAATCCTTTATTGATGTTTGTGCTAATATATGCTAAACTATTAGTTTAAACACTGATAACATGGATGTCCTATGCTGTCATTGAATGCCGTTGATGTTTGATAGCCAGCCATGATATGGAAATGACTGTTTAGAATATTTCTAGTCATACTCAAAAGGTCTATCTCATCAAGTCCTGAATTAATTGGATTTATGCTATGTTATCAGCGTTTGCAGTGATAGCATAGCTGTGGTGTCATCAAAGTATGCTTTCTGTGTTTGCTGATATCAAACTGTGGTTTGAATTACCACTGTTGGTATTCTTTGCAGTGATACTCAGAAGGGTTATCTTTTAAATTACTTTTTTTTTTTTTAGACCTGGTTTAATTCTGGTATAGAACAAGTTAAATATTTGTGTTGAATACTTGCAGCTTTCAGACTCTATTAAAAGCCTTTTTTAAACAGAGCTCAATATAATTGTATAATTTTTCACAAATATTAATGATGTAAGAAAGCAAAGGGCTACATGTCAACATCCAAATCCTTATTTATATTAATATCTCACTTAATTCCTACCTGATTGACATGTTTAGGAATTATGAGTGATTGGCACACTGTAGTGGTTAAAGTTACTAACAATCAAATTATGATATGGTAAAGTTAAAACTATGAATGCACCGATACCGCCGATACTGTTGTTATGTGCTGGATTGTTTAGTTAACCGATGCCATGAACTGATACTAAAACTGTGGAAACTGCAATTTTTTTTTTGTTTCCACTTATAATTTCTCTTTTGCTGTCATGTGTTTGTTAATATTTTATTTTCTTTCTAATTCACCATAATTTGTTGTAACAACCACAGAAGGAAAAAAAAATCTTCCAAATTAGTAAGCTTTTATGCGATAGAAGTATTGCCACTGGTACTCAATATTGGCAAGTACTCCGATCCAAGTATTTTCTTCATATCAGACTGAAAAGAAGTGGTACTGTTGCATCCCTAGTGCCTTTTCCTCAAGCAGTTTATGCAATTCAGTACGGTTTGGATTGGTATTGGTTGAGTATCAGCAGATTATGAGCTTCAGATATCTGTATTGGTATCGGTAACAAAAAACATGGATCTGTGCATCCCTAGTTAAAAGAAAACAGGACTGACCGTTTTATATCTAATACATATTATGTATTAATCGTAAAAATTATAAAATGTTTTATGTAAAATGTCTGTGTTGTAATTTAAATCTGACATCAATCAAATTTTTAGCAATTTGAATAATGTATTTTTTAACTGCATTACACAATACAGGTTCCTTGCCACAGGGGACTCCTTTAGAACCATTTTGTCCAGCTTCCGAGTTGGTGTCTCCACGGTGTGCCAGATCGTCCCTCAGGTAGCGACGGCCATCTGGGACTGTCTAGTGGACGACTTCATGGCTGTACCTTCCACAGAAGACTGGTGGTCCATCGCAGAGGGATTCCAGGAGCGGTGGAACTTCCCTTTCTGCTGTGGAGCTCTGGATGGGAAGCATGTCCAGTTGAAGGCACTCCCCAACTCAGGATCGATGTTCCACAAATACAAGGGAACTTTTTCCATTGTTCTCCTTGAGGTTGTGGATTCAAGGTATTGTTTCCGTGTCATCGATGTTGGGGGGTACGGGAGAACCAGCGACAGTGGTATTCTGGCCAACTCCACCTTTGGTCAGGCTCTTCGGGCTGGGACGCTCCATCTGCCTCCTGATCAGCCTACACCTGGTGGTGAAGACCGTGGAGCCCAGCCCTATGTCTTCGTGGCTGACGAGGCGTTCCCACTGCAGCGGGAGCTCATGAGGCCTTTCCCTGGACGTCTCCTACCGTTACAGAAGAGGATCTACAACTATCGCCTCTCCAGGGCTCGGCTGGTAGTGGAGTGTGCCTTTGGCATCCTCTCCTCACAGTGGAGGATGTATCAGCGCTCCATAGAGTTTCGTCCTGAAGTAGTGGAGAAATGTGTGAAGGTGACATGTGTTCTCCACAATTTTCTCCGCCATTCAGATGAGAGAGGGGCACCTGCTGTGAGGGGCCTGGCACCTGCTGTGGTAGACCCGTTGCAAGGCCTGGGTCGTGTAGCGGCCAACAATTCCTCCAGAGAGGCTGTCCTGGTGAGGGAGAAGTTCATGGCCCATTTCTCAGCGGAGGGAGCTGTGTCTTGGCAGCCAAAATAACGGAGATGAAGTCCCAGTGACTTCCCCAAAACGGCTCTTTTAAGAGCCACCCAAAAACCTCTAAAGAGCTTTCCTTCCTTTTTAGAAATTTCTTAATAAATGGAGCTTGCCTCATAAATTAACTAACCTCTCTTGATTCTTTTAAATTGTTCTTCACTATGTTCTTATCTAGTAGTATATTTTTTCATCAGTCGAATATCTAAATAATTCAGTCAAGTTGTGTGACAATATTTGCTGTATAATAGAACTGAGATATTAGTTATTACACACATTTATTTTCAATGAAATAATCCAACATAAAAAGACATGTATAAAATATAACTATTTACAAAAGAGACAGTAATAAAAAGGACCCAGCTTTAGGTGGAAGAGCCTCAAATTCCATGCGTGTTCATTTTTATCAGAGAGGAGACGAGAGTAATTTAATTTTCTTTAGATTTTAATACAAGAAATCAAATACTGGTACACAGGGCTGCTTAAAACAAATCAAATATTTAGCTTACAGAGTGGTATAAATTATCCACACTCTGGGTCACCCTACCTAGGAGGAATGACAACGTATATAACAGAAACATTAAGTTTTATATTTTAACACAAAGTTAGAGAACCTCCCCCCTAACGTTAAATATGGGACACAAAACATGATTGGTTCATTCAAACTTTTGCCAAGACCAGCCTCCTTACAACCATGCATGCATAATTAATTACCTTCCTGTTATTCTGACTTTGCAAACCAGCTCTAACTAGAGTTTTTGCTGACTGTTATTTCTTACATGTCCTAATCTATTGCCCTATTCTTTTGCAGTCCAGACATCCTCCATATCCTGTTTTTCTCCACTAGTTTGGGTGCAAAGGTTTAACATCCTGTTCTAAAGTTCCTGTTTTTGTCTAACTTGTATGCACATGACAAAACATCTCTTTAAGAAGTAACAACACTTCAAAGCGGTTATAATAAAGTCACCAATACATTTCATACATCCCAAAGTAATGTTTTATACTGTATTTCCCATCACTGTACATCTGTTGCTATACCTGTGGGTGCAGCAGCAGGAGCAGAGGGAACAGGGATTGGGGAGCCAGGAGAAGCAACAACGGATGAGTTTGCTGCAGAATCTGTTAAGACGATATTAAATGTTAGCAGTTTGAAAACAATATTCATAGAAATATTATAGACAGTGGTCCCTCATTTATTGCAGCAGGGTTTCTCAGAGTAACTAGCCCCAGCCACACACTTGATACACTTTTTTCCCCCAGACATATATTAACATTACTCTTTTGTCAAGTTTTAAGATTGCCAAAGTGCAAACCTTTGCAGCCTTTGAAACGTAGAGATATTATTATGCCGCGTTTTTTATTCATCAGCGCGCCACTTTTGTGCGCCTTTTCCTTCCTGGTGCAGGTGTGTTTTTCCGAATGTGGTAGCTACATTTTGTAAGTTTTTTTCCGATTGGACGTGAAGGTTATCTAAACCAACAATGATAAATTTGACAAGCGTAGGAGAAACGACATGAAGATTTATTGCCTCCAATCAATCAGGATGCAGAATGCAATGTGCATTGTTGAAAGTTGTACTGTGCAATAAAAAAAAAAGCGAAAAAGCGAGGCAGTGAAGGATAAATAGCGGGACCACTGTATAAGGTTTATTAATAAACATATACTTATATAAAAACATGCATAAATTAACTGCCGATAATTCATACTAAACATACCTTCTGAGTGGGACTCCCCTGTTGTCTCTTTGGGCTGTAACTGGTCCTCGAGGAGGATGTTCTCAGTAGTCCAGAAACCCCAGGACCGCGGAGAACTTCCATTTCCTCCCCGATCCTGCTGCTGACAAACTCCTCTTCTCCTTCTCCATCCTCTTCTCCTTGGAGTAGGTGTCCCTGAGGCTCTTCCACTTTCTCCTGCAGATCACCTCTGAAGAAACACATCTTGTAGTGGAAAAGTTTTTGTACATCACTGGGAAAATAGCGGGACAGAAGGGGGGCTTGGACGCACTTACCGGGTTGCCCGATCTCTTCACTGATCATCCTCCAAGCTAGGTCCTTTTTATTCCTGTCCCTGTATAGAAAACAACTTGTGCGTTGATGAGCCTCTCCTCCATGTTGAATGAATCGCTTTGGCTGCACCTGCACCTGTGAACTCGGTCAGAGCATCACGTCACCAGGCTCCTGATTGGTTGTCGCGGTGCGACTTGAAGCGGAAGTTCAGATTTTTCCACCTTGAGCGGTGGGCGCGATGAAGGCGAATGCACAAAATGCACCACATAAAAAGCAGCGCGAATTTTACATCGCATCTGTAGCGCGATTTGTTCGCGCTAATCAGGCAGAAAAGCTTTTTCGTGACGCAAATCTGCTTCTGAAGTGTAGCTGGACCCCAAGTCGCGCTTCATCGCGCTCCTCCATTGATTTTACATGTATACCTGAAGCTCTAGTCGCTCCTATCGCCTTTGGTCTGGACACACAGTCATGAATTGAAAGATGAGTTTTTGTCTCATGTGACATGTATATATAAAAGAAAATGGCAGCTTTGATACAAAATGGCTCACTTTCTTTGATGTTTTGAAGTGGGTTCAAAATAATTTTTGGTCAAGGCAATCACAACGTACATATGCCTACTGAATTTCAATTTCTTATATAAAAGCAAAGCTGAATGCTGATCATTTTAATACTCCTAAGGGGCGCTGTGCAGGAATTAGACCCCAACCAGGAAATAAATGCATGTGTATCCTGAATGACAGCAATGGATTTATAAGATAAAATATCATCAGCAATAGAAAATGAAAACGATTTAATTTATATTTTTGTTGACTTAAAGAAAGCATTTCATGTCATTGATCATTCAAGGTTACTTCATAAATGATACCAGTAAGAGGTGTTGCTCATCAATGGCTAAATAGTTATTTAGAAAATAGGAAACAGTTTGTTCAAATAAATGATGCTAGATCTGAATTCACTGATATAAGGCACAACAGAGGATGTACTTCCTGAGGCAGTTAAAGAAGTTTCAGCATCCACAAACAATGCTGATCCACTTCTAAATGTCCATCATAGAGTCCATCCTCACCTGGCCCATCACCGTCTGGTACACTGCTGCCTCTGCCAGAGACAGGTGCAGACCGCAACGCATCATTCGCTCTGCAGAGAGGGTGATTGGCTGTAACCTCCCTTCTCTTCAAAAACTGTACTCCTCCAGGACCTTGAAGGGAGCTAGAAAAAAGCTGCTGACGCCTCTCACCCTGACACAGACTGTTTGAACCCCTCCCCTCTGACCGAAGGCTGTGGTCAATTAGGACCAAAACCTCCTGCCACAACGACAGTTTTTACCCCTCTGCCATCAGGCTTTGGAACTCAGCCAAAAACTCTGACTGAAACTTATGGACCATACAACTGTCACATGTGCTGCATCAACGTGCCCCCCTCTTCACCAGACACTTTAAGATTAACCGCACACTACCTCCTGCACTACATGTGTAAATATATAAATATATACATGTATATATGTATATAACTTCTATTTATCGTTAAAAGTTTATTGTGCTTATGTTTTTATTTCTCATGATTATGTTTGTTTCTTGTTTTCATGTCAGCATCGTCAAATCACGACAAATTCCTTGCAATGTAAATTACTTGGCAATAAATCTGATTCTGATATTCATTATGGAGTGCCAGAAGGGTCGGTGCTCGGACCTAAACTGTTCATATTGTTTATTAATGACCTTATAAATGTATCTAATCTACTTGGTACAGTTTTATTTGCAGATGATACCACATTATTTAATACAGGATTAAATATACATGAAGTGTGATAAACAGTGAAATGATTAAAGTTTAAAAATGATTTGATATAAAACGGACTGTCACTGAACCTGAACAAAACAAACTTTATACTGTTTAATAACAAAAATGTTGTGATTTATCTTTAAGAATAGATGGAATGGAAATTCAAAGAGTAACAGAAACCAAATTTCTAGGAGTCATGTTTGATGAGGATCTCACTTGGCAATCACATATAAGTTATATGAAAGGGAAAGCTGCCAAAGCCATAGCAGTATTACATAAAGTCAAGTTTCAACTAAATTCTTCTGGATTATTAACATTGTATCACTCACTGGTTGAACCATATTTAATTTATTGTTTAGAAATTCTAGGAGCCACATGCAAAACCTTTACAGTTGTAGGTTGGCGCTGTGGAGTAATTAGGCCACGCCCACCAGATACGAGCCTGCATAATTCTCTGGGGATGGCTTTATTACCATCATGTCGAATCTGGTGAAGACGCTGCACTTCGCCACGCTACCAAAGCCACACCCTTTTGTGAAGATCCTCAGCATTGGACACAGAGTTACGCCAACTGGTTTCCAGCTGTTGTGCTGCACTGTTATGCTAATTTTCTCAACTGTGTAAAGTCTGGAACTTTCAAGGCAAAACATTGCACTTCCTGTTCTTATGTGTCGGGGCTTAAGAGATGTCAGCATCTGACCATCTAGGACTGCCAGGGACCTGATCAACATCCAACACAGAAGGGTTCCCCAGTCTGTGTTGGATGTTTTTCTGAAGTGGAGTTGTAACTGTTTTAATATTTATGGCCAAAAACCTAAGTTTGTGACCTAGCAACGCCTACCTGGTTTGATGCTGAAAAATTCCTGTGATAACCTATGATCGCCACTGCCTAAAGTCTCTCCTACGCCGTTTAGAAGTTTGTAGGTCAAAAGCTCCAGGAGGAGTTTGATCAAATACGACGTGATTAAACGGCAGATGGTGTTTGATTCAAAATGGCCGACTTCCTGATGTGTTTGAACTATGATTCATAGACTGTTTTATAGTTACTGAGGCACTACATATGTGTGTTTAATGAAATTGTGCTCAGATGAATTGTGGCTTGGGAATGATGTTTTTAAGGGTTGTAGGGGGCGCTGTGGAGTAATTTGGCCACACCCATCAAATATTGACACACACAACTCTCTGGACATGGACTAATATCCATTGTGTTGAATCTGGTTAGGCTTGGATGAGTTTTTTGGAAATTAGAGCCAAACGTATGGCCGTGGCGTGGTGCCGCAGTTCGCCACGCTGCCAAAGCCACACCCTTTTTAAAAAGCTCTCAGTACTGGACACAGAGTTACCCCAACGGGTTTCCAGCCGCTGTGCTGCACTGTTTTGTTAATTTGATAAACTGTGTAAATTCTGGAACTTTCGAGGCAAAACATTACACTTCCTGTTCTGAGGGGGCGGGGCTTAAGTGATGTCAGCATTTGACCATCTAGGATCATCTAGGACCTGATGAACGTCCACCACAAAATGCTACACCCATCTGAGATATTCTGAAGAGGATGTATAACTGTTTGAATATTTTTGGCAAGTAGTCCAACTTTGAGACCTGGCCACGCCCCTTCAAAATATATCAATTCGAAATGTTTTTGATAACTTTTGATCCCCCATGCCTGATGGCCATCTTGACCAGTTTTGAAGCTGCTCTGTCAAAATTCCAGGGAGTAGGTTGATCAAATGTAGAGGCTGTAAATGGCAAAAATGGGGTCAAATTCGCACGTTCAAATCAAAATGGCCGAGTTCCTGTGCGTTTTGGACCATGATGTTTTGAGGCTTTTTGGTAACATTTCTCTATGATGAAATAAGTTCAATGCAGAGGGTGTTTTGAAGTCTCACAGGGGGCGCCACTGAGCTATTTCCTTTGGGACCTTTACCGAACCTTGAAAATATGTACATTTTTCTTATACCTGATGAGCCTGTCAAATATGGTGAGATTCCATATATGTTTAGGCCTTGAAATCCCTGATTAAAAAATCGTGAGAATAATAATAAACAGAGCGGATGTAATAGGCCTTTGCAGCGCTTAGCTGCTCGGGCCTAATAATACATTTTATTTGGGGCGACTTTCATGGCACTCAAAGACACCTTAGAGCAACAAACAATAATAACAACAGATAAAATAATAAAATACCAGATCACTTAAGAGAATGTTAAAGGGAGTAAGCCTGTTTAAAAAGGTGGGTCTTCAGATGTGATTTGAAGGTGGAGCGTGCCAATGTTCCTGATGCTTGGTGGAAGGGAATTCCAGAGACGTGGGGCAGAGCGGCTGAAGGCTCTGGCCCCCATGGTGGTCAGACGGGCAGGAGGCACAATGAAGCTGATAGATAAGGCAGATCAGAGTGTCCGGGAGGGAGTGTTGATGTGGAGAAGGTCAGATATGTTTGAGGGAGAGAGGTTATGAATGGCCTTAAAGGTGTGGAGCAGAATCTTAAAGTCCACACGAAATTTGACCGGAAGCCAGTTGAAGCTGTTGCAGAACAGGTGTGATGTGATTGATGGATGGGATCCTGGTGATGATGCGGGCAGCAGAATTCTGAACCAATTGGAGTTTATGGATGTGTGGGGAAGACCAAAGAGTCCAGTTGAGATTTGATCAGGGTGTGGACTAGGATAGCAGTGGAGTTTGGAGTGAGGGATGGGCGGAAACGGTTGATGTTGTGTAGATGGTAATACGCTGACCGAGAAATGTTATTGATGTGGCTTTGGAATGAGAGAGTACCATTAAGGACGATACCCAAATTCTTAACCTGTGGGAGGGGCAAACAAAGGAGTTATCAATGGGGATGGTAAAACTTGGAATTTTAGTGAGAGTGGACTTCGAACCAATGAGGAGAATCACTGTTGAGTTTCAGAAAATTGGAAGAGAACCACATTATAATTTCTTGTAAACAGTCACAGAGGGAGGAGGGCGGGAATGTGGAGGTGGGTTTGGAAGAGAGGTAGAGCTGTGGAATTGGAAGTGGATCTTGAATTTACGGAAGATCTGACCAAGGGGGAGGAGATAGATGATAAACAGAATAGGGCACAGTACAGAGCCTTGGGGAACACCAGAGGAGAGGGGAGATGTTTTCAACTGGATGAACTGAGTGCGGCCAGAGAGATGAGATTTAAACCAGTCCAGGGGTGTGTCAGAGATGCCAATAGATGCTAATCTGTCGATGAAGGTGGTGTGGGAGATGGTGTCGAAGGCTGCACTCAGATCGAGAAGGAAGAGGATGGATAATAGGCTGGAGTCAGCTGCCATCATGAGGTCATTAGTGATTTTGAGGTGGACGGTTTCTGTGCTGTGACGTGGACGGAAACCAGACTAAACTGTTCATAAAGGTTATTGTTATGGAGATGTGTGTATCTGTGAAGCCACTGCTTTTTCCAGAAACTTAGAGAGAAATGCTAGGTTAGAGATCGGACTTCGGTTATTGAAGTCACTGGGGTCTGAACCAGGATTCTTGACTATAGGTGTAAAAGCAACAGATTTAATGATGGATGGTACAGAACCAGTGGTGAGGGAGGAATGAATGATAGCAATTATCAAGGGCACCAGGGATGGGAGACAATAATGTCCTCCAACAGCCTAGCCTAAAGCAGCATAGCTACTAACATTAACCTGTCTCTTACAGTAATCTATCTCTACCTAGCTACTCTACCTGCCTACTAAAATTAACCTGTCCCTTCCTAGCTTTTGACACAGTTACCTGGCTACTAATATAAACCTGTCTCTTCCTGGCTACATGTCTAACCTGTCTCTAACTACCTGTTAACCTGTTTCTAACTGTAAGCTTTGTCAAAGAGGAAGGTTTTAAGCCTAGTTTTAAAGAGAGACACGTTGTCTGCTTCACAAACCAACCCTGGGAGCTGGTTCCATAGGAGGGGAGCCTGGGAGTCGTAGTGCTCTGTTAGGAACATAAGGAAGCTCTCTTGTGTATGATGGAATGGAAGATCAGGCAAGGGAAGGACAACTACAGGAGGAAGATGGAGGATCAGCTACAGCAGGACAACATCAGAGGCGTGTGGGGCAGCCTGAGGACCAATTCTGGACAAAAACCATCAACTCCCCAGACTGCCGGAGACGTGGGGTTGGTGAATGACCTGAATAAATACTTTAATAGGTTTGATCAGCCACCCACCCCTCCCGCCGGCATTGTACCCCCTGCTGCAATCTCCCTCATCTCCTGAAGCTGCCTGCCTTTCATCTCAGGATTTCACAGCTCTCAGCTCCCAGCCATCCCCCTCCACCAACCATCTTGTCCCTCTCAGCACTCCAGGTGAGGAAAGGGCTTCGTAAGGTCAAAGCGCGGAAGGCTGCAGGTCCAGATGGCATCAGCTCCAGGCTGCTGAGGTGCTGCGCAGATGAACTGTGTGGCATTTTAGGACATTTGTTCAACCTGAGCCTGTTGCTGGGGAAAGTAGCACAGCTATGGAAGACCTCCTGTGTGGTACCAGTACCAAAGACCTCCCACCCCAAGGACCTTAGCAGCTACAGGCCGGTAGCCTTGACATCGCATCTGATGAAGACCCTGGAGAGGTTGGTCCTTAACCATCTGCGCCCCCTGGTGGGGTCTTCATTGGATCCACTGCAGTTTGCTTACCAACCCGGCATCGGGGTGGAGGACACCATCATCTACCTGCTGCACCAAGCTCTGACTCACCTGGAGAAACCTGGAAGCTCTGTGAGGATCATGTTCTTTGATTTCTCCAGTGCTTTCAACACCATCCAGCCACGACTCCTGAGGGACAAGCTGGAGCTGTCAGGAGTGGACCACCACATGTCCCAGTGGATACTGGACTACCTCACAGGACGCCCACAGTATGTGAGGACACAGGGCCGTGTCTCTGACACGCTGGTCTGCAGTACGGGGGCCCCACAGGGAACCGTGTTGGCACCATTCCTCTTCACCCTCTTCACTGCTGACTTCTCCATCAACTCCCCACGCTGCCACCTACAGAAGTTCTCTGATGACTCTGCCATAGTTGGACTCATTACAGGTGATGACGACTCAGAGTACAGACAGAGGACTCTGGACTTTGTGGACTGGTGCCAGCAGAACCACCTTCTGATCAACGCTTGGTAAACCAAGGAGTTGGTGGTGGACTTCCGGAGACACAGACCCAGCACACTGACACCGGTGAACATCCAGGGAGTGGACATTGAGATAATGGACTCTTATAGGTAGGTGGGTGTTCACCTAAACAATAAACTGGACTGGAGCCACAACACTGATGCTCTTTACAGGAACGGTCAGAGCAGTCTCTACCTGCTGAGGAGGCTGAGGTCATTTGGAGTCCAGGGAGCGCTGTTAAGGACATTCTATGACTCTGTGGTGGCCTCCGTCATTTTTTACAGTACTGTATGTTGGAGCAGCAGTTTATCGACAGCTGAGAGGAAGAGATTGGATAAACTGATCAGGAAGGCCAGCTCTGTTCTAGGATGCAGCCTGGATCCAGTGCAGGTGGTGGGAGACAGAAGGACTCTGGCTAAAATAACATCTCTGATGGACAGAGTCTCCCACCCCATGCATGGAAATGTTGCAGAACTGCAGAGCTCCTTCAATGACAGACTGCTGCATCCTAGATGCATAAAGGCGCGGTCCTTTCTCCCTGCAGCTGTCAGACTGTACAACCAAAACTGCTCCCAACAAATATAAATATTTAACACCTGCACTGTATCTTACATTTGCACTAAACAACCACACAAATATAATTTGCACATTATTTTCAACCTGATGTACATATTCTTATTTTGTGTTGATGTACATATTCTGTCTATTATTGTATTTTGTTTGTATATATTTTTCTGTTCTGTTACATATGTTGTATATTTGTTGTTTCTTTGGCTGCTGTTTATGACCGAATTTCCCCTGGTGGGACTATTAAAGGATTATTCTATTCTATTATATTCTATGATGGAACTTGATTATTAAGAGCTTTATATGTCAGAAGGAAGATCTTGAATTCTATTCTAGATTTTACTGGAACTAGTGAAGAGAAGCCAAAACAGGGGAAATGTGAGCTCTTCTTCTTTTATTCATTACAACCCTCGCAGCAGCATTTTGGACTAACTGAAGACTTTTAATTGTATTCTGTGGACTACCCGATAAAGAGTTACAGGAACCCAGCCTTGAAGTAACAAAGGCATGGACTAGTTTTTCAGCATCACTCCTGGACAGGATGGTTCTAATTTTTGCAATATTCCTAAGGTGAAAAAAGTAAATCCTAGAGAGTTCTTTAATGTGAGATCTAAATGACATATCTTGGTCAAAAATAACACAGAGGTTCTTTGCTTTTTTACTGGAGGCTAATTTAATGCCGTCCAGGTGAAGGGGTTGACTAAGTACTTTCTTTTTCAGAGCTTCTGGTCCAAAGACGACAACTCTGTTTTATCAGAATTCAGAGGCAAGAAGTTTAGCGTCATCCAAGTTTTTATATCTTCCAGACATGCCTGTAGTCTACCTAACAGTTTGGATTCATCAGGATTTATGGATGGATATAGCTGTGTATCATCTGCGTAACTATGGAAGTTTATCCCATGCTGCCTAATGATTTTACCAATTGGAAGCATATATATAGTAAAAAGGACCGGCCCAAGCACCGAACCTTGTGGTACCCCGCAAGTAACCATTGAGGCCGAAGAAGATCAATTGTTGATCTGAACGAACTAAAATCTGTTTGACAAATAAGATTTAAACCAGCCTGGTGCTGACACTTTGAAGCCTTTCTATGAGAATATTGTGATCGACTGTGTCAAAGGCAGCACTGAGATCTAACAGGACCAGAATGGTCATCAGTCTATTGTCTGAGGCTATGAGAATATCATTGGTAACCTTCACCAGAGCTGTTTCTTTGCTGTGGTGAACTCTAAAGCCTGACTGAAACTTCTCAAACAGCTCATTATTGTTTAAATGCTCACAAATCTGATGTGCAACTATTTTCTCAAGAATTTTAGATAAGAAAGGAAGATTAGATATCGGTCTATAGTTAATTAAGTCATTTTGATTAAGAGATGGTTTCTTAAGTATTAGTTTAATTACAGCAATCTTAAACTCCTGTGGTACATATCCATTGACTAAGGATAGATTCATTATATCTAAAATTGGAGCAGCAATCAAAGGTGAAAACTTCTTTTAAAAGTTTAGTTGGGACTAGGTCTAACATGCAAGTTAAAGGTTTTGATGAAGCTAATCATTTTAGTAGATCTGAAAGTTCGGCTGCATTAAAGCGGTTCGAGCATATATTAGGTTCAAACATTTTTGATGCTGCCTGGACTAAGGATGAAGCAAGCATTTTGGGAAGGTTCCCATTTATCTTATTTTTATAGAGTATTTTATTTATAAAAAATTGCATGAAGTCGTCACTACTAAGAGCTGGGGGAATGGTTGGCTCGACAGAGCTATGATCCTGTGAGTTTGGCAAACCTAGGATTGTTTTCTTCTCCTTGATTAAAGATAAAAAATATGCTGTTCTGGCTGTTCGAAGGCTGTTTTTATATAGCAATAGACTATTTTTCCACACTAAATAAGAATCCTGTAAATGCGTGGAGAGCCATTTTCTCTCTAGTTTTCTAACATTCTGCTTTAGGGTACGTAGCTCTAAGTTAAACCAGCGAGCTAATCTTCTATGGCTAGCAACCTTCCTTTTCAAGGGGGCAACTTTATCTTTTGCCAGACGCAGGGAGGAATTAACGCTATGAACTAGAACGTCAAGTTGTGAGGGGTCAGGAGTTAAATCACTATTTTCTATTGTACTTTTATGTACTGAGGAAACTAAAGTTGGAAGAGCTTCTTTAAAACTTGCTACAGCGTTGTCTGATAACGTTCTGGTATAATGAAGTTTTCCTTCAGGTTTGAAATGGTCAGTTAGTGTGAGTTTAAAAGTGATCAGAAAATGATCAGACAGGATAGGGTTATGCTGAAAGACTATTATTGCTTCACAGTCAATGCCATAAGTCAACACAAGATCTAAAGTGTGGTTACAAGACTGGGTTAGTCCCTGCACATTTTGGGTAAAGCCTATTGAGTCTAAGATAATGTTTAAAGCTGTAGCTAGACTATCATTTTCACTATCAGTGATTAAAACTAAGTCAGATAGAAAATCGGAGATCTGATTAAAAAAATTGAGAGTAAGGGCCTGATGGACGATACAAGACCACGAACAAAAGTGACTATACCGCTTTATGTGTATGAGGAAGTCTAAAGATTAAATGTTACAGACGTGGACAAAATTGTTGGTACCCTTCATTAAATAAAAGAAAAACTCATAATGGTCACAGAAATAACTTTAATCTGACAAAAGTATTAATAAATAAAAATTATATAAATGTTGATCAATGAAAGTCAGACATTGCTTTTCATCCATGCTTCAACAGAATTATTAAAAAAAATAAATGCATGAAACAGGCCTGGACAAAAATTATGGTACCCCTAGAAAAGAATGAAAATAATGTGACCAAAGGGACATGTTAATCCAAGGTATGTCCACTAATCAGCATCCTAGGTGTCTACAATCCTGTAATCACTCAGTGGGCCTATATATAGGACTCCAGGTAGTCACTGTGTTGTTTGGTGACGTGGTGTGTACCACACTCAATATAAACCAGAGGAAGCAAAGGAAAGAGTTGTCTCAGGAGATGAGAAAGAAAATCATAGACAAGCATGTTAACTGTAAAGGCTATAAGACCATCTCCAAGCAGCTAGATGTTTCTGTGACTACAGCTGCACATGTCATTCAGTAATGTACGATCCATGGGACTGTAGCCAACCTCCCTGGACGTGGCTGCAGGAGGAAAATTGATGACAGATCAAAGAGACGGATAATCCAAATGGTAACAAAAGAGCCTAGAAAGACTTCAAAATAGATCCAAGCTGAACTTTATGCTCAAGGAACATCAGTGTCAGATCAGAACATCCTTCGCTGTTTGAGCCAAAGGACAAATCATTAAAAAAAACAGACTGAAGTATGCCAAACTACATGCTGACGAGCCACAAAGCTTCTGGGAGAATGTCCTGTGGACAGATGAGACAAAAATTTAACTTTTTCCCAAGGCACATCAGCTCTATGTTCACAGACGGAAAAATGAAGCATATCTAAAAAAGAACACGGTCCTTACTGTGAAACATGGGGGAGGCTCGGTTATGTTCTCGGGCTGATTTGCTGCATCTGACACAGGGTGTCTTGAATTTGTGCAGGGTACAATGAAATCTCAAGACTATCAGGGGATTCTAAAGAGAAATGTGCTGGCCAGTGTCAGAAAGCATGTTCTCAGTCGCAGGTCACGGGTCTTACAACAGGAAAATGACCCAAAACAAACAGCTAAAAACACCCAAGAAGGGCTAAGAGGAAAACACTGGCCTTCTATGATCCCTGATCTCAATCCTATTGAGCATCTTTGGAAGGAGGTGAAACGTGCTCTCTGGAAAAGGCGCCCTTCAAACCGGAAACAACTAGAACAGTTTGCTCATGAGGAGTGGGCCAAAATACCTGCTGAGAGGTGCAGAAGTCTCATTGACAGTTACAGGAATCATTTGATTGCAGTGATTGCCTCAAAAGGCAACCAAAATATTAAGTTGTGGGTACCATCATTTTTGTCCAGGCCTGTTTCATGCATTTATTTTTTAAATAATTCCGTTGAAGCATGGATGAAAAGCAATGTCTGACTTTCATTGGTCAACATTTATATAATTTTTATTTATTATTACTTTTGTCAGAATAAAATTATTTCTGTGACCATTATGAGTTTTTCTTTGATTTAATGAAGGGTACCAACAATTTTGTCCACGTCTGTAAAGGGAACTGTAACTATTATTTCTTTGGGGATTAATTAGTAAGTCTGAATGAAAGATGGTGGCTACTTCACCTCCTTGACCAGTACTTAGAGGGACGCTAAAGTTTAAGTAGTTAGGGGGAGTTGATTCATTTATTGTGACATGGTCCTCTTCCTGCAACCATGTCTCTGCAAGACAAAACAGATCAATATTATTATCACAAATTAAGTCACTTACCAAGAGTGTTTTTGAGGCGAGAGATTTTATGTTTAGTAAACCACATTTAATTTATTTATTTTTCTGTACAGTCGGAGTTGTATTTATTTTAATTTGGGTTAATTTCTTTTATAAATACAAGGTGTTCAGGTGGAGAAAAAAACAACTTTTCTTTCTTTACCTTGACATGTTTCCACTGCGTCCTGCCCTCTTCCTCAGAAGAGGGCAGGACGCAGTTGAAACTTGTCAGTAGTGGACTGGAAACTGTCTCTATAGGGTGGTGGGAGGGTGGCAATTAATTTAATAAATTAATTAAATATTAATTTCATATAATGAAGTCATTTTAAACCAATACTATTGATTGCAAATTATGCCAAATGAGATTAACGTTCTATTAAGCTCAAGATGAGCAATTCAAATTCAATCTAAGACATATAATATTTTAGTTTTTATACTCATACATCTCATACATCTGCCCTTACAAATAGGCAAATAGGCACTGGGAGCAAATGCACTGTTATTATCAGTCAAAACTTGTTCAAGCATATTTACCAAAGATACTAAATTAAACCTTTCTCCTTAATTTTGGCTGCAAAGAAAACTGCTGCAAATTCAAAAAGTATATATATATTCCAGAAAGTGAAATATATATGTCTGGCTCAATTCAGTTCTGTAAATTCTCAGACTGGGAGAAGAACAAAGCTCTTTCCTTCCATTCTCACTTATCTAGCATCAATTGACTGCCTTTAATGTGGCGTTGACACACATGAAACTCGCTTGTTAAGCCTTGCTTTGCTTTTTAATGCAATAGAGAAAAGGCAAAACACAAACATGCCACAAAACTCAGATTTCTCAAAAGGGCATCTTCCTGGCTTTTAGAAACAGTATAAGAAATGAACAGAAACTCAAGTGGGGATAAATTGCAAGTGTTTCTTTGGAATAAGGGTCTGGAAACAAATATGGAATCACTCATTCCTGAGGAAAAAAGTTTGGAATCACCCATTAGAATCACCCAATTCTTTCCCATTTTCTACACCATCACCTGCAACTCCCTATGTCTGTGGATTGGTCTCCATTTAAAAAGGAGTGCTCACCACTTGGAGAGTTGTTGCAGCAAAGTAATGGACAGCAATCATGGCTCCAAGACCGGAGCTGTCAACTGAAACAAAGGAGAGAATTATCCAACTTCTGGAAGAAGGTAAATCCTCAAGAAATGTTGCAAAGGATGTTGGTTGTTCTCAGTCAGCTGTGTCTAAAATCTGGAATAAGTACCAACAACATGGGAAGATTGTCAAAGGCAAGCGTAGTGGTAGACCAAGGAAGACGTCTATGCGACAGGACCGAAAACTTAAAGCATTATGTTTGGAAAACCAAAAATGCACAGCAAAACAAAAGCGTAACAAATAGGCACAAACTGGAGCAAGAGTCTGTGACCGAACTGTAAGGAACCGTCTAGCAGAGATGGGATTTTCCTAAAGAAAAGCCAAAAGAAAGCCAATGTTAACTTACAAACACAAGAAAGCTAGACTTCAATGGGCCAAGGAAAGGCAATCATGGACTGTAGATGACTGGATGAAGGTCATCTTCACTGATGAATCACGAATCTGCATTGGACAAGGGGATGATGCTGGAACTTTTGTTTGGTGCCGTCCCAAAGACATGTATAAAGACAACTGCCTGAAGAAAACATGCAAATTTCCACTGGCTCTTATGATATGGGGCTGCATGTCAGGTAAAGGTCCTGGAGAGATGGCTGTCATTAAATGTTCAGTAAATGCACAAGTTTACATTGAGATTTTGGACACCTATCTTATTCCATCTATTGAAAGGATGTTTGGGGATGATGACATCATTTTCCAAGATGATAATGCATCATGCCATAGAGCCAAAACTGTTAAAACTTTGCTTGAAGAGAGACAAATAAGGTCCATGGCATGGCCTACAAATAGCCCAGATCTCAATCCGATTGAAAATATGTGGTGGAAATTGAAGAAATTGGTCCATGAGAAGGCTCCCACATGCAAAGCGGATCTGGCAACAGCCATCAGACAAAGTTGGAGCCAGATTGATGAGGACTACTGTTCATCACTTGTCAAGTCCATGCCTCAGAGATTCAAGGCTGTAATCAAAGCCAGGGGTGGTGCCACAAAGTACTAGTGGGTGGTTTTAGTTGTTTCTGTGTTTTGTTTGTGATTCCAAACTTTTTTCCTCAGGAATGAGTGAGTCCACATTTGTTTCCAGCCCTTCCAAACAAACACTTGCAATTTATTCCCACTTGACTTTCTGTTCATTTCTTGCACTGTTTCTAAAAGCAAGGAAGATGCCCTTTTGAGAAATCTGAGTTTTGTGGCATGTTTGTGTTTTGCCTTTTCTCTATTGCATTAAAAAAGTGAATGAGCATTCTCGAAGACTGGTGATTCCATACTTTTTGCCAGGGGTTGTACCTCAGTTTAATTAGAGATCCTTGATTAACACCCTCATCTGGCTTGCTTCCCTTTTTCCCACCAGGGATGAGTTCTTACACCAACAAGCACTAAGGAAGAATAAGAAGAGGCACCCATCGCATAAGAAATGGCCACAGAAGACATGGAAACCCGTCTGCCAGCAGTAGAAACTCACTTTGCCAATTTATACCTAAAATAATACATGTGAACTGTATTTATACAACATGTGCTGTTTACTTAGACACACATACTGCCAGTAAAGAGACATATCTTGGTGATTTATTTATTTTACCTGAGTACTGTAATTATTCCTTTAATTCAACATTGAAGAAAAATCAAGAAACACAAGAAGAAAAATAAAATTGTAGCACAATTTTATTTCTATCAGAAAAGTGATCTAAAAAAAATCCCCCTCTCCCTGCCCACAAACCCTTTCTAATGAATGTAGCTTGCATTAATGAATGGAAAATGGCATAGATCTCTGGCCAGATTTTTCAGTTGGATTTGGAGATGATATCCCAAATGGCCCTGAGAACAGGACACCTGAGACATAATGAGACTGTAGCTTCTTCATTAGGGATTCTATCCACAACCAGCTCCTTCCTCTGCTGGCTCACTCTGCTGACGCTACTCCAACTGCCAGCTGTGACAGCTGACTGCTGGCTTATCGAAGGGGAGAAAGGCTTTGTGTGGCTAGCCATCTGCAGCATGAACCAACCACCTTATGAAGCCATCCCCTCTCACATAAACAGGTAAAAACAACAATGATAAAGAACTTCTTTCTCAATTATTAGAAGTGTTCTTGCTAACTATCTATACACCCACAGCACAATTGTGGATCTAAGGCTGAATGAAAACAAGATACGATCGGTGCATTATTCCTCGCTCAGTCGCTTTGGAAACCTCACCTATCTGAACATCACCAAGAATGAGATCAGCTATGTGGAGGATGGAGCATTCTCAGCACAGTTTAACTTGCAGGTGAGAATTGATATTCAATAAATGGACATTTCTGTATGTGCAGCACAATACCGTGTTTCAGTATTCACGGACTGTACTTTCTTGAACTTTGTCACAATGCAACACCAAAATGGAATTGCATGCTCAGGGAAGCAGCATTTTGGAATAGCTGTTACTTATACTCAGACCTTTTTTATATAATTCAAGTGTTTTTTTTATTTATTTATTTTAACTGGTTCATGGCAATGAATAGTCACATACAATTCTCATTCTACTAATGAGTAACACATGATGTCCAGTTAACACTTATGCGGGTACGATTATATAACTGTCACGGGCAGCAGTGCAGGAGATAAGTGCCGCTCAGTAGTGGACACTCTGTTGCAAAAAATTGACATTCTTTGCCTCCAAGGAACTCTTTTACCAAAGCAAGACTTGGGGAAACAGAATTATTTTAATGACAATTTTCACAGGGCAGGTGAATCCACTACGAATTTTCCCTGGGAAGAGTGAGAGAAATGATAGCAGGGAGCATGGCCATCCTCTGGCACAAAGAGTTAGACTCACTGATAAATGTCATTAGGCTTGCAGCTGACTGGTGTATTGCTGTTCAAATAAAAGGAATAATAAGGAATTCAGCATCATTGCTGTATACATGCCATATGAAGTACTGGAGAATTATGGTGAATATTTGAATCGACTTGCTTTTATAAATTCATCTATTTGTGAGAATCAAGCCTCAAGTAAATTTTTGTAGTGGGGACATGAATGTTGATACTAGACAAAAGTTATTTGTTTGCAAACCATATTATACAGTTTTGTGAGGAGCATGACTTCATTGTATCTACTCAAAACCTTTTGCCTGAAGATAGTTTCTCTTAAGTGAGGCTTATGCACTACATCATGGCTTGACCATTGCAGTAGCACAACAGCACAGGCCATATCCCTTTTATCATGACAGTGGATTGTGATAGTCTCCCTGAGTTGAATGGGGAGCCTAAGTCTCCTCCCCTTCCGGTCGGCCCATGCGTCCCCAAACCGTAAAAATAATGAATGGAAGTCAATGGAGCGATAAAAGTTATTTTCTGGTCCGCTTTGTCTTACGTCCTGAATCACACATATGTTGTACCTCAATCTAAATGATAACTAATGATGTACATTTCGAATGTGTTTGTCCAGTGATTTGGGATGTATTTGATTGTAAAAATTCTCATTTAAAAGGCCTACAGATCAGAAGTCAGAAGTCGCATATATGACGCCATTCGGCTAATGGGAACTAGCACTAGCTATAGCACGTAAAACAGTCACCTAGAGCTTTTAGAGCTTCTCCTCCATGCTGGCTCTCACTCCACCGACTTTTTTACCCCAGACATAGCTGCCACTTTCCACATGGTCAGGTTTATAGTGGTTCTCTCAGAGTTTAATGCTCCTTTCTTTGTCCTGGAGGTTACGACCCTCGCTCTCCTTCTTCTGCAGTTGTAGTCCGCTAAACGTTTTCACACAAAACCTAAAGTAAGTTTTGCCTCCGGCCGAAATGTTTTTATCTGCATCAAAATTTGTTTTTTAAATTCACGGACATCATCTGTTCGATCCACGGTGCATTTCAAACTGGATCAGAAAAAAACTTTTATCGCTCCATTGACTCTCACTCATTTTTTTTGGGCAGTCAGGGACCCATGGACCCGAAGTCGAAGGACGTGACTTCGGCTCCCCATCAGCAGGTGAAAAATTCTCATAACAAAATTGATTGGTGTAAATTTACAGACAAGGAAAAAATTTTCATATTATGAAAGCACTGATGTGCTTAGGGGCAGCCTTTGGTGAGCCTAATATGCTTTCCTGTGTACTGATGTAAATTGTGACCTAAAAAGTAATAGGAGGAGATCTGTGACTTGTATGACAACATTGTGGGATCTATATATAAGGCCAGCAGACCATACTGTGCCAACTCTGAGAGAAGACGCAGTATTAAGCTAGGATGGAGAAAACATGTGTCTCACTATCATGCAGAAGCCAAAGATGCTTTTAAGGCCTGGGTACAAACCAAGGCAGACAAAGAGAGGGACCTGTTCTTGACCTTAAAAAAAGCCACTACTGCTAGGTATAAATATGAAGTTCGTTATATTAACAAACACAAGCAAGAAATGAGAGCAGAAAGAAACTACTTAGTCAACCCCTTCACCTGGATGGCATTACATTAGCCTCCAGTAATAAAGTAAAGAACCTCTGTGTTATTTTTGACCAAGAAATGTCATTTAGATCTCACATTAAATAAGTCTCCAGGATTTCCTTTTTTCACCTTAGGAATATTGCAAAAATTAGAACCATCCTGTCCAGGAATTATGCTGAAAAACAAGTCCATGCCTTTGTTACTTCAAGGCTGGATTACTGTAACGCTTTATTATCAGGTAGTGCACAGAATACAATTAAAAGTCATCAGTTAGTCCAAAATGCTGCTGCAAGGGTTCTAATGAATAAAAGAAGAGATCACATTTTCTCTGTTTTAGCTTCTCTTCACTGGCTCCCAGTAAAATCTAGAATAGAATTCAAGATCCTCCTTCTGACATATAAAGCTGTTAATAATCTAGCTCCATCATACATAAGATACCTGATTGTTCCATATGTTCCTAACAGAGCCCTTCGCTCTCAGACTGCAGGTCTAGTGGTAGTTCCTAGGATTTCTAAAAGTAGAATGGGTGGCAGATCTTTCAGTTATCAGGCTCCCCTCCTATGGAACCAGCTCCCAGGGTTGGTTCGTGAAGCAGACAACTTGTCTATATTTAAAACTGGGCTTAAAACCTTCCTCTTTGACAAAGCTTACAGTTAGAGACAGGTTAATAGGTAGTTAGAGACAGTCTAGACAGGTAGCTAGGGAGAGACAGGTTACTGTTAGTAGTCAGGTAGTGTCAAAAGCTAGGAAGAGATAGGAAGAGGTAGAGTAGCTAGGTAGAGATAGATTAATGTAAGCCAGGTAGAGAGCGTTAGTAGCTAGGTCTCCTAGTAGCTAGGAGACAGGTTAATGTTAGTAGCTATGCTGCTTTAGGCTAGGCTGTTGGAGGACATTATTAGAGTCGGTTCCTACTTTCTCTCCTACTTTTCCCCAACTGCATGATGTGCTGTCAGTTCAAGCGCTAACCTGTTTTCTCTTAGTCTCTTCCTACAGTAGGTGCTCCTGACCCGCCCTGCTTAACGACCCTAAGATTGCATTCCAGTGGAGGAACGTTCTCCACGTCCTGCTACCAACTTCTGCTTCTGCATCAGTTCTGTTGCTCTTTTTGTGTCTCTACTGCCTTTTCCAAACCCAGACGGTCTCGACAGATGACCGCTTATGCTGAGCCTGGTTCTGCTGGACGTTTCTTCTTGTTAAAAGGGAGTTTTTCCTCTCCACTGCCGCTTCATGCTTGCAGTGTGAGGGATTGCTGAGAAGTCACGACGCAATCTTCTGTGGTTATCTAATTCCTAAATTAAAAATTGTATTGTAATAACTCTTCTTGTAAAGTGCCTTGAGATGACATCTGTTGTGAAATGGTGCTATATAAATAAACGTAATTGAATTAAAATTGAATATATTCCATGGCTGAAAGGCTCCATGTTAAAAATGTTACTGGTTTTTGGAAACAGCTGAAAACTTTAAACAGGGACAATACATCTCTACCGTGTACCATAGAGGGGGTTTCTGGTAGTGATGATATAGCTGAGCTATAGAGGGAGCACTACTCAGAACTCTTTGTGTCAAGATTGTTGGTAAAAATTTCCAGCAGTGATGCTATGCAAATCCAAGCCAAAGAAGTACCACAAGCCGTTGTACAGTTAGCCGATAACAAGGCATGTGGCTCAGATAAAATCTCAGCAGAACATCTTAAATATGTTGGCCCAAAAGCAGCAATTCTTATAGCCACATGCATTACTAGTTTTATGACTAATGGAAATCATACCAGACTCTATGCTCTCTGTAAAGTTGGTGTCTGTTATAAAGGACAAAGCTGGCAAAGTCGGCAGCATGGACAACTACTGACCAATTGCTTTAGCCAGTTTACTGTCAAAAGTCCTAGAGCGCATCCTATTAGATAGGTTGTCTGCTTACTTATGCAACTCTGATAAATAGTTTGGGCTAAGGCTAATCATGGTACTGATCTTTGCATTTATGCTTTAAAGGAAATTGTTGACAGATATAGAAGACAGAACTCCTCAGTTTTAATTGGTTTTATAGATGCATCTAAAGCTTTTGATCAAATAAACCATCATAAGTTGATTTTAAAATTGAGTCAGAGGGGTGTGCCTGACAGTATCCTAAGGCTTCTAGTTTATTGGTATGCTAATCAGTGTATCCAAATAAAATGTCGCAATGTTGTCTCCTCCCCATTTGGGGTGAGTAATGGAGTCCGTCAGGGTGGCTTGCTGTCACCTTGCCAATTTAACATAGTTATGGATGACCTATTAGATCAACTGAGACGATGTAAAACAGGGTGTGTGGTAGGAAATACAATTGTTAATCATCTTATGTATGCTTATGTTTTGGCAGTCTTTTCTCCTTCCACTGCTTGGTTTCAGGAGCTGCTCAATATATGCTCACAATATGGGGTAGAATTTAATATCCGCTATAATGCAAAAAAGAGCTTTATTATGGTTTGTCGACCTAAATGTGGCAGGGAACTGATATTCATATCATTTTATTTGTCAGGCTCAGTTTTGCCTTTTTGTAGAAATATGCAGAATGTTTCTGGGACACCTTGCGTGATGATCTGACTGATGATAATGATATGTACAGGCAATGCTGTATTTTATATAAAAAAGCCAATGTTCTTAGAAGAAAATGTATCCGGTGTTCAGATGATGTCAAGATTACTATTTTCAGGGCTTACTGTACCCCTCTTTATACTGCCACCCAAAGGGTTAGGTTTAAAAAGGCAAGTATTTGCAAAATACAAGTTTCCTATGGTTGTGGAAAAACAGTGGGTGTCTGAGAGTTCTCGGATGAGGATAAAAAAGGTGTCAGCTGTATTCTTACAAAATCATCTTTATCAAAATCAGAGGGGGCAGAGTAATCAAAGCAAGAAACACAAATTGATTGTTTACTTCTTCGGGAGTAGGAGCAGTTCTTTTGTCTGTTACAGGGAAAGGATTTTCCCAAAAGGAGCACTCGTGGGGTGTATTAGGGCTGGTTAACAGAGAACTATGACAGGTGTGAATAAGTTCGGAAGGAGTTGGCATAACTCTTAACAGAGGATGTTGACCTAAACAAACAACACAGTTGCCACCCACAGTTTCACCAGTCTGTTGTGCTATAAGCAGCCAGTTATTAGTCTCTCCCGAAAATCCAGTGGTCATTTGAAACATTTCATCAGTGGTAAATTCATCAGTAGTTGTGATACCCACAGATTGAGATTGTAGATCACCCACAGGAGCAGGAGTCATATTCTTTGGTTCCTGACAAAGTGTAATATAACCAAATTTTTTTATCTATTCCACTTCACCATGCATACAGTATGAGGATTACACAAGCACTGTCCTGCAATAAGTAACCAGGCCTGATGGCGGCTTTGGTGAGGTTAACTTTGAGGATTAAGGATGCTTCTGTAGTTGTCATTCTCAGCAGTGGTCGAAGGTGTTTGGCGTGTGTTGTATATGAGCTCCAATCATGTTCTGGGGGGTCTGGCACAAATTCAGACCATTTCAGACCTCCACTTAACAATAAAAGATACATTGGGTAACCATCATAGCTAGATGCTTTTACTCCTTCGATGGACAGGATGCTGAGTGGAATGGGCGTGGTGGTTACTGATCCTTCTGGAAGGCATATCATAACATCAGCTTCTCGTTTATCCCCACACAAGAAAGTAGCAGATGCAGAGCTAGCATGTCTTTTCTTTCTCAGCAGGGCTGGGCTTGACGGTATGGAGATTAGGGCTGGAGTCGTGACTTCCAGAGCAGGAGTGGAGATCAGGGCATCATTCTGCTGTAATCACTGAGGGGTGATGTAGTGGCTCACCTGTTTGACCTGGTGTGTTTCTGCACAGAGATGCTGAAACTCTGTGTTTGTGTCTCTGGCGGGCTTATCACTGAAGGGTGCAAGGACATCATGATCTCTTGTGTGTTCCAGCTGGTTGGGGTCCACTGTGTGTCTCTTTTGCTGTTCTCTGTTCTCTTTGGCTTGTTGCTGCTCGGTTTACGTTTGTGTTTTCTTGGCCTTGCTGTGATTCTGCCAGTCTCAGGAAGCTGGGAGAAGTTAGCCATGATGAGATGGGTTGGGTTGGTAGCTTAGCACGCTACATGTCACAGTAAGGTCACAGATTCCCTTACTGATTGTGCTTGAGTGCACTGGGGTTGGCGGAGGGGGCTGGAACCTTCCTGCAGTGTGAAGCGTGGATCCAGATGGCACGTTTAGTACGTTCACTGCGATCTTGGTCCTCAGGATAATCTAATATGGCCCAACCAGTGCTGATGGTTCCACCTCTTTCTTTTGAAGCTCTTGATTAGCACATAATTTACGGGCTGGAGCTTATGCAGCTGGGCCTGGCGGGGAAGAGCTGCTTCAACCTGAGAATAAATTTCTAACAAATGTTTGGTTTAAAAAGAAAGTCAATTTGAGCCCTAATTTTGAGCAGTTAATTAACTTAATAAACTAATGTAGTGAACTATTCTCTCCTTTTGACACATCCATTCGTCAATTCTACATAAGAAGAAAAGAGAGTAAAAGAAAAGTAGTGCTTGTGATAATTAGGTCTGGGCAAGTACTGCAGTTCTGGGGAGAAGTGGCTGATATTTCAGGGGCACTTTAGTCAGAGGTAGAACGTTGGCTGCTAATTTATTGCAGCTTCACAGATTGTAACTTGTTAGCCTAAGGAACACCGCTAGTGAGAGAGAGCGCAGCGCGTTGCAGACCAAAAAAAAAAAAAGCTGCAGGTCAGGGGAACATCATTTACAGGTGTAACACAGGTAACATAATACAGATGGTCAGATTACATAAACACAGTGTTGGAAGCATGGAAACAAAACAAACAGAAACCGACGATAGAACAGAACAACATTAACAAAACAGATCTTGTAATATGAAATACACATCCACTACACTCCAAAATGGATTAATGAACACACTAATGTTTCTGGTAAGCTCCTGGTACCAACTATCACCTCAGCTCAACATTATGTCTGCACACACCTATGTGTGTATTTGTGGAATTTTCGTCTTTAAAGGAGACATATTATGAAAAAAAATCACTTTTCTTGGGATTTGGTTTGTTAATGTGTGTCTCTAGTGCATATACATGCATATACATTTGGGGGGAAAAAACATCCATGCTGCTTTGAGTGAGATATGATTTTCTTAATTGATCCTGCATTCAGTCTCTGATTGAGCTGTTCAAAATCTGTCCGGCTTTCTACGTCAAAAGCCGGAATATTGGAATATTCACACCTCCTCAGAGCTGTCTCCACCCACCAGGTACAGCAGTAAACAAAAGTTTCCGATTGGAAAGCACTTGTTCAGATTAGGGAACACCATGTTGCAGCTCCACGCAAAATGCTCCGTGTTTTGGCTGCTCAAAAGAGCTCAAAACAGTTTATCGGGTACCAGTGGAAGTGGACAGAAGAGCGGCATGGGTTGACTTGATTTTTTTTGGTAAGATGCTGGCGGTAAGAGCGGGGAGGACGGGAGAAGAAGCAACCACGGAGGGAAACGAGCCTCCAAACTGAGCTGCTGAGAACCGGTCAGAAGACGTGAGATCTGCCGCAGAAGAGCAGCATAGGTTGGATTTATTTTTGATGGTAAGATGCTGGCGGTAAGGGCGGGGAAAGCTGAAGACCTGCCGCCGCACAGAGCTCAAAGAGCGGGGTCTCTGCGGTGCTAGAGAGCTGGAGTCAGCTGATGGAGCTGGAAGGCTTTAGAGTCGGTGTCTCAGGAAGATATCAGAGGGCCAAGTAAGCAGTTAAATCTATTATTTTAACTTGAAGTCATTTCTTCAATAACCATTCAGAAGTATTTTTGCTGAATTCTCTGAGTATCAGGTTCTCAAACAGAAACATTGGGGAGTGGAATTATCAGAATAAAAATAATTTGTTTAATTTTCAATTAAATGAAAAATACTTTATTGATCCCATGAGGGGAAATTCAGTAGTTTACAGATCCAGGATACTGAAGAGCAGTGCTCATCTGTGTTATTAATACTAACACTGACAGAGTAATTGCAACCTTTATGGTGTAAAATTTTTTATCATGTGTTGAGTTATTTATCTGAGTTGACCACAGTGGTCACCATATAAACTCTGCAAGAGTGCTGATTTCACCTATGATTGTGTTGAATCTGCACTTTTAAATTTGCTGTGCAGGAGACTCCCCTCATACAGGAGCAGATTCTGGTTCAAACATGTTTGGTTGAACTAATTTTTTTCTAGTATGGTTTATTTCCCTTTTTTGTGTGTATGGTTGAACTACTGCAGCAGCCATGTCCATAAATTTCACACATAGTGGTAACAGTCATTATGTGAGTGGTGGGCGTGAGCAAAGATTGTAGAAGCGTTGGGCACGGCCAAGATAACAGCAGCTCATTAATGTGTAATGATCAGCAGAAAAAAGCACAATCTGCTCTGTTTCAGAGAGAAATACAGGTTGGTAACTATTGTTTCCTACAAGTTATTTCCAGGAAACAACTTCAGAAACATGTTTTCCGGAACTCTCAGATCTATTTTAAATTGTGGAAAAATAGTCATAATATGTCTCCTTTAAAGTTCATGACAAGGAGTAGCAGTCTCTGAGTTCTTCCCTTAGTGGGGGAGTGAAAAAGACCGTCTGGGGTTTGTAGAAGGCAGCAGAGACACAGAAAGAGCAACAGAACTGATGCAGAAGGAAAAGTTGGTAAGAGGACGTGGAGAACGTTCCTCCACTGGAATACCATCTAAGTCAGGGTCGTCAAGCAGGGCGGGTCAGGAGCACCTACTGTAGGAAGAGACTAAGAGAAAACAGGTTAGCGCTTGAATTGACAGCACATCATGCAGTTGGGGAGAAGTAGGAGAGAAAGTAGGAATGACCTAATAATGTCCTCCAACAGCCTAGCCTAAAGCAGCATAGCTACTAACATTAACCTGTCTCCTAGCTACTAGGAGACCTAGCTACTAACGCTCTCTACCTGGCTTACATTAATCTATCTCTACCTAGCTTTGTCAAAGAGGAAGGTTTTAAGCCTAGTTTTAAATATAGATAAGGTGTCTGCTTCACGAACCAACCCTGGGAGCTGGTTCCATAGGAGGGGAGCCTAGTAACTGAAAATTCTGCCACCTATTCTACTTTTAGAAATCCTAGGAACTACCAGTAAACCTGCAGTCTGAGAGCAAAGTGCTCTGTTAGGAACATATGGAACAATCAGGTCTCTCATGTATGATAGAGCTAGATTATTAAGAGCTTTATATGTCAGAAGGAGGATCTTGAATTCTATTCTAGATTTTACTGGGAGACCGTGAAGAGAAGCTAAAACAGGGGAAATGTGATCTCTTTTTTTATTCATTAGAACCCTTGCAGCAGCATTTTGGACTAACTGAAGACTCGTAATTGTATTCTGTGCACTACCTGATAATAAAGAGTTACAGTAATCCAGCCTTGAAGTAACAAAGGCATGGACTAGTTTTTCAGCATAATTCCTGGACAGGATGGTTCTAATTTTTGCAATATTCCTAAGGTTAAAAAAGGAAATCCTAGAGACTTCCTTAATGTGAGATCTAAATGACATATCTTGGTCAAAAATAACACATAGGTTCTAACTTCTGTTTTAACAGAATTCAGAAGCAAGTTTAGAGTCATCCAAATGTGTATGTCTTCCAGACATGCCTGTAGTCTACCTAACTGATACGATTCATCAGGATTTATGGATAGAGATAGCTGTGTATCATCTGCTTAACTATGGAAATTTATCCCATGCTGCCTAACAATTTTACCAATAGGAAGCATATATATAGTAAAAACGATCGGCCCAAGCACCGAACCCTGTGGTACTCCGCAAGTAACCATTGAGGTCGAGGAAGATCTATTCTACTCCTCTTCCTCTGCCTCTCCCTTGGAGCTGTAAAGTCTTCTCGTGGACAGGAGCAGATGCAATGTCCGGTTCCACCACATTAGAAACTGGAGCCAGGGTCGTTTTGTTTCTGGGGACTGGCACTGGGTGGGGCTTCAACCATTGTGAGTCAGCTGTGCTCTGTGGACAGAGTATTTTTGTCTCTTTACTTCTTGGGTGACAGTCGTGGTGCAAAAAAAGGGGTCGGCTGGGGTTGCTTTCCAGGGCTGCTGAGGAGGTTGGTGGGTCCATCTGCAGACTGAGCAGTGCTGGCTGAGGCAGGGGACAAGTCATTTTCCTCTTTGGTAGGTTGTCCATGGTGTGGTTGATATGCAGGAGAGGTGGAGTCCAGGGGTCAGGTCAACAGCATCCCTCCAAGCGCTCTGCAAAAGAGGGAGATAAAGTACAGACAGTATCACGTTTTTTTCTCAGGAGGCTTATCAGTCTGTGTGTCCTTTTAGAGTCCTTTTCTTCTTTTCCATCGTCTGCTTCCAACCATCTCAAACATCCAGCTACTATATCCATTTAGAATATCCTTGCACTTTCAATTCTTTTCTTTTGACATCACTTGCTGTATTCTTTCTAATATAGCACAGTTTTCTTTTTGTAACACTTTCTAAGTTTCTTCAATTGAGTCTGACTAAGAGACCCACCTTCAGGAAATAGATGTGTTTCACATTCACAGGGTAGATAACTACAAATCTCACCAGTATAAATTATATTATATTACGTGTTTTTTTTTTTACATGATTTATAAAACAAATTTCTTGGCCCCCTAGGAGAAACCACCTTTGTCTTCTACATTACCCATATTTATTTATTTATAATTCCTCTTTGACTATCTGATCTCGAAGGAAATCTCACAGCTTTACTTTATTCACTAACTGATCCCACTGAAAAGTAATATTAACTGACTCACAGGGCTTGTAACTAGTATACCCCTTCTTGTCAGCCGGCAGAGACACATAAAGCAGAAAAGGTGGCTCTCCCATTTATTTAGAATGAAAACAGCTGACCACACAGCAAGGACAATATAATTTCCATTACTACCAGTACGGGTTAGAATTTTAGGGTTTGTCCTAAGCTATAGACAGGACTCCAATATAGTCCAATATTTTAACTAAAGAATTAAATTAATTTAGCTCACTGGGCTTTTTCTGTCAGACGAATTAAGGTTTGATCCCCATCGCAGTCAAACGGAACACCTGACGGAGTCTCCCTAATCTTAAGGCTATGCGAGGTCCGGAGATGAGTATACAAACATCCAGGTGTGCAGTTCCCTCCTGTCAGGTGTCCAACGGACTTGCTCGGGGCCGTTTCGTGACGCCAAACACTGTCATGAAAAACAGTGGGTGTCTGAGAGGCCTAGGATGAGGATAAAAAAGGTGCATATATATATATACTGATTTAACCACACCCTATCGGATCTGTTGCTGACTGGGTCATTAATCAGCTCTGCGAGAACAAACAACTTATCTGCAACCATACATGGTTGCAGATAAGAAATTGCTTAGATAAAAGACACTCTGTTTTAGTAGCCAAACAGGATGTGTCACAGGACAACCATAACTAAGCATAATTCATCCATAACTAAGCAATATTTTATGTAGGCACTTTAAGTAATGAAATAAAAACTTCTACTGCAATAAAAATGTTCTATAGCACAATAATGATTACCTACCAATTTTGAGTAGGAAACCCAGGTGGTACAGTGCAAATGAGTTACTCTGTGAAGTGCGAGTGAATTAATTTCATTTTCTGTTGCAATGTTGATGTTTGAGTTCATTTGTCGACCGAATGACTCTCAGAACTTAGTTTTATTATTGTTGTCCAACCCTTGTCCTAGTGCTGTGAGGTATCAATTAGCCATGTGGAAGCACTGGTTTGACTGCCTCTTCTTGTTAATGGACCTGGAGTCTAAATAAAGTAAATAAAGAGTATACATATTTCAGCACAGAGAAAACAAACAAAATGCCTGTAATGAACAACTGGGTGTGTACAGCAGACATAATGCAACTGCCACAAGGTAGTTACCCAATAACTGCCTGAATAGGTAAATAAAATTGGAGTAAAACATCAAATTAAACGAAACTTTATTTGGTAAGCGAAATAAATGCATCTGAAAGTGCTTTACAGATTAAAAAGAACCCACATGAACCACAATCCCCCACCCCAACCACTGTAGATTTAAAGTTAAAAGCAATTGTAAATGGACATTGGGCCAAAAGAGCCATATGCACTGGAAGCAGCAGATCAACAGCAACAGCCATGGCACTGACTGCGTGCGCCCATAGGAGGGAAGGCCGAGACCCACACCTGTCAAGTTTGGGATTTTAAAACAAGGGAAAACTTCGGATGTGAGCCATCCCACCAATCCAGCAAAGCTTGTATTCACGAAAACTCCCACTTTCACGTCTACCATTTTTGTAGCACATAGAACAATTGACAACAGGGGGCAAGCCCTTAGTCCGATTACTCCAAAAATCTTTATTTAGATGTGCATGTAAATGTACAGAGTGGCCGACATGGGAGTGTCTCAGAAGACATTGTGAAAATATGTAGAACAATGTACTCACATGTTGCAGATTTATATCTATTTATATTGGTATATGCTAGTATGAACTGTCTTACATGTATAGTGTGGTTCTTACAAAATAATTAGGAAGGTTGTTTATGTATATTTATGTATATAATATGTATATAATATTTTAATATATTTCAATGAGGAGAAAGACATGGGAGAGAATGTCTATACCAATACCTGTCAAAATGCTAATGAGTTGTCAAAATAAACCCCGCCCCCGGTACATAATACCCCCGCCCACTTGTCAAAATAGACCCTGACCCCGTGATGTCATAAGCACGCCCACCCACCAAAAAAGGTCCCCGCCCTCCCGGTTACACTCCCGCTCTTCCCGTTCCGGTTTAGGCTCTTCCAGTTCTTTTTTTTTTTTTTTTTTACGTGTCCTGTCTAGCAGTTTGCCACTCAGAATTGGTGTCTGAGTACCAAGTACAAGCCCAACAGATTTACTTTCCAAAGCAGAGTATTACACTCCACTCGATGTATATGTATTAAAAAATCTTTATTAGTGATTACTGAGGGTTCAATTTCCTGAAGTCATGGACACGAAACCGAGACAAGAAGGAAGAAAGGAAGAAGGTGAAGAAAAGAAACCGCACCAGCAGAGGCACGAACTGACGAACCAAACCAATAGTTCAGATCCAGTAATAAAAATTAAGAATTACACATTCACTACACACAAGCATGGATTAATATACACAATACTAATGTTTCTGTTGAGCTCCTGGTAAAAGCTAACTAATGACAATAACCTCAGCTCAAGATATGTCCGTCCACACCAATGTCCCCACACCTATGTGTGTGTGCGAGCATACAGGTCTGAATAAGGTTTCCCCATGCAAGTGATTGATAGCTGGTGTAAGGAACCGTCAGTCCGTCCTACAGGAATCGACACAGACATGAAGGAGGCAGGAGACGCATGCATCCAGAGTCCCACAGAGCGCAGGAGCCGCAGGCGGACCAGCGCAGGGCCGATCACCTACCAAGAGAGGAACAGATGGAAAACCCAGGGGAACACCAAGCAGCCGTAATGCTGGGGCCCCGAGAGATCGCAGGGACGAGCCCACGGGCTGCGCTGGAAACCGGCTACGCCAGGACGGGCCCGGAACAGGACCCGGAGGCCACGGGGATCAGGGGCACCCTGCCCCCCAGCAGGACCCCGACCAGGGAACCGCCGAGAGGGGTCCCCCGCCGCCGGGCAGGAGGCACCTGAAGCCGATCGACAGACAATACACGCCGCCGCCAACCCGGACCAATACCCACCGCCAACAACCCGCCCCCCCCACTACCCACACGCCAGGGAGCCACAGTAAAAGCCACAGCAGATGTACGCCCTCCCCAGGCCGTGCCCAGCCAGCACCTGGACATCCAGATCTACCAGCTCCCGGGTCCAGATCCTGCCCCATGCAGAGCGCCAAGATCTGGGGCCCAGCCAATACCGGACAGCCCCCCATTGAACCAACCAGGCAGTAGAACTCATGGAACTGGCAGGAGCTTGGGCGCCGGGCACGGTCCCCACCGATCCACCGGACGGCAACAACCTACTTTAAAACCCCGGCACCCCCATAAGAGGTGCCCCAGTCAATCCAAGGAGGATGTCGGCCCCAAACAGCGGCCGCCCGACACACCGGCCCACCCAGGACCAGCTGGGCATGCACCAGGACCGAGCCTGGCCGCAACCGGGACCCCCGGCCCCAGGCATCGAGAGCCATCATCGACCAGCGGGCAGGACCATCCATCACCGAGAGGGAGTGACGGAGGGGAAGAAGATGCACCAGGCCAGAGGGCAGCCAAACACCCAACCTGACAAGTAGACATAGACAGACAGAGACACTCATACGTACCCTCCCTCTCATGCGCACACATTCTTACATATACAGGACACTCGAAAAAAGGACGCTGTACACTCATTCATACACCCCATAAATACTCTATACTCTAAGGCCCAGGGACAGACGCCCCGATAGAGCACCCTGCCCCTGCACCCAGGAGACGGACCCCTTGCCCACCAGGACGGGGACAAGCAGACCGCCAAGGCCCCCACCCCGGCAAGAGTAGCCCACTAGCCTAGGTCCCCGACCAGACGACCTGATAATCTACCCGGGCTCAAACCCCTGATGGTCCAACGAACAGGGGTGTGGAAAGACCCCCAACCTCTCTCCCCCTGCTCAATTGTGGTGTTTTTGCGTGTTGTTCTAATTTGCACAGAGGGGTGGGACATGGGAATACTGCCAGGTACCCCCATCTCCCTCCCCGGGCCCTCAGTGTCTAGATGCATTTAAACAGTGGGTTTGTAACCTTATACAGGGCCACAGGCGAGGCCCCGTATAAGGGGCCCCGCCTCCAGTGCCGAGGCGCACCCACCGCCAGGTCCCTACATGTGCGTGTGTCATGTAAATGTTGTAAGTGTAAGTGTCTAAGTTGCTCAATAAAATTGGGACCCAGGCCGCCACCGGGTAGCGAAGACGGATACTCCATCCCGCACCCCAGTGACGTGCCCACGTCCCAAGGCCTTCTGAATGGTAGAATGAAGGAGCAGGTGGACAGAGGCAAATGGGGATGGGGAGGAAATAACTGGGGTGACACGATGCCAACCCCTGGGAGCCAGCTCCCCTGCTGACCCCAATAGGCACCCCCGTTCAGCTGATCTACCAGGGGCGGGAGGCCCCAGCACGTCAAGTCGGGGCCCACGGCAGCGGGCCAAGCGCACCCCGTTCGGGAGAGCGCCTGTGCTAGATGGTAAAAGCCTCCCCATCAAAAAGAGAGCCCCCAAGCACCGCCAGCGCCCGAGGGCCCCCGCGCTGAGGCCAGAACCCGGCACAGCACCAACTCGGATACCCCGGACATGCCGTGCCGGGCACGTGAGCAGACCGAAGCTCCAGGCGGCCAACCCCCCAGGCCGACACCCTCCAGCCTTGCTACTACCGCCCGATGGCCGGGAGGCAACCGAAACTAGCATCCCCACCCACCAGCCCACACCCCACCACCCGGTCAGTCCACCGCGGAGGCCGACCAGCACCGGTCAAAGGGCCCCCAGCAGAGTGCTTGGAGCAAGACCCAGGAGCCATCTCCAGTGCCAATTGACTGATCGGGCCCAGAGATGCCGGCCACCCGCCACGGTCACCCGCTGACACCCCGACGCGCAGGCGCGGCAAGGGGCCATCGGGGAGCCAGCGACAAGAACCAGCCCACGGAGATGGAAAAGGCAGCAGCGCCCACTGGCCGACCACAAAGTCCCACCCCAGGCGAGAATCACGGTACCTACCACCCCAACCGCAGGCGGACCCAACCCCTTCCAGTTCTGGTCCAAGTGGGGAAATGCAGTGCGCCCTAGAATCCAATGTGTGCCACTGCATTCTGATGCATAAACAGCTCCCTCTAGTTTTCCCAGAAATGGTATTACACGTTAAAATGCAGATAGCTCCCCTAGTGGTTCAAATATTAGTATTACACCTTAAAGTATAAACAGCTCCCCCAGTGGTTCAGAGTTAACATTACATCCCAATTGTATAAATAGCTCCCTCTAGTGGTCCCAAAAATAGTATTACAACCAATCGACAAATGGCTCCCTCTAGTGTTCCCAGAAACGGTTTTACACCTTAAAATGTAGATAGCTCCCCTAGTGGTTCAAATATTGGTATCACCCCTTAAAGTGTAAACAGCTCCTCCGGTGGTTCTGTGTTAACGTTACATCCCAATTGTATAAAAAGCTCCCTCTAGGAAAAGAAAAATAGTATTACACCTGAATATAAAAATAACTCTCTGGTCTTACACCCAATCGAATAAATGGCTCCCTCTAGTGTTTCCAAAAATGGTATTACACCTTAAAATGAAGATAGCTCCCCTAGTGGTTCAATATTAGCAATACAGCCTAATGTATTAATAGCGCCCCCTATGGTTTGAAGGTATTCCCGCAATGTCAGCAGGACAAGTCTAGGTTTTGTATGGGCCTGTTTTATACCTGGGGTTAGTCTCAACATGGCTCCTCTAGCATGCTATTTTATTTTAAAGAGTTAAAAGGTGCTTTTTAAGCTTCCTGCCTGTAAATTGTTAACCACAGTAGCTCTAGCAGGTTATAAATGTTTCAATCAATTCAACCACGATAAATTAAACCTGTAAGAGCAGTGAAAAATAGATTTAACTCACCCACAGCTAGGTTGAATCAGACGCTCATCCTTTTAGTGTTAAAAATGCACTGCTGTTCCATCTTTAACAGATTAGGACCAAATTCAAAATTTCAGACCTTGAACTGAGAAAGTTACCTCATTGCAAGCATTGCTCACCCTCTCTTAACCTACCATTACATCTGTCATTGGTGAAACACTGATACTGTGTTGTGATTGGCTAGCTTATCTCATCAGAATACACCACCCTCCTGTCTCTGGGGCGGACCTCAGTATAAAACACACATGACCTATCGACCTCCTACTTTGGTCATTCTTCTAAAATCCCATGTAGAATGTAATCTCCTTTCATCCGGTGCTTTTAATCCTGACATTGGTCTGAGAAAGTTATGCAATGTGTACCATATCTACAGGTAAGCATAGCTTCCACATTGTAACATCTGTGTGTTTAAAATCAATTATCAGCACAAACTGTTAATCTCTCCGTATTCGGGTCTCTAACCAATGCTTCCTGTCTTCCATGAAATTACGTCCGCTAAACTCTATTCTGAAATCTTGAAGACTGTTTCTTTGTCAAGCGTGTCTCATCACATCGTCTGCACCATTCATTGGATCGAGTAACAACACCTTAAGTAGCAGGAAATTTACAACCATGTTAAGGAGGAATTCTCTCATCTGTGGATAGAAAGAGTTAAAATTCAAAAGGATGAACACGGTCGGGATTTGTGCGTTCAATTTTCTGAATTGTCCATTGGTATACCCTCCATGACACATGCGATAAATCAACTTCTACAACTCTGTACAAAAATCCAACCTTGGCTGATTTCCACCATGGAATAACAGAATCAAACGGATGAAATTGAGGATTGGGTACCTTCTGCTCTCAATTGTGCTGTGAAACTGCTCTAAACCATTTTGTGGCTCATGCCTGCATATCTTTACAGCGGAAACATTGTAACGTTTGCAAATTGAGAGGCAATCAGCAGGAGCACCAGTGTTTAGGTGTAGATGTGATAAACTAAAATATGTTTTGTTCACTTCAAAGGTTGTTCCGACAAACTGGTCCAGCCCTCTTTTAATAGTTTATCCTTTTTAAAAGTACAGATGCTGTCTTACCTCCGACTTGGAGCAAGCAATATTAAGAATATCAATATTACAGAGGAAAAAGCTCATAGAGCTTCTTTAACTTTTAGGAATAAATGCCTAAAACTATTCGTTGGTCAAACTATTTCTTGGTGAATGATTGTGAAATTGTAAAGTAAAAAACATTTCATTGTGTATAGCTTCTTTAACTTTTAGGACTAAATGCCTAAAAAATACTTTAATTCTCTTAATATTTTTTAATAGTCCCTCAACAAACCATCAGACGTCAAAACAAAGCAGCAGCAGAGGATGTTGTTCAGGCTGGATGTTTCAGTGGCTCCGGTAAAGGTTGCATACCGTTTTGAACCAATCCTCCACGCCCTAAAACGCTAAATGTAGCAATAATGAACGAAATATAAAACTACCATCAGCTGTTTTGAGCAGGACTCCCATCTCCAGCTTTCTACGAAGCTCTTACAGAGAGACACAGGAAGCTTACCCCGGTCACGTCGCACTGCTTGCATTTGTGGCTTTTAAAATGTCCCATCGGTTTCTGCTCTGGTCTGCATCGGTCCCCAAAAGCGAATAGACGCTTTAAAAACACAACAGGGGTTGGATAGAACTGCCGCCTTTGGGCTCAGTGACTGAACTGCAGTGTTCTGGGCTCCATCAACACTGGTGAGTAGCTTGTTAGCTTTAGCCAACACAACAGCTGAAGACCTGAAGTGAATTTGAATTAGCTTTATTGACAAACTAATCCAAAGGTTTCAGCCATTAATATTATGAAGTTTAATAAAATGTTTAAAGAATTAAAAAAAATAGAAATAAGCCTTTAATTTAAATTACTTACATAATGAAAATATATCTATACTATAATGGTTAGTAATATTACTTTCTTTGTATTTACTGATTTTACTAAGGTCTCTTGATTTCTTTCTGTGTCTTGCAAACTTACTTATGATAAAAAAGAAGTGTTTAAAAAATTAATTTGTTTAATTCTTAGTAAAAATTAGTTAATTTAAGAATAACAAAATGACTGGGGAGGCACTTAAAATATATTTTTTTACATTATGTGATATTTATCGATAATTATCGATATCGATCAATATGACTTTCTTTATCGATATGCTCTTTCTATATCGTCCAGCCCTATGACAGAATAACAGAACATTGTTGCTTTCTTTCCGACTGGTTTGGCCACCGTTGACCCAGTGTACCTACAGATGGTCAAATAGCGCTCTACACAAACCCATACTGACTGCTCTTATTAGCATTTGTAAAACATACTCTGTTTGATTTAAGCTTCTAAACTTCAGATACCGCTCATCTTTTAGGAATTAGTTCCTCTGGGTCAGTATGGTGTGCTTTACTCTGCACAACACCTGCCACCAGCTGTACTTAGTTCATAGTACTTTTCATGCTGTAGTGCTAATGTGTAGTAGTGTGTCCGCGCTGTAACACATTCCCACATCAAATGTTCCCGACGTTGTCAGAGCTTTTAATCAGTATACCAGTATATTAAAAATTCATATCACAATGAAAATAAACACTGGTTTTCTGTAAGAAAAGATGTACAGCACAGGCTTAAAGTGTATAAATCTGGGTGCTAAGTCTGTTTGTTAAAATCACATAACTCAATATTCAACCAATAATCCTGACAAACTTGCAATTCACAACCTCAACACAACATCACAACCTCAACCACAACATCTTCCTAAGCTGGTAAATAATTGACCAAAATATACTGAAATAAATCAAAGTTGCAGGTCTGATGCAAAGCTTTGGAGTGGAGACTGTGATGCTGTTTCTTCAAATGTCTGCATCACACAGTGGTATGGGAATTTGTCAGCTTCAGTCTCAGTAGGAAGTGACCTGCTTTAGCTTTACAGTAAATTAATATGGCTAGTGAATGCTAATCAGTTAGTGAGTTACAAAACGTCGTCTTCCGACTGCTATGCCACAATGTATTTATTTATTGGTTGAACAAATAACATTAGCTTCCAGCACTGATGTAGAATCAATGACTGTCCACAAACCATCAAGCTGAGAGTTCAAAACAGCTGCCAAACACCTTTTCTGACAGATTTTGTCACATTGTTAGTGCAGTTAAGCTCAAACGTACACCCACACATTATACACAGTTCCTTTTTCATTCCTCAACTTCCTGTCTCCTGACCAACCGTGGACAAGTCAAACTGTGTTATGCAACCCCGCTTTCTACTTTCAACATGAACCTTCCAGATTAAAAGAATGTTTATCTTCACAATAAATGGCTTTTAAAACTACACATATCTACATTTATAGGACTTATTATACCCAATACTATTTTAAATCTCTACACAGCTTTCTAAACGTATTCATAAACATGTTTAACATCTTAAAATTTGTAACACTATTACTTTTTTGTATGAACTTTATACAAAATATTTTGATTATAGACTGGATTACACATAAACCAAGTCGAAATGCCAGATCTGTCTCTCCTAGCTGCACTCAGCGCTCAAAAGAACTATCTCAAATCTCAACCAATTACTTCCTCCCATTTCCACTTTCTGTTTTTTCATGTTTCTGAGTTTTGTTTTAATGAATCCTTTAAAACTCCTTTCATCAGTTGCTTTTTTTTTCATCCATGACAAGAGTTGTATAGTTACAGTGAAGCTACAAATTAAATATCATAAATGTTGATGATGCAATAATGTATGAAAAATAATTAATGGTTTTGGGGTAAGTGAGTGTGGCATTATAATTTGGACAAAAGCAGCAGCATTCTGTATAAGTAATAGGTTACATGAGAAAAAGATGAACCTGACATACTTCTACAGCATGCTTTAATCCTTTAAAAACTTATGCCACCTAAAAACTTTGCCTCTGCAAAATTCATTGATGGAATCTCCTGTTTTATCAATACTTAGGGATCTTGTTTTAAGTTCTTATTTAAGTCAGACTGATAAGGCACTTAGGGATGCTTCTGTTCAAGACTGAATAGAACTAAATAAGCCAAAGGAATTGTGTCTCTTTTCATTTGGATTTGGTTATGTTCTTGAATGTTTTAAACTCTCCTTAAATAATTTTAATTAATTTAATTTACCATGAAGGATAACTTAATGTCAGTGTTTTTTTTACCGGTGTTAAAACTAAACAAGAGGTTATCACGTTTTCACCAGTACTGCTTAGCACATTTATATCCTTACCTATGCTTTAAAGCATAAATAAATCATATAATTAGAGGTATCTACATCCAGATAAATAGCCATCTCCTCTTTTTACAATAGTTGTGAGTTGTTTCTAATTTTCAAGTCCAAAGATAGAAACTAGACAATGGTGTCCTTTTCTTGTTCAGCCAAACACAGCCCACTCACATGTCACATCTCAAAATGTTTTAGGGTCTGACAAGAATTATGTAGAGACCTCTAGTGACACAACACATGTACCTGTTAACGGAAAAAAGATCTGGTCTTAAAAGAACTGAAAGTGTTTTCCAGGGAAGATACTGAGATTTGGTCTCTAACCTTAAGGTAAAAATAACGTTTTCTTTGATTTATTTACAGTAACACTTGGAGGTAGGGCTGGTTGATATGGCTTAAAAATTAAATCTCTCTTTTTTTTTAATACCAAATCAGATTTCAGATTTTAATTAAAAAAAAATCCTACCTGTTTTTTTGTTCGTACAAGAAATTGCAAGTGATGAAAGTATTTTCCAAAACCTGCTTTTATTGCAATCACCCTGTCTTGGAGCTGACATGAATTTAATGTCCAACTAAAAACAACCTGCAAAAGTATTTTTTATAAAACAAGATGGCTAGATTGACAACAGTCTGAGCTATGGAAGTCTAAGTAGTACATTGGTTTTAAAAAAATCTCTATTTTCCAAAAAATAGATCTTCAGCAAAAGAAGAGAGAGGCTTTTTGCTGGAGCTTTTGTGTGACTGCATTTTGTTGGAGCCTGCCCACGTCCTCGCCTACTACAGTTCTTTTGAGATGGTAATGGAAACACAACCTACCTGTTCCATTCTGTACCGTACTGGCCCTAGTGGAAATAGGGCATGTGTTGACATTCAAATGCTGTGATCCATCCTACTCCAATTTGGAGCTCTGTCGCCAACAGTTTCATACCTCAATGTTGGTCTATGATCACACTCAGGTATAAAACCCTCGATCTGAATTGCTCTAATTTCGCTGAGTAAAATTTAGGCTTGGACATCCTGTCAGGGATCAAATCTGACAGAGTGAGAGGAATGTTTCGTCCTGACCTGACCCAAACACGGTGGAAGGTGAGCGAATGGAGAAACAGGAGACTTTATTTATTTATTTATTTATTTATAATCAAATCAAACTTTATTTATAAAGCGCTTTTCAGACTACTACAACAAAATAATAAGTTAAAATATTAAAATAAGTTTTAGATAATGATATTAAGTAGTAAAATACTGATAAAAATGTTAAGACTGATAGCAATTGAATTATCAAGTGTAAAACAATAATAAGATATGATCAAATAAAAATGCAAAGCAGATAAACACTTCATAAATAATAGTGAGCTAAAAGCTAAACTAAAAATTCTAATAAATAATACATGCAGAGTGATTAAACAGATAGTAATAAATAATAATCACACAAAATCACATCAAAAGTGTGTCCTGACCTCTGGGATGACAAGGAGGTGTCTGCCAGATGAGCGCAGTGACCGCAAAGGGTCATATGGTAAAAGCATTTCTGAAAGGTAAGAAGGCCCAAGACTATTAAGACACTTAAAAACCATTAAAATAACCTTAAAATTGATTCTAAAACATACGGGGAGCCAATGCAGTGATTCTAAGACCGGTGCAATGTGCTTCCGCCTCCTGATCTTTGTCAGGACATGTGCTGCTGAATTTTGTAAAAGCTGTAAACTTGAGGTAGACTTTTCGGGAACACCAGAAAGCAAGAAATTACAGTAATCAATTCTACTGGTGTTGAAAGCATAAATTAACATCTCTGTATTGGCTAGAGAGAGAATGGGGAGGTCTCTGGCAATGTTCTTTAGGTGAAAAGACTACTTTAGTAAACTATTTTAGTAATATTTTAAAAAGTGAGGGATAAAAGTCACCTCAGAGTCAAAAATCATGCCTAAATGTGTTAGGGTTTCCCCCTTGAGTGTGAGCAGGCCAGGCAGGCTCAAACTATTATCTCCACACCTGCAGCCTGTTACTCATTACCTTGAGTATTTAAGCCCAGCTCTTCACTGCAGCCACTGCCAGTTCGTTATCCAACCTCAGTGAGTTCATGTGAGACTTCAACTGCTAACCTGCTCTGCCTGCTCCCCTCCTGACGTCCTCCCCTGGATTTCTCCCCACTCTGCCTGGTTCTAGCTCTGTCCTGCAGCCTCTCCACTGGATACAGAGAGTTCCCCCCATAAAGTGCAGAGGACAAGATTTTGGAGTTTGTCTGGACTTTGGGTTAGTTCTCTCATCGGAGGAAATAAAACCTTTTTTCTGAACTGAGTTTTGCTTGTGGTCTGCATTTTTGAGTCCTGTTTGTTCTACACTTAACAAAATGTTTCCCTTGTAGAAAGGGATTAAAAGACAGTGATCCTAGTTTTGGTAAAAGTTTATCTCTATGAGCTTCAGGACTGATAACTAAAACTTCACTTTTTTCCTGGTTGAGCTGAAGAAAGTTTTCTGCCATCCAGGATTTGATGTCTAAAATTATGTTAAAGAGTGCATCCATTGGCTGTGTGTCATCAGGAGACATGGACATGTACAATTGTGTATCATGACCATGACTGAAAAAAAACTCCATCTCTTCTGATGACACTGCCAAGAATGGAGCATGTACAGGTTGAATAGCACTGGGCGTAAAATTGAACCCTGGGGCACACCACGTGATTTTGTAGAGCAGGTATATAAACTTACCATAAAAATCCTGTTTGTGAGATATGATCTGAGCCATTTATGAAGTTCACCAGAGAGGCCAATCTTTTTTAAACGAGTTATGAATAGTGTAATCTACTATATCAAAGGATGCGCTTAGACCTAGAACCAACACTGTTATCTTCTGAACATCATAGTTAAATCTGAAATCATTTAAAGTCTTTAAAAGACATATCTCTGTTCTGTGGTTCACCCTAAAACCAGACTGAAATTTATCTAGGACATTATGAGTGTTAATAAAATCATTAAGTTGAAATAAAACAAGTTTTTCTAAAACGTTGCTTAGAAATGGTAAGTTAGATACCAGTCGAAAGTTTTTTAAATCATTAAACTGTCATGTTCTCAAGTTACAGGACTCTATTGCTGACACGTACACTCAGAACTCAGTGATGAGTTTTAAGATAATGATTTTATTTTTATTTTCCTTTTCTGTCATGATTACACCCAGCTCCTGTCACTCCCTCATCATTATCATCCGCACCTGTGTCCAATCTTCATCCACTCACCTCATGTCTTTAAAACCAGCTCCTGTTCCCTCAGTCAACACCGGATCATTAAAGGACTTCACCACCAATGCCCACCGTATGCTTCCTTGCCGTCTCTCTCCTGTACCTCTGTTGCTGCCGTCAACACCAGACTGGTCAGCATTCCACTTCACCCGCACTCTCCAATTAACAACTCTGCACCTTGCTTCTGCGTCTGGGTCCATACCTCCACGCACACATCCTGACATTTTCTCTGTTGCCCGAGAATGAGAGGCTTCGGAGCTAGAAGACTCGACGGGGGAAATCCAAGGAACCTGTTTGGGCTGCGTATGGAGGCGAGAGGAGAGAGACGTGAGTGGTGGCACAATTTACTGAGGGACAACAGAAGAGTGAGTCTCTTACTTGAAACGATGGAGCCTCACCGAGTGGGGGAAAATACTTGAGGAAGCGTGCTATCACGATCAGCTGATCGGATGAACCAGGAGAGGACCACGAAGGGTGGCCAACCAATCCAGGAGAATGATCGGAGCTGGAGGAAGAAGAAGCACAGTGAGTTCTCTTTCTTAGAGAGTCTTGTTAATTATAACGAGCGCAGACGGTGGCTTGTTACCACTCTGACGACGTTGACCATCTGGCGTCTGTCCCAGGTAGGTGTTCCCCTTTTAACTCCTCTTCTGAGATGAGCTAATGGAACTCAGCTGTGAAAGATCACGCGCCTATGGAGGAAAAAGGTGAGCCAGGTGCACACACAAACTCACACACACATTCGCGCACACACAGATCCTCACGGCTGGACGAGGCGGCATAAAGGACTAACTGAGACAGGTCTTACTTGGGAAACATCTAATGTAGGATGTACTCTGATGTGCTCTGGGAGCTTCAGACGGAGGGCAGAGGAACTGTTGACCTCTTCGATCAGGTATGGTCCAAGGAATCATGGAGCAAACTTCCTGGGAACACCTTTAAAGGAGAAATCCCGGACGGACAGCCAGACCAGCTGTCCAGGTTTATATAGAGGGGCGGGACGACTCAGCTGGTCAGCAAAGCACTTGTTCTGGGCTGAGGAACGTTGAAATGCGACCCTGGTCTGTTCCCATATCCTCTTGCAAATATTAATGTGAGAGCGAACGGATGGAATGATTTGGTCAGGGTTCAAATTAGGGATTGAGAGATGGCTGGTATCCGAGACAGGCTTCGAACTGTGAGACCCCTGAGGCAGCTGAAATGTGTGAATTGTGTGCGTATTCGATCCATGGTAGGTAGGAGCTCTAGGAGGAGGAGGTTTTGGATGCACATACGCAGCGCAATGCGCCCTTTAGGCGCTCGCACTGAGCGGAATGGAAATCCGAGGTCAGCTGGGAACGTGCTCTGAGAGAAGTGCAGAAGTCCTTCCAGACCCGGGATAAAAATTGGGGTCCTCTGTCCGGGAGGATTTCATTGGGGATACCATGTAGCCGGAACACATGAAGGGTTAGCAAACTGGCGGTCTGAGCAGCGGAGGGCAGCCTGGAGAGAGCGACGAGATGGCAAGCTTTAGAAAAACGGTCAATAATGGACAAAATGACTGATTTACGGGAAGTCCGGTGACGAAGTCAAGAGCTATGTGGGACCATAGCCTCGCCGGGATGGAGAGGGGTTGGAGGAAACCAGAGATGGGCTGATGAACACTCTTTTTCCGAATGCATATGGAGCAAGCTGCAACGTAGCTCTTTATATTCTTATTCAATCCGGACCACCAGAAGTGACGGCGGAGGAGAGCGATGGTTTGACTGATGCCCGGATGACAAGAGAACTTGGAGGCATGCGCCCAATGGATGATCCGGGAGCGGACCGTGGATGGAACGAAGAGACGATGAGGAGGACCTGCTCCTCAAAGTTAATGCTCCACAGGTGCATGATGAAGGTAGGACGGGACCGGGGTCCTCTGATGAATCATCAGGGGAGAACTGACAGGACAAGGTATCTGGTTTGATATTTTTGGAACCTGGTTGGTATGTAATGTTCAGGTTGAATCGAGAGAAGAAAAGAGACTAGCGGTAACGGGGGTTTAAACGTTTGGCGTTCTGGAGATAGAGGAGATTTTTATGGTCTGTCCATACGATGACCAGGAGCTACGTCCCCTCTAGCCAGTGCTGCCACTCCTCCAAGGCCAATTTGATAGTGAGGAGCTCTTAAACGTCTGTAGAGATTTGCAAAGCCTAGAACCGTTGTAACTGTTTCTGGGAAGTGGGAGTGGTCTATTCCTGAACAGCTCTGCAGTCTCATTTATAAACGTTGCATACGCACAAAACGGGGCCTGAAACTGACGTACGCCACTTTCAAAGCATAAGTTGTGATTTATAAAAAACAGACTTGACGGGAAAATGTGTGCACCTGTACGCCAACTCTGACCCGTGCGTACGGACATTTTGGAGACGAGGGAATCGACGACGCAGTTGGTGAGGTGGTGAACTGCAGCCAGACTGCATATTACTCCTCTCACGCATATCATTTCACCTCACACCAAACATTAATTATGGATTCATGTTATTATAAACATCCAAACAAGCAATGATATCTATATTGTAGCTTAGCAGTGAGCTATAGCTCTTCTAAAAACATTTTTCAATATTAAAATAGATACATAAAATTTATCTCAAAACCTTAAACTCAGATAAAAGGGCCGGGACTGTGTGCCAATTAATAAATTTAATCATTTGCCGTCCCTGAGCGCAATAATGCCTGCAGTCTTGGATGGGATCATTAAGATGAGCAGGCGATACATCACGTTTCCATATACTGTGGGGGAGCAGGCCGAAATTAAGATGCAATTTGCAGCAATGTCCGGGTTCCCAAACATAATCGGCGCAATTGACTGCACCCATATTACTATAAAGGCCCCGTCCGAGGAAATTCCAGTCCCTCCTGGCGTACCCCCTCCCCAGCATGAGCACCCCGACCCACAGCCGCCTCCTCCTCGACAGGAAGCCTTCACCCAGGGAGCAAGGATCGGCCAGGATGTAAAATTTTTATTGTATCATTTAAGGTAGCAATGTGTCAGCTCGGGTGTACACGTACCCCCTGCAGTAGCAGACCCACTCTGGCGGTGGGAGGCAAGTGTTTTTTCCCCCCCCTCAACTTTGAGGTCCGACCACTTTTTAATTTTTATTTCGGTACCGTGCTGTCAGTTGCACTGACAGTCTGCACTGCAGACGCCACATGCTGCCACTCACAGTTCTTCCTTTTATTTGTGACACCGCTGCTGTGTCCACCAAATAAAATGTCTCTTCTAGCCTCCACTTCACCCACTAGCACTTCAATCAACATCTCCGTAAAGTTTCTCTTCTTGTTTTTCTTTTGTTGTTGCCATATATCCCCTCTTCTTCATATGCATCAATATTCATGTCCTGCTTTGCATTGACCTTTTATAGCCGGATTTGGGCGTGTTCAGGGCGGGATATGAGCCAAATTCACGTGCGCAAACTTCCAAGAAGACTGTGATTTATAAAGGGAAATTGCTTACACCTGTGCGTAGGCATGGTTTTATAAATCAGAAATCGTTTTGGCGTACGCAAACTTTTTGTTTCGGTCGTGTGTACACTTTTAGTAGGGATTAAACGCAATGTTTTATAAATGAGACCCCTGATCTTTGCGGGATCGGTCTTCACCTGTCCACCCTCGAAGATGTAGGCAAGGAAGGAGACAGAGGCCAGGTGAAACTCGCATTTTTCAGCCTTCACAAAGGGAGTTTTCGAGCAGTCGTTGGAGGACCTGGCGGACATGCTGACAGTTCTGAGTGAGATTTTAAAAAAAAATAAGTATGTCATCCAAATAAACAAAACATTTAGGAAATCCCGAAGTGTTTTCCATTCGTCCACGTTACGGATTCGGCTGAGGTGATAGGCGTTACGCAGGTCAAGATTGGTGAACACGGTAGGTCCTAGTACAGCTTCAAAGGCGGAGGAAATGAAAGGAAGGTTATACTTGGTTACAGTCTTAGGACAAATTCAATTTTGCTCAGAAACTGAGTCAACTAAGGCTTGGGGGAAGATGTGATCCTTCTGATTTAGAATGATGGCTGATAATGTTAATCGAGGGTTAAAAATAGAGGTTCCGCCCGACAGCACCCCCAACCTCACTGACGGGCATGGTCTTTTGGGCGAACAGGACAGTTGGAAATAAAATGCACAGAGAGGTCGCAATATAGGCAGCAACCGCTTGCCATACATCGAGTAAGGCAACCATATAGGAGATCTTATTAGCATCGTCACAGTAGGTCCGAGGAGATCGCTTGAAGGCTAGGGAGCACTGCATGAAGAAACCAGCGTTTTTTTGAAAGCTCACCTGAAAACAGTTCCGGAGGCGGGGAAGCTACCTCACGGAAGGCCTGGGTATGTGGCGAGCTGGAGGGAGCCGCAGCAGAAGCAGTCTAAGGTTTGGAAGTGAGATCATGAATTGGTTTAGTTAACTGGTGAAAACTCTGAAGGAGCAATGTCTGTTGTTGCTGCATGTTTTGCAGGGCTGCCTCATGACGGCCCAGGAGCACGCCTTGCTCGGATAGAGCTGAGCACAGGTGTGCCGCAGAGTCCGAAGGCTGTCCAGATGGTTGTGTCATGTTCTCAAGTTGCAGGACTCTAGTGCTGAGACACGTAAACTTAGGACTCAGAGATGAGTTTTAAGATAATGATTTTATTTTTATTTTCCTTTTCTCTGTTGCCCGAGAATGAGAGGCTTTGGAGCTAGAATACTCGAAGGGGGAAATCCAAGGAACCCGACCGGGAGTTTGTGCTGCCACTGGAGGCGAGAGGAGAGAGAGGTGAGTGGAGGCACAATTTACTGAAGGACAACAGAAAAGTGAGTCTCTTACTTCAACGACGGAGCGTCACCAAGTGGGGGAAAATACTTGAGGAAGCGTGCATCCGTGGCTAATTGTTCTGAGCGGATCAATCCAGGAATGGAGATCCTCACGAGGGAGGACCAGGATGGACAGGCAGGTGGAGAACGGAACCCAGCTTGCGGAACGTGAGGGGAGAGCTACCGGGGAGGCAGACGCTGGGAGTCACGATCAGCTGATCGGATGGACCGGGAGAGGATCACGAAGGGCGGCTAACAAACCCAGGAGAGCGATTGGAGCTGGAGGAAGAAGAAGCACAGTGAGTTCTCTTTCTTAGAGAGTCTTGTTAATTATAATAAGGGCAGACGGTGGCTTGTTACCACTCCGACGACATTGACCATCTGGCGTCTGTCCCAGGTAGGCGTTCCCCTTTTTACGCCTCTCCTGAGATGGGCTGATGGAACTCAGCTGTGAAAGATTACGCGCCTACGGAGGAAAAAGGTGAGCCAGGTGCATACACAAACTCACGCACACACACAGATCCTCACATAAAATCTAAATTGGTCTTCTTCAGCAGGGGCCTCAATAACACCCCTCTAAAGGTGGCAGGAAAAAAAACACACAATTCATCATGGTTAAAATCTCATCTCAAAGTGATCCATAAAATTGCTTAAAACACCAGGTGGGAATTGTGGCCAAAGCACTTGTGGAGCAAACTTTAGCAAGGGTCCCAGCTTCCACCAGGACAAAACTGTCCAGTGTTGCCTCTGGTAAAGGCAGACACTCAGATTTGTCTAAAACTATGTTAGTTTTAGAAGATAAAATATTACACTTGATGGTGTCTACTTTCCTCTAAAGTGGTCTGCAAAGTCGTCACACAGAGTGTTTGAGGGGTTTTCTGAAATGCATTAGGGGTATGATTTAGGATATAGTCTATGGTGGAAAACAGAATTTTTGGGATTATTTTTCTGTTTTGAAATAATTCTGGAGAAGCATGCATTTCTGGAATTTCTCACAGCGTTATTCTATGATTTGAGATGTTCTATGTATATCTATTGATTTATTGTGATTTTGTTTTAATATAATTAAAATACTCAACATCTGTTGATAAAGAATGTTAAAGGTTATCTATATGCAGATTAAAATAAAAAAATACATTTATCTTTTTGTAGGAGTTGTGAAAAATGGCTAAAAACTTTTTGCAGAGGCCTATAAACTATCACAAATAAAATCTGAGGAGTGCCAAGAACAGTCACGGTATGCTAAAAGGTAGTAAAAGTTTTGAATAAAACATGTTTGGCAGAAAGGGTTGATGAACCTACAAAATAATTCCAGCATTTGTATTATAAGCCTTGGTCTTAAAGCAGATTCAGATCCAGATTGATCCAGAACTGTGTCATCTGAATTCATGGTTTCTATTTTATTGTATTTTTATCCATTCATAGTTGTTTTATTTTTTGTTATTCATTTATTTTGATCAGTAGTGTGTTTGTTACTAGCTTGTGTGATGAAATGTTTATTTTTTCATCTTTTGTAAATAAAATCTATCCTGGAAAGTCACTGCCAATTTATCACATACATTGGCAAAGTGCATGTTCAACAGATGTCTAGAATTCATTCCTTCATCTTGTTTATTTACCTCAGCCTCAAACTAGGCAGGTGCTAAACTATTAGATTGATATATTTGGCAATTAATATAGTTCCTGACTTGTCAGGTGGTGCCCCACGTATAATATCTTTCCATAAATGATCAATCTTTTTGATTGCTATAAGGAATCCATTAACTATTCATAGTCAAATCCCTGCATTTCCTCTAATTCTTCACCACTGTCATCTGTATGTGCTGGATAATGGAGTCACCGATGATGAGCGTGGTGTACTGCAGACTGATGCTGGGGCTGGGCAGAGGATCCTTCACAAACCGTGGCCTGCTGGATGTTGGACAGGTTAGCCACCACAGGACTGCGACGATGTTTATTCGGTGCCGAGGGCTCCTTCCGTGGGTTCTAGCCGCAGTCCTGGGTTTGGCACGACGTGGATGGCAGCGGGAATCCAGCTGCTGCTCTTGCTGCTGAGAAGGATGGATCTGACAGCCGAAGAGAGCTAGCAGGGGGAAGTCCAGGTCCAGAGCACCGAAACAGTTGGACAATGGCAGGCCAGGTGGAGAAGAATGGTGGTAATTCCTCTGAGCTTTTTTTGACTGCACTCATATTACTATAAGGGCCCCGTCCGAGGAAATTCCCCTCCCTCCTGGCGTACCCCCTCCCCAGCATGAGAACCCCGACCCACAGCCGCCTCCTCCTCGACAGGAAGCTTTCACCCAGGGAGCAAGGATCGGCCAGGATGTAAAATTTTTATTGTATCATTTAAGGTAGCAATGAGTCAGCTCGGGTGTACACGTACCCCCTCTAGTAGCAGACCCACTCTGGCGGTGGGAGGCAAGTGTTTTTTTTCCCCCTCAACTTTGATGTCCGACCACTTTTTTTTAAATTTGTATTTGGGTACCGTGCTGTCAGTTGCGCTGACAGTCTGCACTGCAGACGCCACATGCTGCCACTCACAGTTCTTCCTTTTATTTATGACACCGCTGCTGTGTCCACCAAATAAAATGTCTCTTCTAGCCTCCACTTCACCCACTAGCACTTCAATCAACATCTCCGTAAAGTTTCTCTTCTTGTTTTTCTTTTGTTGTTGCCATATTTCCCCTCTTCTTCATATGCATCAATATTCATGTCCTGCTTTGCATTGACCTTTTTTAGCCAGATTTGGGCGTGTTCAGGGCGGGTTATGAGCCAAATTCACGTGCGCAAACTTCCAAGAAGACCGTGATTTATAAAGGGAAATTGCTTACACCTGTGCGTAGGCACAGTTTTATAAATCAGAAATCGTTTTGGCGTACGCAAACTTTTTGTTTTGGTCGTACGTACACTTTTAGTAGGGATTCTACGCAATGTTTTATAAATGAGACCCCTGATCATTGGGGATCTGATCTCTCACCGTCCACCCTCGAGATGTAGGCAAGGAGGAGACAGGGCCCAGGGTGAAACTCGGCATTTTTCAGCCTTCACAAAGGGAGTTTTCGAGCAGTGTTAGGAGGACTGGCGGACATGCTGACAGTTATGAGTTGTGATTTTAAAAAACCACCAGGATGTCATCCATATAAACAAAAACATTTAGGAAATCCCGAGTGTTTTCCATTCGTCCACGGTTACGGATTTCGGCTGAGGTGAGGCGTTACGCAGGTCAAGATTGGTGAACACGGTAGGTCCTAGTACAGCTTCAAAGGCGGAGGAAAGAAAGGAAGGTTATACATGGTTACAGTCTTAGGACAAATTCAATTTTGCTCAGAACCTGAGTCAACTAAGGCTTGGAGGGATATGTGATCCTTCTGATTTAGAATTATGGCTGACAATGTTAATCGAGGGTTAAAAATAGAGGTTCCACCTGACAGCACCCCCAACCTCACTGACGGGCATGGTCTATTGGGCGAACAGGACAGGTGAAAATAAAATGCCCGGATAAACCGCAGTTTAGGCAGCAACCGCTTGCCATACATCGAGTAAGGCAACCATATAGGAGATCTTATTAGCATCGTCACAGTAGGTCCGAGGAGATCGCTTGAAGGCTAGGGAGCACTGCATGAAGAAACCAGCGTTTTTTTGAAAGCTCACCTGAAAACAGTTCCGGAGGCGGGGAAGCTACCTCACGGAAGGCCTGGGTATGTGGCGAGCTGGAGGGAGCCGCAGCAGAAGCAGTCTAAGGTTTGGAAGTGAGATCATGAATTGGTTTAGTTAACTGGTGAAAACTCTGAAGGAGCAATGTCTGTTGTTGCTGCATGTTTTGCAGGGCTGCCTCATGACGGCCCAGGAGCACGCCTTGCTCGGATAGAGCTGAGCACAGGTGTGCCGCAGAGTCCGAAGGCTGTCCAGATGGTTGTGTCATGTTCTCAAGTTGCAGGACTCTAGTGCTGAGACACGTAAACTTAGGACTCAGAGATGAGTTTTAAGATAATGATTTTATTTTTATTTTCCTTTTCTCTGTTGCCCGAGAATGAGAGGCTTTGGAGCTAGAATACTCGAAGGGGGAAATCCAAGGAACCCGACCGGGAGTTTGTGCTGCCACTGGAGGCGAGAGGAGAGAGAGGTGAGTGGAGGCACAATTTACTGAAGGACAACAGAAAAGTGAGTCTCTTACTTCAACGACGGAGCGTCACCAAGTGGGGGAAAATACTTGAGGAAGCGTGCATCCGTGGCTAATTGTTCTGAGCGGATCAATCCAGGAATGGAGATCCTCACGAGGGAGGACCAGGATGGACAGGCAGGTGGAGAACGGAACCCAGCTTGCGGAACGTGAGGGGAGAGCTACCGGGGAGGCAGACGCTGGGAGTCACGATCAGCTGATCGGATGGACCGGGAGAGGATCACGAAGGGCGGCTAACAAACCCAGGAGAGCGATTGGAGCTGGAGGAAGAAGAAGCACAGTGAGTTCTCTTTCTTAGAGAGTCTTGTTAATTATAATAAGGGCAGACGGTGGCTTGTTACCACTCCGACGACATTGACCATCTGGCGTCTGTCCCAGGTAGGCGTTCCCCTTTTTACGCCTCTCCTGAGATGGGCTGATGGAACTCAGCTGTGAAAGATTACGCGCCTACGGAGGAAAAAGGTGAGCCAGGTGCATACACAAACTCACGCACACACACAGATCCTCACATAAAATCTAAATTGGTCTTCTTCAGCAGGGGCCTCAATAACACCCCTCTAAAGGTGGCAGGAAAAAAAACACACAATTCATCATGGTTAAAATCTCATCTCAAAGTGATCCATAAAATTGCTTAAAACACCAGGTGGGAATTGTGGCCAAAGCACTTGTGGAGCAAACTTTAGCAAGGGTCCCAGCTTCCACCAGGACAAAACTGTCCAGTGTTGCCTCTGGTAAAGGCAGACACTCAGATTTGTCTAAAACTATGTTAGTTTTAGAAGATAAAATATTACACTTGATGGTGTCTACTTTCCTCTAAAGTGGTCTGCAAAGTCGTCACACAGAGTGTTTGAGGGGTTTTCTGAAATGCATTAGGGGTATGATTTAGGATATAGTCTATGGTGGAAAACAGAATTTTTGGGATTATTTTTCTGTTTTGAAATAATTCTGGAGAAGCATGCATTTCTGGAATTTCTCACAGCGTTATTCTATGATTTGAGATGTTCTATGTATATCTATTGATTTATTGTGATTTTGTTTTAATATAATTAAAATACTCAACATCTGTTGATAAAGAATGTTAAAGGTTATCTATATGCAGATTAAAATAAAAAATACATTTATCTTTTTGTAGGAGTTGTGAAAAATGGCTAAAAACTTTTTGCAGAGGCCTATAAACTATCACAAATAAAATCTGAGGAGTGCCAAGAACAGTCACGGTATGCTAAAAGGTAGTAAAAGTTTTGAATAAAACATGTTTGGCAGAAAGGGTTGATGAACCTACAAAATAATTCCAGCATTTGTATTATAAGCCTTGGTCTTAAAGCAGATTCAGATCCAGATTGATCCAGAACTGTGTCATCTGAATTCATGGTTTCTATTTTATTGTATTTTTATCCATTCATAGTTGTTTTATTTTTTGTTATTCATTTATTTTGATCAGTAGTGTGTTTGTTACTAGCTTGTGTGATGAAATGTTTATTTTTTCATCTTTTGTAAATAAAATCTATCCTGGAAAGTCACTGCCAATTTATCACATACATTGGCAAAGTGCATGTTCAACAGATGTCTAGAATTCATTCCTTCATCTTGTTTATTTACCTCAGCCTCAAACTAGGCAGGTGCTAAACTATTAGATTGATATATTTGGCAATTAATATAGTTCCTGACTTGTCAGGTGGTGCCCCACGTATAATATCTTTCCATAAATGATCAATCTTTTTGATTGCTATAAGGAATCCATTAACTATTCATAGTCAAATCCCTGCATTTCCTCTAATTCTTCACCACTGTCATCTGTATGTGCTGGATAATGGAGTCACCGATGATGAGCGTGGTGTACTGCAGACTGATGCTGGGGCTGGGCAGAGGATCCTTCACAAACCGTGGCCTGCTGGATGTTGGACAGGTTAGCCACCACAGGACTGCGACGATGTTTATTCGGTGCCGAGGGCTCCTTCCGTGGGTTCTAGCCGCAGTCCTGGGTTTGGCACGACGTGGATGGCAGCGGGAATCCAGCTGCTGCTCTTGCTGCTGAGAAGGATGGATCTGACAGCCGAAGAGAGCTAGCAGGGGGAAGTCCAGGTCCAGAGCACCGAAACAGTTGGACAATGGCAGGCCAGGTGGAGAAGAATGGTGGTAATTCCTCTGAGCTTTTTTTTACTGCGATATTCTGGGTAAATCTGAGGCAGCCATCACAGAAGCGAACGGAGCCATTGAGTGATACTCCACCCGCTCTTTACTGATTAAAAAACGGCAGGTAAAATAGTCAGTTGATTAAAAAGACAACGATACTAAAATTGGTTTTAAACAAATGCCCTAAAAACCAAATAAAACTGTTAAAACCAGTCTAAAGGAAAACAAAAAGGTTTAAAGCTGTTTACAACTAGTTAAAACAGTGGTTGTTAGGAGCTTGTCTTGGTGAGTCCTGCTGACGCTTCAGTCAGACCACAGAATGAAAAGGCAAAAAGGAAAAAGTTATTTGATCTGGCATCACCTAAAAAATCAAGGATGGGGTTACCACATGGATCTGGGATTAGCGGAAACTAGAAGATGCTTTGGATAGGGTTAGTACAGATTCTGGAGTAGACATGGATCAATGTTCCCTAGACGCAAATGACCTCTGAAAGAGAAGTGAAGAGAGGGCTCGTGACATGAAAGAGGCAATGTAAGTCGTGAAGATGAGTGGACCCTCCTTAAATAGGAAATGATGACATCATATGATTGTGACCTGTCACTACAACATACAGGAAGCCATTGCAGTGATTTTAAGACCAGTGTAATGTCAGGACAGGACATGTGCTGCTGAAAAAGATATACTCTTTTTGGGAAGACCAGAAGGCAGGGCATTACAGTAATCAAGTCTGCTGGTGATGCTTTAGTATCTCCATATTGGCCCGAGAGAGAATGGGGTAGGCTCTGGCAATCTTCTTTAGGTGATAAAAACCTATTTTGGTCATGTTTTTATTGCGTGGTATAAATCAGCTCAGTTGTGGTGGATGGTTGGTGTGTTTTCCTGTTACCTCTCTCCTTCAGGTGTGATTAGTAGTTAGTTTGTAATCGTAGGGTCATAGGTCCGATTCCAGCTTCCTCCAGTCACATGTCGATGTGCCCCTGGGCAAGGCACCCCAAAACATTCTACATTGTCCTACTGAGCTATGTTGGCTATCGGTGTATGAATGTGAGTGTGAACGGGTGAATGTGTCTTCAATGTAAAGCACTATGAGTGGTCAGTATGACTAGAAAAGCGCTATATAGTTCACTCCATTTACCATTTGCGGGTGCTGCAACACATGCTGTTCATCAAGTTCCAGTTCAAAAGAGGAAGGGTTTTGGAGGCTGATTCTGATCTATGCATGTTGGCTCACTATATAGCTTTAGTACATTTCATAGTGATGTTTTCGGACTTAAATTAGTGCTTACTCATTAGGTAGAAGTAGCTGCGTAGAAACCGCCATTTATTTACTTGTATTATTTATGGCGCCTTAACATGACTGCAGTGAAACAAGGCACTGTACAATAAAAACTCAAAGCATTAAAGCAACACTTAAAAATATAAATAGATAATAACCATTTAAACACAGTTTAAAAAACAACAAAAACACACTAACATAGCAGAGTCTCATGTACAGTCAAATGCCTGTCTGCAAAAATGTTTCATTTTATTGTGTCCTGTGTCAGCTTGGTACTCGGAATTGGTGTCTGAGTACCACTTTTTTTGTAAAGTGCCTTGAGATGACATTTGTTGTGAATTGACGCTATATAAATGAAAGTGAATTGAAAAGTACAAACCCAATTCAATTCAGCTTATTTATATAGCGCCAATTCACAACAGATGTCATCTCAAAGCACGTTACAAGAAGAGTTATTACAATACAATGTTTAATTTAGGAATTATATAACCACAGAAGATTGCGTCGTGAATTCTCAGCAATCCCTCACACTGAGCAAGCATGAAGTGACAGTGGAGAGGAAAAACTCCCTTTTAACAGGAAGAAACCTCCAGCAGAAACAGGCTTAGCATAAGCGGTCATCTGCCGAGACCGTCTGGGGTTTGGAGAAGGCAGCAGAGACACAGAAAAAGCAACATAACTGATGCAGAAGCAGAAGGTGGTAGCAGGACGTGGAGTACGTTCCGCCACTGGAATGCGATCTTAGGGTCATCAAACAGGGCGGGTCAGAAGCACCTAGATAAAACAGGTTAGCGCTTGAATTGACAGCACATCATGCAGTTGAGGAGAAGTAGGAGAGAAAGTAGGAACTGACTCTAATAATGTCCTCCAACAGCCTAGCCTAAAGCAGCATAGCTATTAACATTAACCTGTCTCCTAGCTACTAGGACTACCTAACTACCAGTAAACCTGCAGTCTGAGAGCAAAGTGCTCTGTTAGGAACATATGGAACAATCAGGTCTCTTATGTATGATGGAGCTTGATTATTAAGAGCTTTATATGTCAGAAGGAGGATCTTGTTGGGGAATTATCAATTAAAAAGAATTTATTGATAATTGTTATGATCTATCTGGTGATGCTGAGAATATTAACTAATAATTGTAAATTAGTAGTTTAATTATTCTTAAGATCATTTGATCGGGGCACCATCTAACCTCTGGCTAGAAACAAAATATTATATATAATCAAAAGGGGATTATCGACCAATAATCTCACTTATAATCATTAATTACACCAGAAAAATCCCATCTGAAGGAGGTGAATTCTTGCAATAATTCACACACACACACACACACAAACACACACACACACACACACACTCAGAATAAAAGAAACCAGAGATTTAAATCAATTTCACCAATTTATTGTAAAACACAACTAAAATAACACTACTCGTATCAAAACAGTTCTGTCAAGGCTATATACCACAGCAATATGGCGACCAGCGATGACGTCGCTTAAGCACGTCACGGGGCGCCTCATACTGATGTCGTACGCAGCCCCTCGCGTGCATGCGTGGAGGCGGTGTATGACAGGAACGCGCAGCTCGTCGAAAAGAACGGGGAGAAGTTTTATGACCTATTGTTTAATCTGAGCAAGAGGCCTGTGGTTCCTTTCTAAGAAAGAAACCTCATGGCTCTTATCAGTGAGTTAGCTTCTGCTAATAAAGACTCTATTTCTGACAGACGCTCCGCGGCTGCTGACCCAAATGCCTATGACGCCAAAAACTTACTATCAAACTAACGGAGGGGAACCGAACTTCTACAAACTAACAATTCTGCTTACTAATAAAGAACAAAACATACAGGAAACTTACAATCAACAAGTACAAAACTCACAAATTTACCCGTAAGTAGAAACACAGCACAGAAAAATCACAGAGCGCTCAAGCAAGGCAACTCACTTCACATCAATAATCATGCATGCATACAGTTATAAAGAAAGCTTTTTAAACTCTCTCCACCCAGGTAACAGAAGATAAAGATAAAAAGGAACGCTCTTTCTTTTTTTCAAAAGGAGAGGGACTCCCAGTTGTGGAAGAAAAAGTTGGGAAAACAAGATGCTTGGCTCATCAGCCGCGCGGAGAAAAAAAACAAAAGAGGGGAATTAAGCGCATCAGAAAGACATAGTTTGGGGACAGCCAAACTATTGAAAAAACTTGGTTGCAGGGAGGAAAGATCCAGAGCACGTGTTTCGAAGGAAGATCTCTTCTTTCAGTTCCGTGGACAGAACTAACCCCACTAAAGCAAGTTTTGAAGAGGAAGATGGATACTCATCTATTGCTTTTTATGCTGGCTGTGGGCGCTTCGCCCCCCTTTCCTTTTATTGTAAATGGGAAAGAAGCGGATAGTTCTGCTATCGGTTAGAATGGCGTGGCCAGGGGAAAAGGGGCGTGCCGCAGAGGGGGAAAAGAAATTTGTCTAATCTTAACAATTAACAATTGTCTTAATTTCAACGTTCATGAGTCATACCCAACAATCTTGAATTCAATTCCAGATTTTACTGGGAGCCAGTGAAGAGAAGCTAAAATATGGGTAATGTGATCTCTTCTTATTTTATTCATTACAACCCTAGCAGCAGCATTTTGGACTAACTGAAGACTTTTAATTGTATTCTGTGGACTACCTGATAATAAAGAGTTACAGTATTCCAGCCTTGAAGTAACAAAGGTATGGACTAGTTTTTCAGCATCACTCCTGGACAGGATGGTTCTAATTTTGCAATATTCCTAAGGTGAAAAAAGGAAATCCTAGAGACTTCTTTAATGTGAGATCTAAATGACATATATTGGTCAAAAATAGCAGAGAGGTTCTTTGCTTTATTACTGGAGGCTAATTTAATGCCGTCCAGGTGAAGGGGTTGACTAAGTAGTTTCTTTTTCAGAGCTTCTGGTTCAAAGACGACAACTTCTGTTTTATCAGAATTCAGAAGCAAGAAGTTTAGAGTCATCCAATTTTTTATATCTTCCAGACATGCCTCTAGTCTACCTAACAGATTGGATTCATCAGGATTTATGGATGGATATAGCTGTTTATCATCTGCGTAACTATGGAAATGTATCGCATGCTGCCTAATGATTTAACCAAGGGCGACTGTGGTTCAGTGGTAGAGTAGTTGGCTTGCAATCGGAGGGTTGTAGGTTCGATTCCAGCTTCCTCCAGTCACATGTAGAAGTGCCCTTGGGCAAGGCACTTAACCCCAATAATTCTACATCGTCAATGTTGGCTATCGGTGTATGAATGTGAGTGTGAATGGGTGAATGTGGCTTCAATGTAAAGCGCTTTGAGTGGTCAGTTCAGTGCTATTTACCAATAGGAAGCATTTCTATGAGAATACTGTGATCTACAGTGTCAAAGGCAGCACTGAGAGCTAACAGGACCAGAATAGTCACCGGGTCCATTGTCTGAGGCGATGAGAATATCATTAGTAACCTTCACCAGAGCTGTTTCAGTGTTTTAATAAGCTTTTAAGCCTAACTGAAACTTCTCAAACAGCTCATTATTGTTTAAATGCTCACACATCTGATGTGCAACTATTTTCTCAAGAATTTTAGATAAGACGGGAAGATTAGATATTGGTCTATAGTTAATTAAGTCGTTTTGATCAAGAGATGGTTTCTTAATTAGAGGTTTAATTACAGCAATCTTAAACTCCTGTGGTACACACCCATTGACTAAGGATTCATTATATCTAAGATTGGAGCAGCAATCAAAGGTGCAAACTTCTTTTAAAAGTTTAGTTGTGACTGGGTCTAACATGCAAGTTGAAGGTTTTGATGAAGCTAATAATTTTAGTAGATCTGAAAGTTTGACTGCATTAAAGCAGTTAGAGCATATATTAGGTTCAACCATTTTTGATGCTGCCACGAAGAAGGAAGCATATTGGGAAGGTTCCCATTTATCTTGTTTTTTATAGTCTATGCAATTTTTTATAAATAAAATAAAGTCGTCACTACTAAGATCTGGGGGAATGGTTGGCTCGATAGAGCTATGATCCTGTGTGAGTTTGGCAACTGTATTAAAAAGAAACCTAGGATTGTTTTTATTCTCTTCGATTAAAGATGAAAAATATGCTGTTCTAGCTGTTCGAACGCTCTTTTTGTATAGCAATAGACTATTTTTCCACAGTAAATAAGAATCTTGTAAATGCGTGGAGCGCCATTTTCTCTCTAGTTTTCTAACATTCTGCTTTAGGGTACATAGCTCTTAAATTAAACCAGGGAGGTAATCTTCCATGGCTAGCCACCTTTCTTTTCAAGGGGACAACTTTATCCATTACCAGACGCAGAGAGGAATTAATGCTATGAACCAGACCGTCAAGTTGTGAGGGGCCAGGAGTTAAATCACTATTTTCTATTGTACTTTTATGTACAGAGGAAACTAAAGTTGGAAGAGCTTCTTTAAAACTTGCTTCAGCATTGTCTGATAACGTTCCAATATGATGACGTTTTCTTTCAGGTTTGAAATGGTCAGTTAGAGTGAGTTTAAAAGTGATCAGAAAATTATCAGACAGGATAGGGTTATGTGGAAAGACTGTTATTTCTTCACAGTCAATGCCATCAGTCAACACAAGATCTAAAGTGTGGTGAGAAGAGTGGGTTGGTCCCTGCACGTTTTGAGTAAAGCCTATTGAGTCTAACATAATGTTAAAAGCTGTATTTAGAATATCATTTTCACTATCATCATGAATATTGAAGTCTCCAACTATAATAACTTTATCAGTGTTTAAAACTAAGTCAGATAGAAAATATGAGATCTGGGGCCGTATTCACAAAGAATCTTAGGGCTAAAAGTAGGTCCTAACTGGCGAATTTAGGAGTAGCTCCTAAAAAATGTGGGCGTGTCACTCCTAAATTTAGAACTCCTAGTTTCTTAAGATAAAAGTAATTCACAACCACTTTTAGGCCTAAAAGTAGCTCCTAAGTCTGGGAGTCTTTAAGATAAGTCGAGAGGACTTCCAACTCCCTAAGACCTATTCACAAAGACTCCCAAAATGATCGTGAAGGTTTGGAACTTGGTGCGGGATGCAATCACGTCTCCAACTAAACGTATAACAACCCGATCAGTCCAGAAATTAAATGTTTAGCGACACTAAGATATTTAGCCACAGGGAAAATGCAACTTTGTAATGCGGACGACTTGGGTACGTATATCACAATGATCTATCAGCCGATCAATCCACCAAACTCTTAAAGCACTCTGTCGCCTACACATTATCCAACAATTCATCCATTTCCCATTAGACATTCAGCAACTACATCGAATTAAAAACAATTTCATGGCGATTGCAGGTATGCCGGGGGTGGTCGGAGCTGTGGATGGCACGCATATCAAAATAATTGCGCCATCAATAGATGAGGATGTTTGTGTAAATAGGAAAAGATATCACACCATAAACACACAGATTGTTGTTGACAATGTAATTTATCCATATCAAACAACAATACAAAATAAATAGAATTAAGAAAATTAAAATGAATAAATAAATAAATAGGAACATGTTCATTCAGAAATTTGTTCCAATATACTAGAAATTCTGGCTAAATGAGCTGGGTCCACCCATGCCTCCCATTTCTTCTTATTCGTAATCCCGGCTCCGAATCGCCCTTTGAGGACCGTCCTCCTTTCCAGTACCAACTGTGCCAGTAGTAATAATTGGTACTGCGACCAGTTAGGTTTCCTTGCTTTTTTCTCGCCACTAATTTTTTTTCAGTTCATGAGGTGCTTTTCACGGTAGTGGGGGGGGGGGTTTTAAGATGGGGCTGATGTGCTCATTAGACAGCCTAAGTGTTTACAACCTACTTGCAATCACTTCCTTAATATGATGCATCCATCCATCCATTATGTATACTGCTTCCATCCAATTCAGGGTTTCCTGGATGGGGAGGGGCTGGAGCGTTAGGCAGAGGAATATGATGCATTTCATGCAATGCTGAGGCCCGACAGAACGCAGGGACCAGCCCACGGGTTCCGCCGGAAACCTGCTACGCCAGGGCGGGCCTGGAACAGGACCCGGAGGCCACAGGAATCAGGAGCACTCCGCACCCCAGCAGGGCCCGAACCAGGGACCAGCCGATAGGGGTCCCCCACCGCCGCCACAAGGCAGGAGGGACCCGCAGCCGACCAACGGACGACACAAGCAGCCGCCACCCCGGACCAATACCCACCGCCAACAACCCAGCCCCCCCCCACACACCCACACGCCAGGGAGCCACAGTAAAAGCCGCGGCGGATATATGCCCTCCCCAGATCTACCATACCCGGGGTCCAGATAACGCAGAGCACCGATACCAGGGGTCCAGCCAATGCCGGACAGCCCCCCCAAATGAACCGACCAGGCTCATTCTCACGGAACCGGCAGGGAGCTTGGTCGCCAGGCACGTCCCCCCGATACACCGAATGGCACCAACCTACCTTACAACCCCGCTACCCCCATAAGAGGTGCCCCAGTCAATCCAAGGAGGACGTCGGCCCGAAACAGCGGCCGCCCGACACACCCAGGACCAGCCATTTATGCACCAGGGCCGAGCCGGGCCGCAACTGGGACCCCCGGCCCCAGGTATCGAGAACCATCATCGACCAGCGGGCAGGAGCATCCATCACCGACGGGGAGTGACGGAGGGGAAGAAGATGCACCATACATACACTATACTCCCAGGGACAGACGCCCCAATATAGCATCCTGTCCTGCACCCGGGAGACGGACCTCTTGCCCACCGGGACGGGGACAAGCAGACCGCCAAGGCCCCCACCCCGTCCAGGGTAGCGCACGAGCCCAGGTCCCTGACCAGACGGCTTGATATTCCACCCTGGCTCCAACCCCTTATGGTCCCACGAACAGGGGTGTGGAAAGACCCCCAGCCTCTCTCCCCCTGCTCAATTGTGGTGTGGTTGCGTGTTGTTCTAATGTGCACTTAAAACACAGGGGTGGGACATGGGAATACTGCCCCCCCCCCCCCGGGCGTTCAGTGTCTAGATGCATTTATACAGTGGGAACCGGCACCAGCTTCCAGTGCCGAGGCGCATCCACCTACATGTGCGTGTGTCATGTAAATGTTGCAAGTGTAAGTGTCAGAATCAGAACCTAATGCCTGGGACCACTCATCCCAAGCCACAGTGAACATCCATCCATCCATTTTTTGAACCGCTTAGTCCTCCAGGGGTCACGGGGGGGCTGGTGCCTATCTCCAGCTGTCAACGGGCGAGAGGCGGGGTACAGGGACAGGTCACCAGTCCATCACAGGGCCGGGGACAGACAGGACAAACAACCATGCACGCACACACCCACACCTAAGGACAATTTAGAGTGATCAATTAACCTAACAGTCATGTTTTTGGATTTCTTGTGGCCTAGTCAGCCAACCAGTCCAGATGATAAACATACAATGGAAGCAGAGATTGATTAAAATAATCTATCCAAAATTAGTTCTTGCAGAAAATCCTCAGTGCATCAAGAAAAATATTCATTTAGACAATTAGTTAAAAGTTTGACTTTGTTTAAAATCGCAATGTTTTAAAAGTATAAAATATTGTTGGTTCTGACCCCTGAATATATGAAATTATGTCAAAGGGCTCTATGATTATGAATGACTCCAGCATTCCAAGCACTGGTTTCCTGCTGTTTCATCCAGAGCAGGAACATTAGACCCCTGGACGAAAAACAGTGCAACACTGGGGACACCTTGGCGACCAAGAACGATCTGTCTCTCTCTCTCTGATTTCACTCCCGGAAGGCTGGCATACGATAAGCCCCCTGTAAAGTTCAAAAAGTTGGGCAACCTCTGCTCTCTGATCTCTGATTTGACTCGTTGAGCTTTAAGGAGATTTCCCTCTCTGCCCAAAGTCCTGATACGGTGCTGGACACACGTGTCTTAACCTTTCTTCGAGCTAGCAAACCTCCCCTGAGTTTCGATCGGCCATCGAAGTTCTTCTCTTTTTTCCCCTTTTTCGTTCATCCAGCAAAATGAAAATTTTCCGTCGTGCCTGAAAGGATGTACTTATGCTGCGATTAACCATCAGACGGACTCGAGTAAGATCAATCAAATTTGTTTAAAAGTCTGGATGGAGCAAAGCTAAAACTTCTCTTTTTATTGTGCGCATGCATATTTTCTAAAACGTTCCATTCATCAGATTTGTGTTTGAAGTTTATTGTTTCTTGAGTAAGCTGAGTTTTGATTGTGTACGATGTGTGTTGTAGTCACGGTGTTTTTCTTAATTAGTAAACAAGTAGTGTTTGATTGGGTGTGTGTGTATTTTGCTTTGACTTGGTTTTGAACCGCAAACCAGAGCCTTTCTTTGTGGCTGGCAAAGCAGAATGTAGCCTCTGTTCACCCTTTGTTCAATCCGTGACCACTCAATTCAGGGTTCTTCTTTAGCCGAAGGCTAGTTTCACTGATAAGAGCCACGTGGCCTCTTTGTTTAAAGAGACCACGAGGTACCTCGCCCAGGTACAAAAACCCTCCGTTCCGCCTTTTTGGCCATCTGCGTGCGTACATCGCTCCCACGTGTGCGTGCGTGTCACAACGTACGCACATCCAGGAAGCTCCCCGTGACGTGGCCTCCACAATTTCCGGTCGGCGTCCATCTTTATAGTGTTGTTTACGTAGGAGTTTGCTTTAGCCAATTAGCTGTTAGCACAGCCGATTTAGCGAAAAATTTCAAGGCTCTGTTTGGTGTGATAGTTAATAAATTGGTTAAACTGGATCAAATCTTTTTTTTTTTTGAGTGTGTGTGTTTGAATCATTGCGAAATGGCTTACCCTTCAGACAAATCATATCTGGTAACTCATTGATAATTATCTATAAAACTGTCACGGACAACGACACGGACAACGACACGGTCACCGACGGCGTCCGTCTCTCCCCGATTCCCGAACTTTCGACAGGCTCCTTTGGCACCAGTCTGTCAGTCATTGGCGCATCACACTGTCAGTCCTACTTGTTCTTACATGTGATTGGACTACACGATTGGGCACGTGTCCCTCCCCGGAGCGATGAGGGTTTTTTTTTTTTTTTCAGCGAGTGTGAGTTTCAGAGTTTCGAATCGTAAAGCACCGAGAGAACGCTGCCAAAAATCACGTCATCGCAACCAGACGAATCTACGAAAGGCAGATGTTGGAAAGTTGAATATTTTTTCAGATCTCATATTACAAGCTTTCAAAGGTTTTTTGCAAATATAGCGTGGTGGGAAAACAATGCCATATTTGAAACTGTGAAAAAGCTTACTTGAAAAACGGCAAAGGTGAAACAAGCAGTTTGAATCCCTGAAAACGTGAGGCTGAAACTCTGTACTTTGCATGTTGAATTAATTAAAACATAAATGCTATTTACAAAATTATAATTGCAGAGATTCAAACTTTATTTTCAGACTTTCAAAACTTTATTTCAGGTTTTAAATGTTCAAATACTGATTTTCAAGGTTTCAAAACTTGTTTTTTCAGTTTCAAGGTTTCAAAACTTGTTTTTTCAGTTTCAGATTATGTCATCGATCTCACTTCATACTTCAAATGTCCAAATAAAAGAACCCATAGAAGAAAGAATCGGTATGTGGCTTTATAACATTCAAAGGAAAGTTTGGATAATGAGGAAAATAGAAAGAAGAAACAGAAAGGAGGAAATAATTAGATCTAGATTAGGATTTGTTCATAAAAGTTTAAACAATACATTATTTAAACCGGGGGAACATTATACAGTTAAATGTGACTTTGGTCTTCTTGAAGAGCCTGTGGAACACATTTTTGCTTGAAGTATACCGTTTACCGAAGGGAGCTGGGACAAAATTTACAAGACATCAAATTACAAATGCTCACAACCAAGAAATTTTAAACAAACTTTCTAGTTCTGAAAAAAAACTAAATTGCTGAAATATCTTAAGAAGACGAAACCAGTATAGAGTACTTTGTAAAAAATAAGGAGGGTATTCAGTGTGTACTGTTGCTTGCCAACCAGGGACAGAGTGGGATACTTTTTCAGCCCTGCAGTTTCATAACTCAGAAGGGCCCACTTCACAACCTATTTTATTAAGATTAGGAATTCACCTATACGAAAAAAGTGGTATTGTTGCATCTCTAATTAAAATCATGTAAATATAACCTTGCATGTTAAAGCTACAACAGGACATTGTTCTGTCAACCCTTGTAATTTAGAATATTTTCTCTAAAAAAATCTCCAGTTCAATATAAATAAAGGTTAATTGCTTTATGTGGTGGATTTATTTCAGGATGCATTCACATTTCCATTATTCTTTACAACACATCCAATAACTATACCAGAATCTATATTTTGAGCTGCTACCTCTGTAGACAGCTCTCTTTCTTACTTCCTACAGTTTCCCTAAACTCCTCTGTTGCACATGACACAATAAAAAAGTATTCTACAAAGCTTTAGGGGAGTTGATATGGAGAATACATTTGACTTAACCAATTAAGATATTTTCAATGCCAAAACATGCAGGCTTAATTTATATTTCCTTCTATTCTATTTCAAATCTTGACTTTGTGTATTTATTGTCTCATTTTTAAAGAATAAAAATATAACAGGTCACACTGTCATTTGGGCATAGAAAGTTGTTTTATTGAAACTAATGCCTATTTGTTAACACATACAGCTTCTATACTAAAGAGAGAAATCCCCTCATCACTACTGACTTCTGACTCTGCTTCAGATACTTATTTATATTTAAAAATAGTAATAATTCTCAGCACAATCTCACAATTTTACAAAGCCTTTGGTTAGTTCACTTCAGTTTTATTATTGTATGGCTTAATCAGCTAGCAGTGGTGGGTGGTGGAATTTTCTCCGGGGGGGCTATGACTATAATGGTTAGATATTTGGGCTGTCAAACAATAACGTTTTTTACCTAATTAATCACAGGGTAGCTGTGAATCAATCATGACAAGGTAAAATTCCTAAATATGACGGGGGGAAAAAATTGTTGTAAATAAAGGACAAATCCAGATGCCATTGCTATTTTCTTAAACAAAATAAAGGAGAGATTAATAGATTTTTTGTTTTGAACTCTACAATCACATTCACACCTAGCCCTTTTAAACTATGTGTCGTTTAGCCAAAATTGCTAAGGTAAACTAACTGGATAACATTTTCTGTATGTAAAGATGACTGTTTCTTATTAATGTAGGACAACGCTCAGCATCATATTAATGGAACAACAGAGTAATTTCAGTCAGAGGCTTCAACAGTTTTGCTGCAACACAGACTGCTACTGTTGTGAAGGAAACACCGAGCTGTCTATTGAGGTACTGGTCCAGGGAGGGATGACTCCTTAACACTGGGAGTACATACCAGAGCTCCACTTAAAGCTGTTGCTCCACTTTTTTCATGCCTTGAAGACATCAAAGACGAAGTTTCATTGAAAGAAAAATGGAAGTGGTGGTGTTGGTCCCAGCAGCTTCTGTGACCCCTCCACAGTGGATCTGGGTACCCTGGCTACACATCAAACTACATCTCAAATTAGGGTTTTATAATGGACAGTCATTTTAAATTAAATCCATATTAAATCCAGCTTCTTTTATTTGAGGTAGTTGGTTGGATTTACGTGTCCACCTGGGATGGGGGTGGGGGGACGGCATTGGGCCCCATGGGGCTTGGTGGTGCCACAGCCGTGGACCCTGAATTGGATGTGCCAAGGCCTTCCACCCCTGGTGTATAGTGCTGAATGGGGGTGCCCATTGGAATCAAAAGGGAAGCTGACTCCCTAGGAATGGCATTCTGTCACCCTAGTAGTTTCCTCCCCATCCCCGGATGCCTCTGTCCACCTGCTCCATCATTGTACCACTCGTGTAGGGTCTTGGAGCTTGGGCACGTCACTGGGGTACGGGGAGGGGTTTCCGTCTTCGCTATCCAGTGGAGGCCTGGGTTGCAATTTTACTGTACAACTTAGACACTCTCACTTATAATATTTTCATGAGACACACTCATTTAGGGACCTTGCGGTGGCACGCTTTTCAGCTCTAGAGGCGGAGCTCTTCAATGAGCCTCGCCTCTGGTGCCAGTGCTCTTAACTGCATCTAGACACTGAGGGTCCTGGGTGGGAGATGGGAGTGTCTGGCAACATTCTCATGTCCCACCACTCTCTTTTAAGTGCACATTAGAACACCAACAACAACACCACATTGGAGCGGAAGGAAAGAGGCTAGGGGTCTTTCCACGCCCCTGTTCATTCGACCATCAGGAGTTGGTATCTGGGAGGTATATAAGGCTGCCTGGTCTAACTACTGGTCAACTTCTGGTCTGCCAATGCAGCGAGGTGCCGGTGTTTATGGATCCCTTAGCCATAGGGGCGTGCTCGGTGGTCTGTGTGAGAGGACTGTAATGCGACTCGAGAATGTTGTGATGACGGTGAAGACAGGCTGTCGAAGGGGGAATGTCCGAGGCTCTCAAAGAGGAATGCAGCTAATTTCAAGGCATTAAATTTGGAAATGTTGTGGATGCAATATTGCAGATAAGTAGTATATAAGTAGCATATAGAGCACTTCGCTCTTAGACTGCAGGTTTACTGGTAGTTCCTAGGATTTTTAAAAGTAGAATGGGTTGCAGATCTTTCAGTTACCAGGCTCCCTTCCTATGGAACCAGCTCCCAGGGCTAGTTCGTGAAGCAGACAACTTGTCTATCTTTAAAACTAGGCTTAAAACCTTCCTCTTTGACAAAGCTTACAGTTGGAGACAGTTAGACAGATAGCTAGGAAGAGACAGGTTAATGTTAGTAGTCAGGTAGAGTGTCAAAAGCTAGGAAGAGATAGGAAAAGGTAGAGTAGCTAGGTAGAGATAGATTAATGTAAGCCAGGTAGAGAGTGTTAGTAGCTAGGTCTCCTAGTAGCTAGGAGAAAGGTTATTGTTAGTATCTATGCTGCTTTAGGCTAGGCTGTTGGAGGACATTATTAGTCAGTTCCTACTTTCTCTCCAACTGCATGATGTGTTGTCAATTCAAGCACTAACCTGTTTTCTCATAGCCTCTTCCTACAGTAGGTGCTCCTGACCCGCCCTGCTTGACGACCCTGACTAAGATGGCATTCCAGTGGAGGAGCGTTCTTCACGTCCTGCTACCAACTTCTGCTTCTGCATCAGTTATGTTGCTCTTTCTGTGTCTCTGCTGTCTTTTTCAAACCCCAGACAGTCTCGGCAGATGACCGCTTATGCAGAGCCTAGTTCTGCTGGAGGTTTCTTTCTGTTAAAAGGAAGTTTTTCCTCTCCAATGTCGCTTCATGCTTGCTCAGTGTCAGGGATTGCTGAGAAGTCATGACACAATCTTCTGTGGTTCTCCAATTCCTAAATTAAACATTGTATTTTAATAACTCTTCTTGTAAAGTGCCTTGAGATGACATCTGTTGTGAAATGGCGCTATATAAATGAACTGAATTGAAATTAAAAATTATATCATTTATTGAACTTACAGATCAATTTACGATAATACATAGCTGTACTGTACCACAGAATTACTCCGCTGCCTGAGAAGAACGTGCCAACCCTCCCCCTTTAAACATTTTCCCAAGTTTAATTATTTGCCATACTAATTCAGAAATGCTGTTACAAGTAACTAATTTTTGCCTAGTAGCACATTTGACACACTAATACGACTTAAATTGCCTTAGCATCAGCCCTTGTGGTCCAACTATGAGACTTGCCCACCGGGAAATCTCCTGGTCCACCAGATAAGCCACTCAGTGCCTTTTGCCAATCACCATTTAACAGAAGTTTATGGCTAATGGTATTAATTTCAGTGTTTCGTTACAAGTTTTAAATGTCCTATATTATTGAACTGACCATACATTTTGAATGCTTACAGGTCATTCTACGTAGTGTGATCAAGTGGGGCTCTATTTTGCAGGAAATATTGATGACAAAATTTGACAGAAAGTAGGTAAGGGTCATCAGACATGTCGCTAGATTTGTCGCTAGGTGCTTTTTTTGCGGATACAGGCGGCTGAAATGAGTTTCCTCTGTAGGGTGGCTTGGCTCTCCCTTAGAGATAAGGTGAGAAGCTTGGTCATCCGGCGGGGGCTCAGAGTAGAGCCGCTGCTCCTCCACATCGAGAGCAGCCAGTTGAGGTGGCTCGAGCATCTGGTCAGGATGCCTCCTGGACGCCTCCCTGGTGAGGTGTTCTGGCCACGTCCCACCGGGAGGAGACCCAGGGGAAGACCCAGGACCCGCTGGAGGGATCATGTCTCCCAGCTGGCCTGGGAACGCCTCGGGATTCCTCCCGAGGAGCTGGCCCAAGTAGCCGGGGAGAGGGAATTCTGGGCCTCTCTACTTATGCTACTGCCCCCGCGACCCGACCCCGGATAAGCGGAAGATGATGGATGGATGGATGCATTTTTTTGTAAGTGTTGTTAAGGGGGTATGAAAAGACATTAGAAATGGCGACAAAGTTGCAAAGTTGGCAACAATGCCAGGGGACAAGCATTTCACATTCCTGTATTTTGGAGGTGTGGGTTAAGGGAGGGAGCCTGAAGAAATGTGGTTGGACTTTTTTTAAATTCATTTTCCTTGAACAGCTTTTCCAAAATCACCTAACTCCTTGTATAAATACTTTTTGACACGGGGAGCATGGTGGCACAGCTGGTAGCACAGCTCACCTCACAGTTAGAGGGTCCTGGGTTCCCACTAAAGGACGCTGGGGGTGCTTAAGGTGTGTGTGTTCCTCCATATCATCAGCAAAAGGATGGCAAAAGGGCCTTTCTGTGTGGAGTTTGCATGTTCTCTCCATGTTCCCTTGTGCAGCCAATGTGAGCTACTCCCACAAAACAATGCACCAGTCCTAGGCTGTATACTGCCTCCTGGATGACTGAGGCGCCTGAGGGTTTGGGGAAGATCTGGCTGGCTTCCACGTGCTATGTCCAGCTGATGAAACCCTACCCCTTCAGGTGAAAAGAAGGGCCTGCTCACTCCTCAGGCAAGAAGGAGGCTTGAGCTCAGTGCAGGGCCCTCCCGGGGTTGGCAGAGGGAGAGCAATGCCCAGGACTGGAATTAGGTAGTGACACTGGGTGATAAATAATGGGGGGGGGACAAAGAAAAAAAAAAAGTTTTGACAACATGCTATGATGGTTAAAACATCATCACATTTATCTAGAATATCCAGACAGGGTTTCACCAAATACGAAAAGTAGAGGTCTGGGTAAAAGTACAGGTCTGGGTAAAATCCAGCTCACCATAGAGGCTCAGATCACCATGTGTAAAAGTAGCTGCCGGCTAACAAACGACGAGCTTACCCCTTGACCACGAAGAAAACTGGAAAACTTTAATCATTCTATAAGGTCTGTTTGAGCAGAGGCAAATTACTTTAGGATCCCTAATTTTAAACGTGTATGATTTACCTTGTGATTTACGTGTGTGAGTTAACTTGTATAAGTTTTCATCTGCTTTTTGGGTAATACAGGCCCCTCAGCCAAAAACTTTAATCAGTGTTTTTAAAAGACTTTTCCCGACAAAGAGTCGTTTTAAATCCTGTAATTTGAGCTACTCAACCAGACAGGAGTTTTCCCCTTTTCTGAGCAGCTCCAAACACCCATGTGTGTTACAGGGAGGTAAGCTAAGAGTAGCTACGTGTTGGCCCAGGCCAGGACTCAATGAATAGACAATCGCAGGTGTTCAAATAAAGATCGGTTCAATGAAGATTAAGAACAGAAACTAGTCTATTAGCCGTGTTGAGACCCCTTTTGTATCAAAATACTGGAATTAGTTTGTTTACTTCGGTGACCAATCAATGAATAGAAGTAAGTTCTCATATATCAATAACGTCTTATCCAGACAATTTTTAAACAAACATTTCTTGATCCAAAGAATGTTAATTTTCCATTTTATTGGTTTACACATAAATGAATGGTGATAAATTAGTTAAACTAATTACAATTGGTGAACTAATTTAGCTTTAATTCTTATGCATCCAGATGTCTCCAAGCATAAACCAGAAGTTATGTTTTCTATCTTTATTGCATTTTTATCCATTTGTTTATTTATTTTTTTGTTATTCATTTAGTTTGATCAGTAGTGTTGGTTATTAGTTTTGAGTGATTAAATGTTTATTTTTCTTCTTCTTCTGTAAATAAACCTTGTATTTTGGAAAGTAACTGTTGTCATTCTTATTCAACACACACATATGGCAAGGTTTCATTATCAATAGATGGTAAAGAATTAATTCCTTCAGATTATAAGACTGATATAGCTATTTGGCTATTAAAATAGTTCCTGGAAACCCAGGTGGTGCCCCGAAAATATTAATAATTTTCCTAAATTATTTATCTTATTGACTGCCATAAGCAGTCCTCTGACTGCTAATAGCCAAATAGCTGAATTTTTACCTTTATTCTCTAACAGGAGCACAGGTTGGAATAGGCTGCGGCTTCAAGCACTGTACCAAAAACAACAGCAGGAATTCAGCGGGGTTAATATCTGCTCCGCTTGAGCAGGACCTGTTTGGGCGGAGCTGTTGTTCGACACATTCCTTGGTTCGGCAGCAGCTTTGTTGCTATAGTAACAAACGTACATGCTCCACATTAGAAGTATCCAATAACACCATAAAAAGTCACTTTATTTGTAGCTAGTTGCATATTTCAGAAAAACAGTCAGTAGGTGAGTCTAAACACTTGCTAAATATAGCTACACAGTTGCTTTGTTATCAGTACTTTCCCCCCCTGTGACATTACTGTGCTTAGTCATGTGACTCAAGGCAACGCCCATTTCTTAAAGGGGCAGAAGCACCACTTAATAAAACACTTTTTTTTTTCTTTTCTTTTTTTTGCATACCGAATTTATAGGCACAGGCAAAATGATGTTGGTGACAGTTCTGAATTTCAGTATGTGTAAAATTTTGCTATGACTGTTACCAATGTTTACATCTTATAGCACAGAGATTAGGATAATCCTACTTTTTTTTGTCTCCCCAGGTTCTCCAGATGGGCTTTAATAAATTGAGAAACCTGACAGAGGGTATGCTGCGGGGCCTGGGCAAGCTGCAATATCTCTACTTGCAAGCCAATCTCATCGAGACTGTTATGCCCAACACCTTCTGGGAATGTCCCAATTTAGAGAATATAGACCTCTCCATGAACAGGTACTATGTATAGTTTTGTATGTGTATGAAAAGCTTATTAAAGAACAGATGTTGTGGCTGCCCTAAACAATATTACAGAGGTTAAGCAAAGAGAAGTAGCGGACAGTAAAGCTTTTATAACAACAATTTTTTAATTAAAATGTTCATATGATTTCATGACTTGGGATTCGTGTTCTTGTAATTTCTTTCTGTGGCAAAAAAGAAGGCATCAGTCCAAAGCATTATTAGCATGCCTAAAACTAAAATGTAGCAAATACATATATATTTTGTTTGTTTGGAGTTAAACAACATTAGCTTGGAGGCATTGTTATATGGATGACATAAAATAGGAGTAAGATAACTCTTTTCCTCTAACAAAAAATTATTTGGCAGCCAACGTTTTTACAACTTGTCCCACTAAAACAGATGAGAGTAAGGCCCGTTTCATACGGCAGGATTTTACAATCGCTGAAAGAGCTTCAGAACTCGCAGAGTAATATTCCTGTTTTGCTCCTACTATGTGGTGTATGGCAACACTGCAACGAAGAGACATTGCACATCAACTGTGCAATTGTGCACCGCTGACGCGGTTGTTGCGCACAGAAAATATGTGCCCCACACACACACAAAAAATCCAACCCGAATTGAAAATAAAATTAACAAAAATTAAATCTGTGCTTTTTTGGAGTGTTAGTCACTTAGTATATTTGGCATTATAAAGTTCCACCAGTGCTCTTGCACTGCTCCCGTTACAAAAACCAGTGCCGGATTTAGCAGTTCGGGGGCCCAAGCCAAACAAAGGCATGAGGCTCTCTGCAGCTGTTTTGAAGCTCTTTTTCATCCTGACTTACCTATTTGTAACTTTTTCACTGGTCCAGTCTTTAGATAGCACTAATTTCCACAATTAAGGTGTCTAAATCTGCATTTGAATTAAATAACACATTTCAATATTTTTTAATACTTTCTTTTTTTTAGTACACTAAAGATCAAGGCACATTTTTACAGCTTTTTTTCTCTCTCCGTTTTCAAAGATAGGTAGCAATAAAAACAAAATATCGCCTGAACAGTAACACTGTCAGGATGTGTGTATGAAGATATGGACCCAAACGCAGAAGCAAGGTGCAGAGCTGTTTATTGAAGGTGCAGAGTGATGGTGAGGATGGTGGTCTGGATGGCAGGAACGAAGTTGTAGGATGACAGAGACGGCAGGCACACACACGGTTGATATCTTGATTGAACTCCTGTAATGATCCGGCCCTGACTGAAGGGAGGTGACGGGTTTTAAGGACGTGAGGTGAGTGGCTGAAGATTGAGGACAGGTGCGTGTGATGATGAGGGACTGAGATTAGCTGAGTGTGGAATCATGACAGGACCCCCCCCCCCTTTTAAAGGCAGATTCCAGACGCCGTGGAGGTAAAAAAAAAAAAAAAGAGAAGCACCGTTCTCTGTGGAGGGAGCCTACGGCAGGAGGGCCAGAGTGTCTATATTGACGCCCTCCAGCCGGACGGGAGACGGACGGACGGCCCGAATGGCGTCCTCTGGCCAGACAACGGACCGGCAGATGCGGGACTTGCGGACTGCCCTGAGATCCTCTCTTGGGGACGTGGAGATCCAGCGGACAGCTGGATGGACATCCCTTTGCGGAACGTGAGACTTGCAGACGTCCCCTCCTGGGACGCGGGATGGGCAGACTGCCCGGAGATCCTCTCTTGGGGACCTGGAGGTCCAGCCGAAAGCTGGAAAGATGTCCCTTGGTGGTACGAGAGACGGGCGGATGGCCCGTCGGTCCTCTCTTGTGGACGAGGCAGCAGCAGAGAAGCTTGGCTGGTCGTCGGTGGAGACAGAGGGACCGTGTTGGTTCCCCCTGACGGGAACGAAGGAACCTGGTTGGTGAAGCTGGGTCTGAGACCGGGCGCTACGTGGCCGGCGTCGGGTCCCTCCTGGACATCACAGGAAACTCCGGCGGCCTAGGTGGAGACGGCGGGTGCTGAAGGGCTGCTGCTGTGATGCCCAAGAAGACAGCAGCCGCCACAGACTCTGGCAGTAGTTGTGCTTACGGCAGAGATAGGTTCCTTTCAACCTCCTCCAGGAGCTCTGACAGCAGAGGAAGGTCATCCCTGACCTCTTCTGGGAGCTCTAATATGGGGACCCCAAGGTCCCGGAAAGATACCGGCAGCTCAGGCTGAGGCAGCGGCCAATCAGGCAGCTCAGGCTGAGGCAGCGGCCAATCAGGCAGCTCTAGCGGAGGAAGGTCCAGCAGCTCTGGCGGAGAAAGGTCCAGCAGCTCTGTTGACTCTGGGAACAGCAGCCCACTGCTGCACTGAAGAAAGGAGAAGGTGGAATCAGGCGGAAGCAGACGCCAACTGCACCGACCCGGAAACCGCTCTTCCTCGTTGGCGCCAGCGTCTGCGGTGAGGTGGTGGAGGAGCCTCTTTCCTTCTGCTGCATGGCTGAGATGGTTGCTCGTGCCTGCGTGGACCGGTTCCTGGTGCGCAGTACACGAGCTTAGAGCAAATAAGCGAGGTCTGCTGCTTCAAACACTGCTCCTCCCAGTCCGGCCAGTCTGAGGGAGAATACTCCGGCGCAGCTTTGCGTGGTCTGTGTTGCCGGTTGCGGCACGGAGCTGGATCCCCTCTGGAGCAGAGGTACTCGAGTCTGTCTCCATGAAAAAACTCAAACAGCTCATCTTCGCTGACATAGAGGGGACCCAGCTTTGGGCTGGCAGACGCCGATGTTGCAGCCACAGCTGGGCGGCTGGTTCTGACAGGGGCAGTTCCCAGCGAAGCAGCCGGAAAAAGGAACGAAGACAGTCGGAGAGAGGATCGGAGGCGCGTGGAGGGAGGAGACCGAGCTGACGTTGGTGGAAGCGGGCTGCCTCCCCACAGAAGACAGCTCATCCTCCGCTGCAAGGAGGCCGTCGTCGGCTGCCTCCTCCAACTCCTCCGCATCGAGCGAGTTGAGGCTGGAGCGAAACCGGGGAAGGAGGTCCAGGACATAATCTTCCAGGGCAGAGAGAAGAGCAGAGGGACTGGCGAAGCCGGAGACCTTGTCCAGCCTACTCCAGGATGTCTGGATCAGAGGCTTCTGCCGGGTCCATCTTTCTTGGCCGGATCATTCTGTCAGGATGTGTGTATGAAGGTATGGACCCAAACGCAGAAGCAAGGTACAGAGCTGTTTATTGAAGGTGCAGAGTGATGGTGATGATTGTGGTCTGGATGGTAGGAACGAAGGTGTAGGACGACAGAGACGGCAGGCACACACACGTTGGACATTTTTGATTGAACTCCTTCAATGATCTGGCCCTGACTGAAGGGAGGTGACGGGTTATAAGGACGTGAGGTTAGTGGCTGAAGATTGAGGACAGGTGCGTGTGATGATGAGGGAGTGAGAGGTGCTGAATGTGGAATCATGACAAACACTAGGGTCAGCTGTTACAATTTTTTTCTGTCATTCAATTGGTCCAACAAAGAGATATACATAGACTGGTTATTCAGCTTCAGGTCCCTTAAACACTGTCCATTTCCTCCACTTTCTAAGAAAGGTGGGCTTTTTAATCTCAGCTGGGGAATTAGTCTTTCCATGTTGCAGATTTCGTCTATGATGTCCAACAAAAGTCCAAGTGTGTGTGTTGAGGGGGGGGCGGGGTCAGTTTACATCCAGTTCCTTGTGATGGCCTTATTGCATGCAGTTGTCAGGATCACAAATGAGTATACAACTCCGTTTTTTATAACCTTCTCAGGTATGTCTCTACGGTCTCTAGGAATAGAATAATTAACTGTTTTCCTCAAGGTTTCACTTACTTCGTTCCAGAAAGGTTGTATCTTGACTTATGACCAAAAAAGTGGGTATGAGTGAAGTTTCCATGGCCACATTTCCTCCAGCAGTGTTTTTTTGCTTCCTGATATTTGCCAATAATTTGTGGTGTCAAAAAAAACCATTATAAACTCTTCCAGCCAAAAAGGCTCCAGTTTTGTGAATTAGTAGAGGTTTTCTGTGTTTTACACATGGAGAGCCACTCATCCTCTGATATCGTTATATTCATTTCCATTTCCCATTTTGATTTAATAAAAAAATAATTTTGCCCATTGCATTTCTGTAAACCTTTATATAGTTTTGTGACAATATTTGATGGAGTCTTTTTGTATCCTTCTATCGTGACTATTACAACCTCCTTTATCTCTGCCGGTAATTATTTTTTAATTTCTTCTTCCTCATACTTTTGTCTCCGTATCTTTTTAAGGTAGGCTGTTCTCGCAATAATCTTCCCTCTCATTACTGCTTTCATTGTATCCCATATTATGGTTGGCTCAACCTCACCAGTGTTGTATTCTTCCATACACTCTTCACTTTCTTTATTAATCTGTTTAATCTGATTTTATCATTGATTACACTTACATTCAATCTCCAATTAGTATTTCCTACCACTTGTTCTTAAGTGAAGAGTACAGTTTACGAGATTATGGTCTCTCTATTGAGTTCATGAGGAAGTAGTCTGATCTCAAGTGTACTTGATGTACAACTGAGTAATGTTTGAAATCTTTTTCAAGTTGTGAATGTCTCTCCACACATCAATTAGCCCCGGCTCTTTTAATAATGAATTGAGAGTTCTTTATCTTTGCCTTTGATATACTTTTAAGCTTGTTGTATCTAATGATGATAGTATTGTATCCACTGCGCATATTAGAATTCCCTCACTTGCTGAGATTATTGCATCTATGAGAAAACTAGCAAATTTCGCATCACTTTCAGGAGGGACATAAATGTTTGCTTAGGTAATTAGGATGTTATCAATTTTTCCTTTGACTATTATAAATCTACCTTCTTTGTCGCATGTCTCTATTAATTCAAAATTAACTGATAGGGGTTGCAAGATAGATACTCCTCTTTTGCAATTATTTTTACATGAGCTAAAACAACAGTTCGCAAATCCAAACTTTTTTAATTTCTCATGTTTGTGTTTTGATAAGTGCATTTCCTGTAAAAACACAATTTGTGCCTCTTCTTTCTTTACTCTGGTGAGTACCTTTCTTCTTTTTATTGGATTACCCAGTCCGTTAACGTTTAAGGATGCCACTTTAACCTTATTTAAGGCCATCAACTACTATCAACAAAAAAAAAGGCAAACCATGTAAGCTGCCCCTTTGAACACGTGAACCTCACAAAACATTAAATAACAAAACAGGAACAAGGATGTACTTCCATTAGTAGGGACCCCAACATTGACCCCGTTGGAAGGTCATGATGGGTAAAGCCTCCCATTAAGAGAGGGCTAAGAGCTAAAAATGGTTACTGGGTACCTCAATACCATTCTATAAATCCAGCGTATCATTTGTAGTCTTTAACAGTTCGCAATTCCCAGATATATTTATATTGAGTATGACCTAAAAATATATTTTAACCAACCTCTATGCCGATCTCTGTCTAAATAAATAAATCTTTCGCATCATGTAATTCTTTGCCGGAATCTGTGGATCCCGGGAGGCTTCTTTGAAAACCCTGAATCTTCTTTCGGGCCCTGGGAGCTGTCGTGACGGCGCTGGATCCTTCATTTTCCCAGCTCCATCCTATTAGCTCCCAGAGTCGCTGCCGAGTCGTCCTCAGCCCCGGCCGGCTCCGTCCCTCCAGTGGGGAGACTTGCGTCTGAAACTCCTGCTTCGTCTGCTGTGCGCTGCTATAGGTGCCGTTCCCCAACTCCCAGTGGATCAGGATGCTTGTATAGGTGGTTGGAAAGCAAATCCACTTTTCTTTTAGTGCCTTCTTGATGCAGTTGTACTCACTGCATTTTTTCACAATTTCAGCAGCATAATCATGGTCAAAGTAGATCGATCCGTTCCCGAGTTGGATTTTTCTTTTTTTCTATGCTTCTCTCAACACAGTTTCATTTGTAGTGAATCCTTGGAAATGTACAAAAATTTGTCTTGGTGGCTCATCAGGTTGTGGTTTGCGAGGTAGTGAGCGGTGTGCCTGCTGGATGTTTTAACTCCAAGTCCTGGGGTAGCTGCAGCTCAAGACGAAATAATTATTTCACGAATAGCGGCACAGAGTCTCCCTCCTCCCCCTCCGGTACCCCAAAGATACGGGTTCCTCTGTGATCGTGATTCCATTTCAGTAAGCCTCTGCTGCAGGATTTTCTTTTCTTCCATGTACTTACAAAGCGCTTCGTTTGCAGTGAGGGCACAATCCTCTACCTGTTGCACCCACACCTCCGCCTCCTCCATTCGCCCTGCCAAGCTTTGCATTTCCTTCGTCATATTATCCTGTTTTCCATTTATTTCTCTTCTCATTTGGTTGATTTCCCGACCCAGTCGGCCATTGTCGCCTTTCAATTCGGTTTTAGTTCAACTATAGCCTATATTATGGCGTTCAGGTCTGTTTTCACTCAAACTTTAGCCGGGACAGCCTCTTCCTCCATGATGCCTTAGCATTGCTAGCTTTCGTCATTGTTCCTCTCCTATCTTGAGATTTTGGCATATTTACTTACAGCTTGTGGCTCTTAGTTAACGCCTTACCTCGCCAATATTTTTCCTTTCGTGTTGATACGATATCTCGACCTGCATTGTGCGTAGCACAAACCATGCAAGAATGACAATATTTCTCAGCAAAAGATGTGAAACCTTTTGTGGACCAATGGTAGCAACAAGATCAAATATTCTAGTTTTCGAACAATGATCCAGCCCATGCCTGAGTTTTGCAAAAACTGGGAAAAAATGTTTAGGCAGACATAGCTTCTTTTCTACAGAAACCCACACACCTTCATCTTTGAAACAGCCTAAGATGAAATGGCAAAACTCTGCAAAAGCAAAATGGTGCATGGATTTGGAAAAACAGATGCGTTTTGTGCTTCAAATCCTGCACAAAACGCCACTCTTCCCCTTTGTCTGTGATCTTTTTCACTGGAAAAATCGAATTGCGGACAGGGGAATCGTTGCATTCGACAATGACTTATCTCACATTGAACGACAGACAGCGCTGTCGGGAGCCGAAAGACTGGATTTTGCTGATCCCATTATGCAGAGAATAAACCCAACAAAAACTCTTGTAATTAAATAATTTTTGAGTGGAATTATGTGAAACGTGACACAGCATTGTGTTTACTAAAGTCATAACACTGCACAATTTTTACACATTGCCAGATTAATGAAAATGTAATTATAAAAGAGGAAATCTCTCTCACTGGGTAATGGGTCCCTCCAGACAGCGTACGGAGGTCCAAGGAGGACCAAACCCTCGCTTCTCCGAAGATGGGAGGTCAAGGGCTGGTCAGTTGTTCCCGGGTCGTCAAGACGACTTGGTTCTCCGTTGGAATCCGATCCGGTGTTGGAAGCCGGAAAACAAACGTTTGGGCGCCAAAAATGTAGTCGGATTTTAGACTCTTAATAAAATGAGAGAGATTACATTGAATGTTTTGGAGGTTTTATTATGATTTGAATTGATGATACAAGAGGACAGTAACCATTACATTAGAATGCAAAATACTGACCTGTCTTGCTCTTACAACAACAATCTTATATTATTTATAGCAACCTTGGTCTATCTATTCTACTCGATAAACTACAACTCTCAGGGTGGAAATCAGAGACTTGAAGGCGCCTTTCTCTTTGATTAGAAAGCTGTGAACTTTGTAGACCCTTCAGGATGCCCAGTCGAAGAGCCATCTCCATGTTAACACAGGATGTAGACTATCATTATCAAAACTCTCTGACCATGACTTGTGTAAAGGCATCAAACTGATACTACAATATTAAGTAAACATGGTCACAGTTGATAAAGTACAGATAAATCATAACACTAAATTTCTCCACCACACAAATGTAAAATTAAGAAATCAGAAGAACTTAAGCAGGTTCTGCTGGAATCAGAACACTGAGCAATCCCCCTAGATTCATTTGACAATCAGGCACTCAGCAAAATCTAAAAGATATGAATGCTCATGCATCTACACGGCTGTATGTTAACTTTTTTAGCTTAATGTGATGGTGCTAAAGAGATTACTGGTTATGTAGCACAGACAAAAAAGTTGTAGCATCAGGCAATGTCCTTTAGCCTTTAAATTTTTTTTAAAGAAGAGATAGTTATATTTTTTTGCCTGAAGTATACTGTTGAGAGAAGGGAACTGGTACAAAATTTAGAAGATATCAAATTAGAACTGTACATTCGAGACCTTTGAAACTAAAGGTCTTATTCTCAAACAAATATTGCTGTATCATGCTTAGACAAAATTACTATAAAGATTATATAATGCTGGAATAACTGGAACTCGGGCAACAGCATTGACTGGAAATGAACAGGTAAGTGTACATTCTTGAATTGTTTATTATCCAGTAGAGTGAGAATATGGAAGAGGGGAATTGGGAAGGTAAGTAGGAGTCTGTTTTCTGAGGTTGGCTGGGGATGAGTGGTAATGTTGGTGGGTTTGAATTCTGCATATTGTAAATGGTGAATCTGATCCATGTATCTGTTCTTTAGCAGGTTCTCTGATTGTGTTATTGGAGGGTCTAGAAGAAGGTGGCTGTGGCGAAAGGTTCAGGTGAGTACTGTGTTTGTGTGTTTCAGGTGGAGCGGCGGAGGCTGACCAGGAGGGAATCAGGAGGAGCTTGGCCTTGCTGAGTTTGACTTGAATCTCAAAAGTTGTTAGTTCTGGACCAAATGTGAGGATCCATGATCAATGATTTGGGTGGCTGGTGGGGGTTTGGTAGGAGGGCACAACAAACAGGCTTGTTTGTGAGACATCAAAAATCCAGGGGAAATCTGAGATGGGCAGGGAATTTCAATTTAACTGTAGAAGTTAAATTGAAAAAATTCTTCCAACTCTGAGAAATAAACTGGGGGGGGGGCATGGTTGGAGAAAATTTTGGTAGGTATTCCGTGCAGCCTGAAGACGTGACAGATGAGAAGCCTGTTGGTTTCATGAGCCAACAAGAGTTTTGGGTGATTGAGTGGCAAGCTTTGGAGAATTTGTCTATGATTTTGAGTATGACAGTTTTTTCCTTTAGATTTTGGGAGACCAGTAACAAAATCTAAGGCTATGTGGGACCAAAAAACAAAACAATACAGAAAACGTTGCTACTGTTTCCTAGTCTCAGGAATAGGCCATTTCTCGACTGCCTCTGTTTTTAAAGGGTCAGTTCTAACCTGTTCAACCTCGAAAACATACCACAAGAAGGTTGTGGGTTTGACATGAAATAAAAAGAAAATTTTAGCTTTTAACATAAAGCCGGTTTTCCAACAAACCTTCTAGTACTTGACGGACATGAGACTTGTCTTCTTCGAGACTATCAAAGTAAATCCGGATGCCCTCAAGTCAGACAAACATGAAATTGTGAAGGAAGTCTCTAACAACAGAGTTGACTAGATTTTAGAGTACAGCAGGTGGATTGGTAAGTCCAAATGGCATGACTATATATTGGAAATGGCCAGTATGAGTCTTGAATGCTGTTTTCCACTCATCCCCAGCTCTGATCCTGAGGTGATAAGGGTTTCTTAAATCCAGTTTTGTGATGATGGAAACCTTGGAAACCGATTCAAAAGCTGATGCAATGAGTGGTAAAAAGTATTTATTTTTAACTGTGATCTGGTTAAGTCCTCGATAGTCAATACAAGGTCTTAGACTTCCATCTTTCTTTTGAAATAAGAAGAACCCTGCACCTAATGGGTAGGAAGAACACAAAAATAATGCTGGTCTTCAAAGAATCATTTATGTAGCGCTCCATGGCCTGTGTTTCTTTACCTGACAAACTGAATAATCTTCTAGATGGAAGAGGTCCACCGGGCAGCAGGTCGATAGCACAATCATATGGCTCATGAAACCACCAGGCTTCTCATCCGTGATGGATCAGGCTGAAAACTTTTTTAAGATCATGATAATTGGGCGGGACATTAGTCCGGTCTGGTACTGGTTCTGGATGGACTATAGCAGGAAAACTACAGGATAAGGCTGACTGGAGGCAGTTCTTAAGGCAGAAAGAACTCCAATCATCTATACAATGTTTAGCCCAGTTGATGTGTGGGTTATGGAAGGAGAGCCCGGGATAACCTAGGACTAGGGAAAACTTCTGTGCGAAAGACAAAGAACTGGATTGACTCATGATAATTACCCAAAATGACCAGGGTTATGGGGCTCGTTTGATGAGTTATGGTAGAAATTATGCTGCCATCTGAGGCAGTAACATGTACGGGAGATCGAGGGAAAGTAGGAATCTCACAAACTAAAACTACATCAGGATGAATTAAGATTTGCTCAGAACCTGACTCAGTTAAAGCTTGGCAAGAGAAGAGGGTTTTAGCAGTAGCACAAATCGAGGTGGAAAATAAGAACCTTTGTGTAAACTATTTTTGCCCGTCAGGACCCCTAAATTCACTGGCGAGGAATGTTTTTCGGCCAAGCCTAGCAGGCTGCATTGTAATGTTGTGGGGCACCACAACAGAGACAACACTCTGAAGATAGATGTCTCTGCCTCTCTTCAGGTGAGGGACAGGTGCTCCTTTTCAACAGGTCTATGATTAGGAAGTTGGGTTGAACGGACTCCATTTCGTTCACAAGAACAATTATCTAGTAATCCTATTACATAAGATATTTTACTAGCATTGGTTTGATCGGGGGTAACGGTTGAAAACCAAAGAACATTGGAGTAGCAATCCATTAGTCTTACTGAGATCAATAGAGTAATACTTGGGGATTGATGACTTCACTGTCTTGAAGGCTGAGAATGCGGAAAAGGAAGCAGATTGACTGGAGGATGACCGCGCTGGAGAGGTGTCCTTCATCTGGGAGCTTAGGTCGAAGACCTGTTTGGTTAAGCGACTTAAAGTGGAGGTTCAGTTCAGTTCAGTTAACTTTATTGTCCCCATGGGGCAAATAGTTTCATAGCCAACAGTTAACAAACAATTCATGACATCACACAGCCTCACAAGCATGAGTTTAACATTCTGACAGCAGTAGCAATAAAATATTTCTTCCCTCTCTCTGTCTTACATAGTATTGACTTGTACCTATGTCCTGATGGCAAGAGTTGAAACTCTGCCCACAGAGGGTGTCTGGAATCTGCCATGATAACTTAAGCTTTCTTAAGGGATCTAGAGATAAATAGATTGCTGAAGTTGATCAGAGGAATGCCAGTAATTTTACTACATTCTCTGGTGATGCCCTGCAGGTAATTCCTGTTTCCTTAAGAAAGTGACCATACCAACAAATTAGAGAAAGTAAGAACTGATTTGATAAAACAGGAATAAAACACGTTCATAGAAACTGGGCTAACAATAAAAAGACAAAGTTTCTGGTAAAAATGGATACGCTGGTGTGCTTTCTTGATCAGCTTATAATCGATGAGCACCCCTAGATATTTATATTGTGACACCATCTCAACACTCTGATTATTTATTACTACAGGAGAAATCAGAGAAGGATTCTTTCTGAAGTCAATGCAAATGTATTTAGTTTTCGATATGTTTATATTTAAAACAGAATCTTCACACCATTTAAAAAAATAATGAACTACCAGGCCATGCTCTGTATTTTCATTTCTTAAAAGAGAAACAATAGCCGAATCGTCTGCAAATTAAATGATACTGTGCCCAGTGTAGCAGCTCTGGCAGTCTTTTGTGTATAAAACAAATAAAAGAGGAGAGAGGAGACAATCCTGAGGAGATCCTGTTGAGGATAGAAGAGGCTGAGATAAAACACCATTAACCTTAACTCAATGTACCCACTCAGTTAAAAACTTCATAAGCCAGGAAATGAAACCAGCGTCAACGTTATAAAAATGTCTTTCTTTTTATGAGCTAAAATATGAGGTTTTCTTATCACAGTATTTTTTTAAAACATATCGGTATCACGGTATTTTTTTTCCATACAAGACCGTTCATATACACATTATCTTATAAGAATGAAGTATATAAAAATGTGCTTTAAATAGCCCATTTTACTGCCATATGGACTGCATTATGTCGTTTTTTTCCAGACACAGGTGAATGATATGAAAATAATTAAAATGATTATGATTCTGGTAGACATTCTTGATGTTCTAAGGCTGAAAGTTTTATTTTTTAAACCTCACGTTGGTGCAAGCAACAAATTGCATCTTATAATTGCTTTGCATGTAGTACTGAAGAACCCCGCCAGGGGGGCAAAGTATTGACTCAGATCGGATTTTGCCAAAGAAGAAGTAAAATAAACATTGCGACCATAGGAGATTATTAGCTGGTTATTATTTAGATAACAACAGAAAAAAAGACATCAGAAGTATCGTAAATGGTATGTAAAACATATTTACAGCTATTAATGATTTCTTTTCTACTGGTTTTGCTGCTGTTGACCGCGTGTACCTACAGGTGGTCAAATAGCACTCAACACTTCCCCTACTGGTTACTCTCAATAGTGTTTGTAAAAGGTATGCCGTTCGGTTCTCGTCTGACATTTTAAAGCCGATAAACTTTTTAAACTATAGACGAGGCTCCTCTTTTTTGGAATTACTTCATCAGAATTGTGTGCTTCGCTCCTGCCAGCAGCTGCACTTAGTTAAAAACGTTATTTTCTACACTGTGTTTAAGAGCGTGTAGCATTGAAATCGGTCCTGGCTGAAACACGTCCCCTCATTAAACGTTCTGGGAGTTGTCCGAGCTATTCGCCGGTAGAGGGGTATATTAAAATTCATATCATAACGAAAATAAACACCGATTTTCGGTATGAACGGGTATACCGCCCAGGCCTAGGCTGAATGCAATTAAAAGCCGAGGAGAAATCAATAAAAAGTAATCTGGCCAGGGTCTTCGGCCCCTCCAGATGTTTAAAAGTGTTCCTATGGCATCATCAACTCCTTTTTTTTTACTTATAAGCAAACAGTTAAGTTGTGGCCAAACTGCTTTCAGATCTTTGCTTCAGTTGTTTCTGTGATGTACTGAGATCATTATGTCCGGCTGATTGGGGTAGAATGGCAGACTTAACATGTTAAAAGGAGGGTGATGCTTGTAATCATTGTTCTTCCATTGTTAACCATGGTGACCTGCAAAGAAACGCGTACAGCCATCATTGCATTGCATAAAAATGGCTTAACAGGCAAGGATATTTTGGCTACTAAGGCTACGTCCACACTAAGCCGATAAGGTTATACGGGGAGTTAGACGCCTAATGCAATCCACTCAACACGAGCAATTACGCCCCGTTTAAGGTCCCATGAATGCGCAATCTCATACCGACCTGTGCAAATACTGGGCATGCGCAAAAAGACACACGAAACACGCGTATAATCTACGTGAAGCCAGCGCCTAAATAATATATACAAGAAGCTCTACAGCACAGTACATATCTGCATTTCCCGTTAACCGAAGAGAACCATAGCTGCTCAGAAGAAGAGAGAGTTTTTGGTGTGGACAAACGATGAGATCGATTTATTACTCTTCGCTGTTGTCTTTGTCTGTAGTGTCGTATTGTTATTGACGCAGCATTCACTGACGCCACTTCCTTTCATTATCCGGGGAAGCTGTCCACACTAGCTTGTTTAGCCGTTGAATTAAGATTTACACGGCTCTCTTACCCAGCTAATAGTTATCCGGCGACAGACCTTAAATGACGCCGGGTTAGTGTGGACGATAGGGGGGTGTAGACTAAATAATTATACGTTTAAGGCATTATCCGGCTTAGTGTGGACGTGGCCTAAGATTGCACCTAAATCCACAATTTATAGGATTATAAAGAATTTCAAGGAAAGAGGTTCAATTCTTGTTAAGAAGACTTCAGGGTGTCCAAGAAAGTCCAGCAAGCGCCAGGATCGTCTCCTAAAGAGGATTCAGCTGCGGGATCGGAGTGCCAGCAGTGCAGAGCTTGCTCAGGAATGGCAGCAGGCAGGTGTGCCAGTGAGAAAAGAAGACTTTTGGAAGATGGCCTGGACAGATTGATCTTCTGCAGACAGTATGTTGAATGGACTGCTGAGGTATGGGGAAAAGTCATATTCTCCGATGAAGCTTCTTTCTGATTGTTTGGGGCATCTGGAAAAAGGCTTGTCCAGAGAAGAAAAGGTGAGCGCTACCATCAGTCCTTTGTCATACCAACAGTAAAGCATCCTGAGACCATTCATGTGTGGGGTTGCTTCTCATCCAATGGAGTGGGCTCACTTACAGTTTTGCCCCAAAACACAGCCATGAATAAAGAATGGTACCACACGCAAACAGTTACTTCTTCCAGCAATCCCACAACAGTTTGGTGAAGAACAATGCATTTTCCAGCACGATGGAGTACCGTGCCATAAGGCAAAAGTGATAACTATGTGGCTCGGGAAAAAAAACTTTAAATTTTAGGTCCATGGCCTGAGAACTTGTGTCCAATCCTCAAGAGGCGGGTGGACAAACAAAAACCCATTAATTCTGACAAACTCCAAGAAGTGATTATGAAAGAATGGGTCACTATCAGTCAGGATTTGGCCCAGAAGTTGATTGAGAGTGTGACGGAAAATTTTATTATTTATGCTGGGATATTAAGAAAGGTTCAATCCTCTTACTTAGCTCTTAGACAGCTTTTCTTATTCTAAGGTACAAACAAGAACCAATCGTATGTAAACATCTCAACTTGACGTATGACAACTCTTGTTATTGTCTGGTCCTGTGAATGTCTTTCTCAGCATTATACAGTGTGTCCCTTATTGTTACCTAAATTCTGATTGTCCAGTGAAATTATCTCCTGATTGTTTACTGCTGACTACTGAAGTGATACTTCCTCTTCTGTTTGATTAAGGTTTGAGTCCTTATGAGTCATTGTGAGCAAAATATTTTTCTTTATTTATTGAAAATAAATAGATACAATAAATAGAAATAACTTAGAAAGACCAGTTAATGGTTTGACTCTGAACTTTCTAGAAGCAAGATGAGCAATAATACTGTGAGATTTAAGTGAGACCGATTAATTAATTATTGTGAGCCTTTTAGGCAAGACCAATTTATGAAATATTAATTGTGAAATCAATTAATGAAGTAATATCGTGAAATATCGTGAAAAAAATGTTAATTCTTTTATAAAGAACAAGAACATTTAGAACTGCCAGCTTTTCAGCTACAGTCAGTGAAAGGAAGATCTGCTGTTGAAGTTCTATTCAGTTTCATTAGCACATAATATTTATTAATATGGTTAATGTTACAGGAAAACAAGGTTCTCCCAATTTCCCTGAAACTACTCTTATGTGTCAAATGAAAAAGAAATATGGTGATGATGTATGTGATTGTTTAAAATATTGAAGTGAATGTGGTTTTCTCCCAAGGGAACCTGAATTTGTTCTATGAATCATGTAAAAAAAAACATAATATAACATAATTTATAATGGTAATATTTGTAATTATCTATCCTGTGAGTAGTCAGACTCAAATGAAGAAACTTACCAACAGTCTAGAAAAGAAAAAGCAAGTTTTATGGAAAGAAAACTCGGTTATATTAGAAAGAATATAGAAAGTGATGTTGAAAGAAAAAATAATTTAAGTGCAAAGATATTCTAAATGTAGGGTTTGAATGGATGTTTGAAATTCTGGGAAGCAGAAAGTGAGACAGACACTCACTGCTCAGAAAGCAATTGGAAAAGAAGAAAAAAGACTCTTAACTCTTGTGTGCTGTAAAATACTGTAAAATACTAAATTTTGATATCACTAGTTCACAATGTTGTAGTTTTAATATGGTTATAGAGGTATATAAAGGTATACTGTAAATGAGAAAAATCTTCAGCATGATCCAAAGTTTATGATGGGAACAAATTCACACATCTAATTTGCATATTATGACGTCATCGGGCATTGGCAATTTTGGTTTGCAATACTTTTACGGGCCTTTATCTTTTTTACATAGTTTAAAATGTACTTTATTTTGAATATTATTATTTTAATTTTCTTTATAGCCCTATGTATTTTCTACATATGTATTTTTAGTATTTATTGGCATTTTTTTCGAGAACAGGTGGACATATCTGTTTTTTTCCTTTGTTATGAGCCTCCATTAGTCTATTCACAACACAAAACAGAATAGAAATTATTGGGCTCAGGCCATCTCCAAAATAACCAACAGGCTAATCAAATTGTCTGATCCACTATTGAGGATCTTCATCAAACTCTTCCTCATACCTCCCAATCATCATCATCGTTGCAGCGGGAAAGTGAACTTTACTGCGGTTTACCAGCTTATCAGCAGATAAGCAGGTAAACCAGGATTTCTCTCGCTTTTTTTCTACCACGTCTGTTACTATTTACACGGATTTTTACATTCCTGCTTCTTCTGGATTATGACCACCCTACTAGCCGATCACATACCTTTCTCCCAGCAGGAGAATGTGACGAACAGCATCACACCTGTTGCTGCTGTGGATTGTAATGGCGAACGGGACCGGCCGGCCGGCTGCTGTGCACTGCTTGAGTTTCGCTTTCTTTCTCCTTGGACAACTGAACATCTTGATCAGAGAGTAGGCTAAATATTCCAATTCAGAATCTGAAAAAGGCAATACTTTCCAGTGGGGAACTCGGACGTCTCGGCATCACAAGTTTTATCTTTATAAAACTCACTCTGTCTATGCTGTGACCGCAGCAGCTGCACGCTGTCTCTCTAACTTGCAGAGGTGCATAAAAAGGTGATTTACTCCAAACTTTTCCAGGGTAACACACGCAAAAATGTGTCCTAGATTAAAGGTACACATGTCCACCATCTTCTGATGTAAAGTAATAATTAACTTAGTGGTCACGTTTGCAGCTGTGGCTCGTTAAAGTCAGCAATGTTGCTTTTCGCAATATTGCGACTTTGGCATTAATGGACATAGAGACTGATAAAAAAAACTGATTCTGTGTCTACTTTGTCTTTTTCCTTTGCAGAGCGCTTGGAGGGCTGCTGCTAAACTAACCCCTGAATTCCACCTCTCCTGCACATGAACCACACCATGGAAAACATACCGCCCCAACACCAAAACACTACGCCCCTCCAGCTGCAATGCCTCCTACTCTACAAGATCTGCGACAGCAGAAACTAGAGACTAATCCCCCCCCCAAAGAGGAGAATTACTTGCTCCCTACGTCAGCCAGCACTGCTCAGTCTCCACCCCTGCAGTTGCAACCCCCCCCCCCAACCGGAAGGCGTGCTGACACACATTGCAACTAGACTTTCTACACAGTGTGGACTGTCGCTAATGTCACAATCTGCTCAAGAGAAAACTGCGCCCAAGAAGGAAAAGAGACAAAAAGACACCAAAGCTGATTCCTCTGCAACCCGCAGCAGTTGCAGCCCCACCCAGTGACTCCCCAGAATCAGAACGGCTCTGGCCTCCATTCCTAATGCAGTGGGACCGAACAGGGCGTCCGCTCCTGTCGAAGAAAAGACTTTACAGCTCCAGGAGAGAGGCAGTAGTAGAGAAGGGCGTGACAGAGACAATTTCCACCGGGGATTCATCCGGATTGAGGTGGAGTGATGGGAGGAGGTGAAGCAGCAGACCCTACCAGCACCTGTAAACGAGGTCATATAGACACACTACACAAACTGTTACACACACAGACTTTTTTTCATTTCATTAAATACCCAGTCAAATGGCAGAGGCCGTGAAAAAGAAGGGCCAACAATGAAAATACTGACTCTTTGGATAAATGTCATGTAATTGTTGATGAAACCCTTTGAAATGTATGAAGTGCTTGTAATTATATTTCAGTTGATCACAGAAACAACTGAAACAAAGATCTAAAAATAGTCTAAAATCATTTAAAGTCTGTGGTATTTCATGTTTTGGGAGTGGTAAAATTATTGACTCATTCCACAAGCAAGGAGCTTTATGTAGCTGCAAGGACAATTTAAAAATAAAACTAAATATGTCTGCTAACTCTGTGGCACAATTTTTTAAAAGTTGTCCTCCAATGCCGTCAGTACCAGGACTTTTCTACCCTAAGCATTTTCACAACTTTTTCTTTGTCCACAGGAATGAATTGCTACGAAGAGTTCAGACTAAAATCTTTAGTCTGTATGGCCAGATGGTTCTGTCATGTTTTCTGAGGTTGGCTGGGGATGAGTAGTAACAGTGGTGGGTTCAGATTCTGCAGATTTTGGAAGGTGATTACGATCCATGTATCTGGTCTTTGGCAGGTTCTCTGGTTGTGTTCTTAAAGGGTGGACGGGCTGGCGGCTGCGGCAAACGGTTCAGATGAGTACTGTATTTGTGTATTTGAGGTGGAGCGGTGGAGACTGACCAGGAAGGAATCCAAAAGAGCTTGACCTTGGTGAGTTTGACTTGAATCTTGAAGTTGTTAGTTCTGGACCAACGGTGAGGACCACCAGGTAAGAACTTGCTACAGGAATGGCGCTCAGAAAGGGATCTCAGAAGAGAAACTGCGAAACGACACCTGGAACATCAAAGAGATATAGGTACGGAGAGCAACTAAGTTGGCCTTGTGCCATGCTTGACAGCGGAACTATCTAGTGTCAGCCTCCAGGAGCCCCTCCCCTTTTAAAATGGGGCTGTGATTAGACTTGATGAGCAGTACCTGTTGCAGCACCTGCCAATCACGCCCTAAGGAGAAAGGTAACAGAAAACCACACCACCCATCCACCAGCACACAGCAACAGACTCCTAACAGGTAAGGTTGGCCAGTGGCATGGAGCAGTCCTTTAAGATGCATCCAAAATGCATACAGTGTGAAACCGCCTGTACAGTAAAAAACAAACAAATAAAAAACTGCTTCACACACCCACATGAAAGTAGACAAGTCTTATATTGCAGTGCTTGGATGAAACCTAAATAAGTTTACCTATTGTGAATAGTTTAAACTAACTAGCACCATTGATTTATATCTAAACCCTTAAATAATGTAAGGAAAAATAAAACATTCTTTGTCTACTTTTTAGAGTTGTAATTTTGTCAGCTCAACATGTATAATATATTCACAATTGCGTAACACATCATATGTGTAACATTTATTTAAAATTGATCAACGTTTTTCGGATAAACGAGTGGAGCCAGAATGAGCAAGGGCTCTACTTGCTAAGATTTTGAGGTACTTTGCCCTGACTGATCTCTGTTTTTATGCATTTGTGAGTGAACAGACACTTAGAATTAATTATAGATGCTTCAAAGACGCATCTGCACATCTCTGCCTGTTAGCTCGCTTTCTGATTGGCTACACGTCACATTCAACAGGCTGAATGCTCTTTTGTGTTCAGGACACACTACACACGCTATGGAATCGAGTTAAAATAATCCAACATGTTCGATATCCTCGATTTGCGATCGGAGTAGTCCTACGTTCATCCGAGCAGACCCGAGTGCTCTTAACACACCACACATGGCAGGAATATCTGTTGGTATCATCTTAAGAGCCATCCCAATAATCAGATCTTGTCGGAGGGGAAGAATCAGGGCAAAATCAGCCTGAAAAAACTACTGTTAACCAGAGTAATTATCATCCTAGGTACTCTTCAATTGTAAGAGATCAAACGAAAAAAACAATCCAGGATATGACATCGTATAATTTTTAAAGGAGTCATAACCTATTACTACCATGGAGAACCACATTTTTTTATAGTCTTTCAGGCAATTTTAAAAAATCCAGTTAAAAAATATTTCAGTCACTGTTATTGCTTACTATCTACCTGGTTAAGGCTGAGATAATAAACACAAAGTGAAGGGTTAGCTCTAGACATTCATTGAACAGCACCTTACTATGTGTAAATGTAGAATAAATTTGACTAACAACAACTTTCCAAAATACAAGAATTTATTTACAAAAAAAGAAGAACAAGGCAATTACCAAGCTAGCACACACACTTCACACTTTAGGAGAAATGAACAACTAACCACCAAAAATAAACAACACAATGGATGAGAAGTAATTAACCTTTGGTATAGATTGACCATGGCAGTAAATAATCTAATTCCAGTATCTGATGACTTGATACACTAGGTTTACTAAACCTGAACAAATCTGCGTAAAATCCATGACAATGCGCCTCTGCTGACTCCATTGTTCCCCTCCTTTTGGTTTGCAAATGAGCCACTACCAGTGAGGGCTAGTACATTTGCCTCCGCAAGCCAGGTGGGAGAAAGATTGTTGCACTGATTATGAAGGTCTTTAGCTAAAAGCAGTAGCTTAGAGGTACCATCTTCAAAAGCCAGACAGATATAATAATTTTGGTCTGATTAGAACACTGATGAGGACAACTTAATAGTTAGTCACCAGCCACTTATCAGCCTGGATCTCATTAGTTTTGCCTGATCAGAGATCTGCCCTATATTTCTGTGTGAATTCGATCTTATATGCCTTTTAAAGCGTCTGTATCGTCTTCTATGCTTTAAATTGCCGTAACTCTTCGACGGTTAAAAAACGTAATTCCAACAGATTCTGAAAAGCCAAGACTTTAAGCTTTCCAGTGGTATAAGTTACCTTACGGTAATGGACAAAAATTATCGTCTGAGACAGGGGAATGACATTGCCGGCTGAGATGAGGTAAATTACGCTAAGCTAAACTAGCAGTTCGTGTTACCTGTTCATAGGAGGGGCTCTGTATGTACCTGGTCAAAGTATAACAAAAATACAAAATGCACATGCCTGATAAACCGGATGTCCACGTCGGAACCAACAAATCACAATTTTTTCCCAAAACATTTGCTCCAGCTGTTGTCGTTGAGCAACTTCCTCTCGCAGTGAATGAGTCCCAAAGCACCAGCGCCTCTTGCAGCATCTTGCAACACCTGCAACAGTATTGACAGACACAATGGATGAAACTTTGACCAAGCGTCCAACATGTAGCCCGCCAGATACGTCTCCGCAGGATACCCCGGTTGCCCTTTACCGGTGCTTCGTAGAGTTGAGTAGATTTTATCAATTGCATTCAGAGACCAGTTGACCATCTCCATCTGTCAGCTTGTTCAGTTTTGGTTTGGAAAAAAAATTCAAAAAGACACTCCAGACAGAGGCACAGGACACAGAGAGCTGTAGGATAAGACACAGGAGGAGGAGGGAGAGAAAAAGTGTCCATCCTCGCTGGAATCTGGAAGAGAATCTGAAGAGTGAGGTATGGTCCACAGGCTTTCAGAGCACCACATGGTTCATACAACCATGTTATGGAATCAAAGTCACTGGATCCTGTGGGCAGAAGTAGAGTTCAGAGTTCAACATTGTTCAAAGAATAAGTCTGGAAAGGTACACAGGTCTCTAGTAACTGTATTTACATTTGACCAAAATCTCAATGCCATTATATCACTGCTTTTTAGCCTTTAACCCCCTAGGCGCCACGGTCAAGTTTTCTCGACAAGATGCGGGCGGCACTGTATAAAACGGCTGATTGTGTCAAATAGGGTGTCATATTTCATTCAAACTCCACTCCACTGGTCGGTAGACATGTCATACGTCATCACTGAGTCAGAAAAAGTAATCCTTCTATACAAAATGTCCGTGCTTGAGCGCATTGAATCAATTCCTGCTTAGCGGATCTAGGGTGTGTCTGAGCTATTTATAGTCAGAGCGTTAGTGTAAACATCAGCGAGAATTTACATTATATTACTGTGTAATGGCATCAGCGAAGTTCACCTGCAAGTTTACCCGCAATGAAGTGTTGGATTTTATATTTGCTGACCCTGATTCTGAACGGGAATATCTGCCTTCAGAAGATATAGGGCAGGGGGCCCATGCACAGTTTTTTACAAGATGATGGGAATGCTGGCTTTGAGTACTTGGCTAATGAGGAGCAGTGGATCACGCTCTTTGAATGTATGTAGGCCTGTGAATATTCTCATGCATCCAGGTCATGGTTATCTCAAGGAAATTTCAATCGAACGCAACTTGACTTGGTAATTTGTCCTGGAAGATGTTTCACCTCTTATCCAAGAAGCTTCATCAGTTCATGCTCGCCGCTGACCAGGCTGGGACTGGTCCAACTAACTGGTGTGGAGACTCAGCTATTTAAACTCTTGGAGGGCTTTTACAAGACTGATTATGTCATTGGATCCTTTGTGCTCCATGTCTTAACGACGGCCGTTGGTGTGTCGCCTATTGGTGGAGGTTAGGTTTCGGTTTCATTAGTGCCCTATTGTGTTATGACGACAGTCGTTGGAGTCACAGTTGTTTTTCTTATTAGAGGTTAAATTATTGAATCTCCTAGGTAGGGATGAAAGGGCAGAATTGTAAATTGGATATAGGTGATGTCTCAGGCCTCCTCCTCTGTTAAGCGATGGTTTCTCTACTTTTACATAGATGGCTTCTTTTACTCCTCTTTCAAACCATCTGTCCTCTCTGTCTAATATCTGGACATTGCTGTCCTGAAAGGAGTGGGCTTTATCCTTGAGATGTAAATGAACAGCAGAGTCAATACCTGAGGAGTTAGCTCTCCTGTGTTGGGCCACGCATTTTTACAGTGGTTGTTTGGTTTCACCAATGTAGAGGTCCTTGCATTCTTCATTGCATTGGATTGCATACACCAGGTTGCTTAAGTGTATATGTGGTGTTCTGTCCCTGGGATGTACTAGTCTTTTTCTGAGTGTGTTGCTGGGTTTGAAATACACAGGGATACTGTGTTTGTTAAAAATCCTCCTGAGTTTTTCAGAAATCCCTGACACATATGGAATGACTACATCGTTTCGTTTTTTTTCGTTTTCTTTTTCAACCACTTTGTTGGCTTTCCCTCTGGAACTAGCTGCAGTTTTCACAAAAGTCCAGCTGGGTTAACCACAAGTTGTGAGGGTGTCACATGTGCTTGCGTTCTTACCCTTGGGCATGTGCGCTGGTGGGTATGTTATCAGCTCTGTGTTGCAGGGTCCTGATCAGAATCAGAATCAGAATCAGAATCAGAATCAGTTTATTGGCCAAGTATGTCACATACAAGGAATTTGACTCCGGCAAACTTTTTCCTCCAGTACAGAACTTGAATAAGTGAAATAAAAAAAAGAAATAAATAAAAAAAAGAAAAATATGAACAAAAATAAGTAAAAATACAAATAAATATCAGATCGTAAATAATAAAGGATAATATATACACCAAGCCGGGGTTATTTTACAGTGAGTATGTACAGAAGTGCAGAGTTATAGTTTATTGTTATGTGAGTGCACTCACACACTGTGACTAGACAGAGTTCGTCAGAGCGACAGCCTGGGGGAAAAAACTGTTTTTGTGTCGGGTGGTTTTGGCGTACAACGCTCTGTAACGCCGACCTGAGGGGAGGAGCCTAAACAGATTGTGGCCAGGGTGTGAGGGGTCAGTGGTGATTTTCCTGGCCCGCTTCCTGACCCTGGCCCGGAATAGGTCCTGAATGGAGGGAAGATAACACTAAGCTTGTGTTCCAGTGGGTGGTGTGAGTCAAAAAGAGTGTATTGGTCTGTGTTTGTGGGTTTTCTGTATACCCCAATGTGGAGCCTTCTGTCCTTTCTCCTCTGGACGACACAATGTAAAAAGGGCAAACTATTGTCCTTGACATCTTCTCTGGTGAATTTGATGTTTCTGTCCACTGAGTTTATGTGTTCAGTAAAAGCTTGCACCTCTTTGGTTTTTTAACCCATGTGTCATCTACGTATCTGAACCAGTGGCTAGGTGTTATTCCTTCAAAGGAGTTCAAAGCCCTGCACTCTACCTCCTCCATGTATAAATTTGCCACAATTGGAGAAACTGGTGAGCCCACCGCACAGCCGTGTTTCTGTCTATAAAACTTGCCATTGAACTGGAAATATGTGGTGTTCAGGCACAAATTCAGAAATTGGCAAATGTGTTCTGGTTTGAGTTTTCGTCTGTTTTGGAGGGAGTTGTCCTTTGTAAGATGTTCTCTTACTGTGGCCAAGGCCTCCATGTTAGGAATACACGTGAACAGTGAAGCCACGTCATAGGAAACAATTGTCTCATCTGGATCCATTTTTAGTTTCCGAACTTTGTTCACAAAATCTATGGAGTTTTGGATGTGGTGTGGGGTGTTGCCCACCAGAGGTGCCAGGATATTATCTGTGTTTGGCTATATTGCACGTGACAGAGTTTATGCTGCTGACAATGGGCCTCGCTACAGTAAAAGGCCAGCCTAACACAACCTGCATCCTTCTTTATGGATCTTGGGGAGTCCATATAGGCAAGGAATTGAGTCCTTAGGGTAAAGTCGGTAGTTTTGTGTTTTGTCAATCATGCCTTCTTTTTGTAATTGTTGTAAACATTCTATGTATGTAGTAAATGGAAAATCGCTATAGTAAAAGGCCAGCCTACCACAACCTGCATTTTGTTATCTGCAATTTATTAGTAATGAATTACACTTTTTTTTTACTACTTCCTATTTATCTGATCATTCAGTATTGTGCAATATCGCATACAGAAGGTGAGGGACCTTTTGGGTAGAAAGAAGTGCGGCATTTTATGATCCAAACGTGACTTTTCATGAAAATTCTATAATCTAAGATGGCCAGCACGTCATATGACGTCAGTTGTTGTTCCAGTAGCCCACACAGCTGTTGAGTTTTCCTTGAAGACAGCGCTGGAGTGTAAATTCTATATTAGTGTTCCTCTATTGTGGATTAACTCAAACTGTCAATTAGGTTTGTTCACGGATGAGGATCCAGCGGTCCTCAGCAGGCTCGAAACAGTGGTATTCTGTTCCAGAAATAAAGCAGAAAAGACAACAACCAGATCTGTTTGTTATGAGACCCACCTACAGGACGGGCTCACCAAATGTGTGCGCTGCTAAACAGGGCTCATCTCTTTTTATTGAACAAAAAGAACAAAAGAAATCACATAACATGGTCACCCCCAGTACATAAACATTCATTGTGTGCCAAAGTATCATATGCTTCCCCCAGTCTGCTTCTCACCCAAATGATTTACAGACACCCCGCTTTTATAGGTGTCTTGCCGTAAGCTATCTTTCGTCCTGTTTCAACACAATCTGCTGCAATTGATCAGTTCCTCCTCTAAACACAGCTTGGTATTCATGACTGTTGTAAAAACCTATTACAAATTTAAGATTGTTTCTACTTCAAATGCCATTCCACATTTGGAGCAGAAACGTGTATGCAGGCTCCACTTGCCCCTGCAAAGATGACACTTTTTCTTTGACCTCCTCGTCTTCTCCTCGTCTTCTCCTGGCCCCTGCTGTGTCAGCACCAAAGACACAACTACGCTGGCGCTCCATCGCTGGCCTCAGCAGGGACGTCCCAGGTTCCTGCAGGAACACCCTCCGGTGGTAGGGCTTTTTACGGCACCAGCCAGGGGTGATCGACAGTGCGTTGTAACCGCTGATATCTAGAATGTTACCAAATGGTCCCATGGCGACAGGAATAGGTTGAGAGGAGCTAAAAAATATAATGTATATAGGCTATTACAAAATCATACACAAAGGATACATTTCAAAATCATAAAACTTCAATAAATTTAACAAATCGGTGTTCAAAACTTTACTAAACCAAAAATGCAAAATTAATCAAAATGAATATCTTACCTTGTCTAAATTATCCACCGCCCCCTTGCAATGCTTGTAGTCCAGCACCATCTTCAGTTTAGAGACCTCCACCTGCGAGTGTTTTGTGCCGGCTGCGCCTCAGTATGTAGCTCACAGCCGCAGTGGTCAGGGTGAAACAGAAGACTGATGAGAGCACCTGTCGTCCCCTCATCGTTAGCAGCTGCGGGGGCAGCTCTAGCTTATTTTTCTGTATCTTTCCCACCAAGTATTTTTTCTCCTTCAGTAGCTTTTCTCCCAAGTCATAGGATGTAAAAGGGTTGGCAAGTAGGAGATGAGCTGCTGAGATCTCGTGAGAGCTGTGCGTAAGTAAACGTAGCGGTATACTGGTAAAATAAACACACAATGTCAGGTAAAACAAGCCAATAATTTTGAACCAAACGCAGCAAATGTTTCTGTCCCTTTAAACTAACCATCAAATTATATCTTTCTTCTAAACAACCTGGACGCTGGATTCTCTTGAGTGCTACCTAGACGAGTGCTTTAAAAATATAATTATGGATAACCCACGGAAACCCGCTTTCTGACACACCAACAAGCACTCCATCCCATCCCAGAAATGCACTCGTTCTGAGGCCAGCACTTCCACCAACTCGCCAGATAAAAGCTACGGCGACATTCTCGACTCAATAGGTAAGAAGTTAACCAGCCTGGATGCCCACCTAGCACTGGTTGAAGTTCTACACAAAGAATTTCAGGCTCTGAGGGAATCTCTGGAATTCAGTCAACAACAGGTAGCTTTGCTCGTTACAGAAAATCAAACATTGAAAGAATACGTTAAAATACTCACTGAGGGGATGACGCAGCTGTCTGGAGAAAATAAAAGGATTAAGGAGTCGATCTTAGACATCCAGGCCCGTATTCTCGGTTTTGGCTAATCACATGAATTGCTCACTTGTTCTTGGGGGGGACTTCAACTTTGGTTTAAATGAAGAAATAGACAGGCTCTGTACAACAGGAACTCAGCGTACCTGGCAATCCATAGATATAGTTAAACAGCGATTATGGACTTTGCGATGCATGCCAATCTCTTCATCCCAACGACAGAAAATACACTTTTTTATCTCAAATATGTACCATTCTTATTCTAGATTGTACTATTTCTTAACCAGCAGCGCACTGTTGAAAGACTCCTGTTTGTTTAAATCTAGTAAATAGAAAAGCAACCCTTCAATACAAAAAATGTAGATTTAATACATCATTACTGAAGGATAGAGAATTTATTAAATATATTGAAAAAGAATGGGCTTCATACTTGGAATTTAATGACCTCCCCGGTTTGTTGCCATCCACTCTCTGGGAGGCAGGGAAAGCTGTGGTAAAATAGAGGTAAAATAATTTAATTCTCATCAAATAAAAAGAGAACAGAAAACAAACATATTCAAGAATTAGAAGAAACTATCAAATCATTAGAAGCTTCCCTGGATAAAGAGAGCTTAAGCAAAATATGCAAATCAAAATTAAAATTAAATTATTAATAAAAATTGGCTGTTCTTAATCCAAAGACTTCGAATAGAAAACGTACATACATAGTAATAAATCAGGTAGCTTCTTAGCTAACCAGTTAAAAACAAATAAAGAAAAAAAAACAACTATATCTGCAATCAAAGACCAATTGGGAATATAGTATATGATCCTGAAAGAATAAAAAGCACTTTCAAAGAATTTTATGAGACTTTATACACACCGGAGATAAACCCATCAAATAATGAAATTGAACAATTTCTGGATAAAATAACTCTTCCTAAACTTTCAGACAGTCAAGCAATGGCCCTGGATTCACCACTAACAGTGGCTGAACTCCAGGAGGCCCTGCAAACCATGCCTAATAATAAAGCTCCAGGCCCAGATGGATTTCCAGTAGAGTTTTATAAAGAATTCTGGAATATTCTGACACCAACATTTTACAAAATGTTACAAGGAACAAAGGAAAAAGGCCAACTACCGCCAAACATGAACTCCGCCTGCATCAATCTTCTATTAAAACCAGGAAAAGAACCTATGTCTCCTACCAGTTATCGTCCCATTTGTCTAATTAATATTGATCTTAAAATAATCTGCAAACCTCTTGAAAGAAGAATAGAGAAAATAATACCTCTTATAATCCATCCTGACCAAACAGGTTTTATAAAAGGGAGGTTCTCCTCCACAAATTCAAGTAGATTAATATATTTAATGTATTATTCCTACAGTAAAAACATCCAAACCAAAATATTATCTTTAGATGCAGAAAAAGCATTTGATAGAGTTAACTGGAAATTTTGATTTGCAACCTTACATAAATTTGGGTTCAGAAATTATTTTATAAACTGGTTGAAAATATTATACAGCTCCCCAACAGCATGTATTAGGACTAATAATCAAACATCATCAAGGTTTTCTCTTCAGAGCGGTACCAGGCAGGGATGTCCACTTTCTCACTCCCTTTTTGCTATTTTTATTGAAACATTAACAGCAGCAATCAGGCAAACTAATAATAGTAAAGGTATACAATGCAACAAAATAGAACATAACATTAGAGCTGCAAGCAGCATCTAGCGGCCCTCGCAGCTTAGCACCGCTCTGGCCTGTGTTGCGAACGCCACACTAACGGATCACGGAATGCCATCTCAGCACTTGCAGCTAGCCTGATTATAAAATCTGTTTTAGAAAGTGTTTAAAAGGTTTGAATTGCAGTTTTGAACCAAAATGGCTGACTTCATGAGGGAATAGGATCCTTAATTCAAAATTGTTTTCAGGAGTCTTGAGAAACTAAATATGTTCTGTATTGAATAATCCAACCTGAAAACAGTGCTTGACAGTGGGTTTGTTATGATTCTTGGTGGCGCTGTGCAGGTATTAGGCCAATACCACCTAATATTTCCATATATATGTGTTTAGGACAGGAATAGAATGAATGTTGTTGAATTTGGAACAGATCAGATGATGTGTGTGGAAATTAGAGCCAAACGTATCTCCATGGCTTGATATGAGGATTCGGCATTGCTGCTACAGCCACACCCTCCGTCCACACATCTTAGCTCTGGACAAAAACGTTAAAGCAGCCTCTACAGTCACTGTCCACAGGGAGATTTAATTAGGTAAAGGAAGCCAAATAAGCACCTTCTTTACTGAAACATTGCACTTCCTGTTGGCAGGGGGCAGGGTTAGATGAGTAAATGACTTCGATACCGTGTTCATTGGTGGTATATAATGACAGCCCTGAAGTATGGTAGACCTGATACGTTTAATATGCAACATAATAGAGTTTGTAATTATGTGACAAAAAGGTATGATTGTGGACATGGCCACGCCCACATGCAATGATAGAGCCAAATTCTTCTAGAAAAATCTTGTCCCCCAAGCTTGTGAAGATACTCAGTCATTTGTAAGTGTGTAAGTCATGAATTGAAAGATGAGTTTTTTTCTGTTTTTTTCTGATGTGACATGTATAAATAGAAGAACATGGCAGCTTTGATCCAAAATGGCTGACTTGCTGTGGTGTTTCGAAGTGGGTTCAAAATAAGTTTTGGTCAAGGCAATCACAACCTTCATATGTCTGCTGAATTTCAATTTCCCATATAAATGCAACACATTATGCTGATAATTTTAATACTTCTAAGGGGCGCTGTGCAGGAATTAGACCCCACCCAGGAAATAAGTGCATGTATATCCCTTATGGGTTGGACCAATATCCATATTCTTGATTTTGGTTTAGATCCTACAATGCATATGGAAATATTAAACAATCGTATTTTAATGCATGCACCCCAGCTAACCATGCTGCAGCATCCACACCATCTTTCCAAAACTGTCAGCATTGGTTAGGACCTAATACAATTTATTTTCAGTCACTGTCGCTTAAGAGATGTCAGTATCTGACCATCTAGGACTGCCAGGGACCTGATAAACATCCAGCACAGAAGGCTTCCCCAGTCTGTGTTTTTCTGAAGAGGAGTTGTAACTGTTTTAGTATTTATGGCGAGTAGCCTAAGTTTGTGACCTAGCGACCCCCACCCAGGTCTATGCAGAACAATTCCTGTGATAATCTTTGATCGCCACTGTCTAAAGTCTCTCCTCCGTGGTCTAGAAGTGTGTAGGTCAAAAGCTCTGGGAGCAGTTTGATCAAATACGACGTCATTAAACGCCAGAGGATGGTGTGTTTGATTCAAAACGGCTGACTTCCTGCTGTGCTTGGACTATGACTCTTAGACTGTTTTATAGGTACTGAGGCACTACATGTGTGTTTAATGAAATTGTGCTCAGATGAATTGTGGCTTGGGACTGATGATTTTAAGGGTTGTAGGGGGCGCTGTGGAGTAATTTGAGCACACCCATCAAATATTATCATACACAACTCTCTGAACATGGACTAATATCAATCGTGTTTAGGCTTGGATGAGTTTTGTGGAAATTAGAGCCAAACGTATGGCCATGGCGGGATAACTCACTTCGCCAAGCCACCACAGCCACACCCTTTTATGAAAACCCTCCGTGCTGGACACAGAGTTACCCCAACTGATGTAGAGCCGCTGTGCAGCGTTGTTATCCTAATTTGCTCAATTGTGTAAATTCTGGAAATTTCACGGTCAAAGATTACTCTTCCTGTTCTGAGGGGCTTAAGTGATGTCAATGACTGATGACATAGGATTGTCAGGGACGTGAGGAACATCCTTCAGAGAAGTTGTCAACCAACTGTGACTTTCTGAAGAGGAGTTGTAACTGTTTCAATATTTATGGCGAGAAGCTTAAGTTTGAGGCCTAGCCACGCCCACCTGGTTTGATGTAGAAAAATTCCTTTGATAAATTTTGATCCCCACTGCCTTCTGTCTCTGTTCCCTGGTTTAGAAGTATCTAGGTCAAAACCTGTAGGAGGAGTTCGATCAAATACGATGTGTACAAATGGCACAAAATGGCTTGTTTGATTCAAAATGGCTAACTTCCTGTTGGGTTTGGACCATGGCTCCAAGAGACTTTTTTGTATATCTTTAGGCACTACATATGTGTGTTGAAGGACATTGTGCTCAGATAAAGTATGGCTTGGGGCTGGTGTTTTTAAGGGTTTTAGGGGGCTCTGTGGAGTTATTAGGCCACGCCCACCAGATATGAGGCTACATAACTCTCCAGGGATGGACTAATATCGATCATGTCAAATCTGGTTAGGATTGGATAATTTTTTTGGATATTAGAGCCAAACGTATGGCCATGGCGTGATGACTCATTTCTCCACGCTGCCACAGCCACACCCTTTAATGAAAACCCTCAGTACTGGACACAGAGTTACCCCAACTGATGTAGAGCCGCTGTGCAGCGTTGTTATGCTAATTTGCTCAATTGTGTAAATTCTGAAAATTTCACGGCAAAACATTACGCTTCCTGTTCCTAGGAGGTGGGGCTTAAGTGATGTCAATGTTTGATAACATAGGATCGTCAGGGACGTGATGAACATCCACCACAAAAGGTTTCAACCTTCTGTGACTTTCTGAAGAAGAGTTATAACTGTTTTAATATTTTTGGTGTGTAGTCAAAGTTTGAGGTCTGGCAACACCCCTTTAACATAATGGAAAACTCAAACCTTTGATAACTTTTGATCCCCCATGCCTGAAGGCCATCTTGCCCAATTTACAAGCTGATTGGTTGAAACCTGTGGGAGGAGTTCGATCAAATGCGGAGGCTATAAATGTCAAAAACGGGGTCAAAATGGCATATTCAAACCAAGATGGATGGTGGACTTCGTGTAATTTTGGGACCATGATGTCTTGAGGCTTTTTGTTAGGGCTTGGGAAGCTCTACATTTCGGCCAAATGGCATGTCTGTACAATGAAATAAGGTCAATGCCAAGGCCATTTTGAAAAATTCCAGGTGGCGCCGTTGAGCCACTTCTTTTGCAATTTTTTTGAACCCCTTAAAATACGCAAATTTCACACACGCCTGAAGCCACCGTCAAATATTGTGAATTTTTGAATATCTTTAGAACACCAAAAAGCCAATTCATTTGGGAGAAGAAAAAGAAACAGTACAGATACAATAGGCCTTTGCAGCGCTTAGCTGCTCGGGCCTAATTAGTCTGTATGCAGATGATGTACTACTTTTTCTACAGCATTCACCAACTTCTCTCTCTCAAGGAACCGAGTTGATAAAATCTTGTTCAAGAGTTTCAGACTTTTTTCAGACATAAATTGTTTAAAATCTACAGTCCTTCCAATCATTTGTTTTTTCTAGAGTCCCGTTGCTGTGCAACTCCGGTCAGGAAATATTACATATTCAGGTATCCATATCTCACCAAGACTTGCAGACTTATCAAAGCTGAACTATGTCCCACTTTTAAAAAAAGTGGAAGATCTGGCTAGGTGGAAATACCTTGCCATATCACTTATTGGAAAAGTATCTACAATAAAAATGATGGTTTTGCCTAGAATGAATTATTTTTTGTCAATGATCCCAAGCAAACCATTACCTGATTGGTTTAGATCTCTGGACTCTTCTGTTTCTAAATTTCTTGGGAAAGATAAACCCCCACGTATCAGCTTAAAAACACTGCAGATGTCCAAAGATAAAGGAGGTCTAGGTCTACCAAACTTTCGTCATTATTTCTTAGCCAACAGTCTGCAATGCATATAAAGATGGCTAAAACACTCTCAATGAGTCCTGGATATATGTTGAACAAACATTATGCAATAAGATAACACTTTCAGACCCACAATTTATTAGCTCAAATATAAAACAAAATGAATGTTTTAAAATTATCACGATCACCTCCTCTCTGACAGCTTGGTGGGAATTAAAATAAAATAAAAGAGACCTTACTAATCCCATGCAGACGTACACCCATCTGGAATAACCTGGACATCTTACAAAAAAATGTATGATCAATTTTCCTAACTTGAGTTGTAACGGAATTGAATACCTGGAGCACATATTTGTTGGGACAGACTTTATCCCATTTAATACACCTGGTGCATCTTTTTCCCCTCCGTCACACCCTGTTGATGACGGATGCCCCTGGCCGCTGGTGCTTGGTGGCTCTCAATGTCTGGGGCTGGAGGCCCGGATGCTGCCCGGCTCAGTCCTGGTGCATGCCTGGCTGGTCCTGGGTGGGCCAGTGTGTTGGGAGGCCGGTGTTTCAGGCCAATGTCCTCTTTGGATTGACTGGGGCACCTCTTATGGGGTTGCCGGGGTTGCAAGGTAGTTTGGTGCTGTTCGGTGGGTCGGTGGGGACCGTGCCTGGCGCCTGGCCCTCCTGCCGATTCTGTGGGTTCCGCTGCCTGGTTGGTTCATATGGGGGGGCTGGGCCCCTGGTCTCGGCGCTCTGCGTGGGGCGGGTTCTGGACCCAGGGGCTGGTAGATCTGGGTGTCCGGGTGCTGGCTGTGTACGGCCTGCGGAGGGCGTACATCCGCTGCGGCTTTTACTGTGGTTCCCTGGCATGTGTGTGTGTTTAGGGGAGGCGTAGTTGTTGGCGGTGGGGAGTGGCTCGGGGTGGCGGTGGCGTGTGTCGTCCATCGGCCCCTGCGGGTCCCTCCTGCCTTGTGGCGGCAGCGGGGAACCCCAATCTTCTGATCCCTTGTTGGGGCCCTCCTGGTGGGTGGGGCGCCCCTGATCCCCTGTTGCATATTGTTTACATTACAATATGCAACAGTAAATTTGTCAGTAAATCTTAACATTTTGCAGCATCTTCAATATTTGTTTAGCTATGGCGAGGTTTTGATGAAAATAACATTTTTTTGCAGAGGCATTTGAATCCCACCACCACCACCCGTTACCACCCCACACCCCACCACCCCCACACCACCCAAAAAGCACAGACACATCTTCATCTGAATATTTATAAACTGCTTTGAGTCATAAATGCATGCACATGTGCACAATCAACAAACAAAACAAAAATACATATAAAATTGTCTATTAGGATTTTGCACTGATATTCCTCATCTGAAAATTATGAAACCAAGCAATATATGACATCTCTAAAAAACGCTCAAACCATATTTTTAAGAAATACATATTGCATTGTGAATTTAGGGCCCATAGGATCCCAAAAATGTGAATAATTTAATTCATCTTTATTCAATGCCCCGGCATTTATAAAGAAATCACTCATTCTGGTAAAAAAACAAAAAACTACTATTTCGGTCTATGATGGCCACAGAAACACTGGTGTGTAAAAAAAATACAAAAATATGGGGATATTAAGGTTTGTTAGAAAAATGTTGTTTGAATGGGAGTCAATAGCGCAAAAAATGACAAGAGGGACCTTTGTGTTACTGTGATGAATATACAATGTTTTAAATGAGAGTGAAAGTATGAGAAAAAAATATATATTTCTGTTAAACTTCTCCAAAAATGTACACCTAGGAAGAAAATATAAGAATTGCATTAGCACAGCAACGGCTATTCTAAAAATGACAACTGTCTGCACACAAAAACGCCCCAGGGACTATTAAAGGCTAAGAAAATAAAAGGATGAACAGAATTGAGGCATCAGAAATTAGTTAATATCATTCTTGGTTGTATGTTTACACACCTTTCATTTCAGTCTAGAACAGCTTGCTGTTCTTGTTGGTCTGCGACTCTGTTAAAGTTGTGACAAAACACCCGCAGATAATGTCTAAGTCTTGGATAGTTACCAATTCTTTATTTATTCGTTCATTCTTTATCAATGTAACCTCTTTGTTTTTCATTCTGGAAAGGTTCTGCTTCTTATCTGGTGTCTTCCATTCTGTTTGCCATGGGTTACCACCCACTTTTTTCAGTTATAGAACTGGGGAGCTGGATTTATGCTTTTGTTTTCACCTGCTTCCTGTCTGTATGTTTAAAACTCAGACTTTGTTTTCTTCAGCCTTCATGACTAAACGGACATGCATCTCTTAAACAAGCTGAGCACATCTACAAGCCTCTGTTATGCTGAGGTTCTCTGTCCTGCAATGTAAGGTTACATCATACCATACTGTCTCATGGAGGTTATGTCTATTCTTTAGTTTTGAATTAATAATGCTAATAAGGTAAGGTGGCAAACAACCTCTGAAATCCGGGCATTTCCTGGGGGATTCTCAATAAAGTTAACCAATGTAGTTCTCTCTTGGATCTGCAAGGCTCACTGCTTCAGTCATCTGGGGTTCTAACTCCATCATCTTGCTGAACTACAAAAGAACAGTTTTAAAGCAGTTTCTGAAAGCAAAAACAATGCTAACAAATAGCCATATTTAGCTGTACCTTCCATGTTTATGAATAAGTGTACAGAGCGAATGCACAGGTCAGCAGCTCGAACCTGTGTCTTACGGTGTGTACACACCAAACGCGATAAGAGCGACTAGAGCTTCAGGTTTACATGTAAAATCAATGGAGGAGCGCGATGAAGCAGTGGGGACACTTCAGAAGCAGATTTGCGTCGCGAAAAAGCTTTTCTGCCTGATTTGCGCGAACAATTCGCGCTACAGATGCGATGGAAAAGTCGCGCTGCATTTTATATGGTGTATTTTGTGCATTCGCGTCCATTGCGTCTACTGCTGGAGTTGGAAAAATCTGAACTCCCGCTTCAAGTCGTGCCGCAACAACCAATCAGGAGCCTGGTGACGTGATGCTCTGACCTAGTTCACAGGGGCAGGTGCAGCCAAAGCCATTCATTCAACATGGAGGAGAAACTCATCAACGCCATAGCCAACCGCCCGGAGCTATACGACACCAGTTGTTTTCTATACAGGGACAGGAGTAAAAAGGACCTAGGATGGAGAATGATCAGTGAAGAGATCGGGCAACCTGGTAAGTGTGTTCCACTTTTTATGTTTTCACTGACCCGGCAAAGCCGGGCAAAAGCTAGCAAGCCCGCCTTCTGTCCCGCCATTTTCCCACTGATGTACAAATACTTTTCCGCTAACAAGATAATGTGTTTATTCAGAGGTGATCTGCAGGAGAAAGTGGAAGAGCCTCAGGGACACATACTCCAAGGAGAAGAGGAAGGAGAAACAGAAGAGGAGTGGGTCAGCAGCAGGATCAGGGAGAAAATGGAAGTTCTCAGCGGTCTTGGGGTTTCTGGACAGCTTGCTCACCCAGCGGGACACCACCAACAACATGGTGCGGACTGCGGAGAACATCCTCCCCGAGGACCAGGGACAGCTCGAAGAGGCAGCAGGGGAGTCCCAGTCAGAAGGTATGTTTACAGTGAATTAATATTGGCAGTTCATTTATGCATGTTATATATATATATATATATATAAGTATATGTTTTATTAATAAACAGTATACAGTGGTCCTGCTATTCATCCTTCACTGCCTCGCTTTTTCACTTTTTTTTTATCGTACAGTACAACTTTCAAGAATGCACATTGCATTCTGCATCCTGATTGATTGGAGGCAATAAATCTCCTCCATGTCGTTTGTCTTGCGCTTGCCAAATTTATCATTCACGTCCATATAATTTCTCTATAAATATTGTTTTCAACCTGCTAACATTTCATATTGTCTTAACAGCTGCAGCAGAGTCATCCCTTGTTGCTTCTCCTAGATCCCCACTCCCTGGTCCCTCTGCTCCTGCTGCTGCACCCACAGGTATAGCAACAGATGTACAGCAAGGACTGATAGCGTTTTTTATTCTCTTGAATTCGCTTGTACATGGTAAATGGTAAATGGACTTAACTTATATAGCGCTTTTCTAGTCATATTGACCACTCAAAGCGCTTTACATTGAAGCCACATTCACCCATTCACACTCATATTCATACACCGACAGCCAACATGGCTCGGTAGGACGATGTTTTTGGGGTTAAGTGCCTTGCCCCTGGGGCACATCGACATGTGAGCAAGCTGGAATCGAACGTACGACCCTCTGACTGCAAGCCAACTCTACCACTGAGCCACAGTCACTTGTGATGACCTTTACTAAATATCTACAACCAATCTGATCATAGTCTGTTTTTTTCAATGTCGAAAATGATGATCTAGTAGCAGCCATCTCATTACTTTGTGTTGTTTTGTGCTTTGTTTTACAGGCCCACAGAGGAGGAGAGCTCCAAAGCAGACGAAAGACGGGTCCCAGGATGGTCCATCAGCTGGCCATCCTGGAGTCCCTGAAGAGGCCACGCCAGTCTCGAACTGAGCATTTCCTCCTCTGCCTTGCTCCTGCTCTGAAGAGCATGCCGCCTGAGACCAGAGAGCTCGTCAGATTTCATATTTATGAGTTAGTTTTTGAAAACAGCACAGCAATGTTAAATCTGCCAACGCTGGACAATAGCAATCATTAGGTTTACTGAAGATATGAGGCAGCAGGCTCTCCAGGGCAGAAACAATTTTCTTTTTTCCTTCTCCCTGAGGCACTTCCACCTAAAGCTGGGTCCTTTTTATTCCTGTCTCTTTTGTAAATAGTTATATTTTATATGTATGTTTTCTATTTGATTATTTTATTAAAAATAATTTTTTGTAATAAGTAATGTCTCAGTTCTATATACAGCAAATATTGCCACACAACTTGACACAGAATTTTTTACATATTCTACTAATGAAAAAATATACTACTACATAAGAACATATTGAAGAACAATTTAAAAGAATAAAGACAGGTTAGTTTTTTTTTGGAGGTAAGCCCCATTTATTAAGAAATTTTTATAAAGGAAGGAAAGCTCTTTAGAGATTTGCGGGTGGCTCTTAAAAGAGCCGTTTTGGGGAAGCCACTGGGACTTCAAATAGGCTATTTGCCAAGACATGGCTCCCTCCGCTGAGAAGCTGGCCATGAACTTCTCCCTCACCAGGACAGTCTCTCTGGAGGAGTTGTTGGCAGATACACGACCCAGGCCTTGCAACGGCTCTACCACAGGAGGTGCCCCACCACTCACAGTGCCCCTCTCTCATCTGAATGGTGGAGAAAATGGTGGAGAAAACATGTCGCCTTCACACACCACTCCGCCACGGTCACAACACCAACCTCCCATCCCATCTCCCATCTCTCTCTACTCAGAGTTTCAGCTGTAAATATACATCACTAAGACAATAGGAGGATGTGTCTTATTTTTTTGACAAATGCACAAAACAGACAGTTTCACAGAATCATTACATCAACATCAATCTTGTGGTTTCTTGTAGATGGTTGACTCTTCTTGAATGATCTCACTTGTTTCTGAAACAGTGTTACCTTTTTACATGCCAACAGCAGGCAGGTATCTTGATGCAGGTGTTATTTCAAATTGAGGTTTGTTATACATTTTCCACTAATTCAGAGATGGGTGACCTTTAGGCAGCAACATTATAACCCTTATCTGCACTTACAAATACATATTGGTCGGGGTCGCAGGATGAGCTGCTGAGTTCTCGCGAGAGCTGTGCATAGGTGAACATGGCTGTTATGTGGTAAAGTATACAATCAAAAACAGGTAAAATAAGAAAATGATTTTGAACCAAACGCAGCTTCTGAACTAACCATCAAGTTACTTTTTTTTTTTCCTCTAAACAACCTGGACGAGGAAACATTGGATTCGCTGGAGTGCTACCTAGACGAGTGCTTTGATAACATCGTTATGGGTAAGTCACGGAAACCTGCTTCGGATACAACAACGAGCACACCGTCGCAGAAGCGCACTCGTTCCGAGGCTAGCACATCCACCGACTCGCCAGATAGAAGCTACGGCGACATCCTGGACTCAATAGACAAGAAGCTAACCAGCCTGGACGCCCGTCTCGCGCTGGTTGAGGTTCTTCATAAAGAATTTCAGGCTCTGAGGGAATCGCTGGAGTTCAGCCAACAACAAGTAGCTTCACTATTTACAGAAAACCAAACACTAAAAGAAGATGTTAAGAAACTCACCGAGGGGATGAAGCAGCTGTCGGGAGAAAACAAAAGCTTCAAGGAGTCTATTCTAGACATCCAGGCCCGATCAATGAGGGACAATCTTGTTTTTTCGGGGATACCAGAGCAGGCTGAGGAAGATGCTGAAGTAGCCGTGCGAAAGTTCATTCAACACCAGCTGAAACTGCCAGACGACACGGTTAAAAGCATAACCTTCCATCGGGTTCACCGACTCGGAGGTAAGAAGCCCAACAACACCCGCCCGCGACCAATTGTTGCAAAATTTGAACATTTTAAACAAAAAGAACATGTCAAAGGACGCGGGAGAGAGCTACGGGGGACGAATTACAGCGTTAATGATCAGTTTCCGAAAGAAATCCTGGACAGAAGACGCGTGTTATTTCCAATTAGAAAAAAACATATTAGTGAGGGCAGTAGGGCTACGGTTAGTGTGGATAAACTGTATGTTAACGGTCAGCTGTTTAGGGACCCTCAGGTTACTCCTTGGCTTTATTAGTCATATTTAACAGAACCAAGACAGAATTAGCTTTATCAGACAACTATAGTTTAAAAAAAGCACAGCTCAGCAGGCTGTTTTTGTTTGTTAATGTGGGTAGGGGCAGGGCTGTGCACTAGATTGCTTTTTCTTTTTTTTCTTCTTTTTTCTTTTTCTCTATTTTCTTTCTCACATTTGTACCACCAAATCTCTTTATCACCTTTTTTCCTTTTTCTCTCTCACACACACACAGACTTTTATCATGGCATATTCATGTTTTTTCCATCATACTTTCATTCTGTACACACCTGTATGGTGCATTATTTGCCTCGCTTTATCTCTGCTTCTGTTTTTTTTTCAATCTGGCAACCCCATGGACAAACCAAAATTACACCTATATTCATCCTTGGCGATAGTACATATCTAAGGTTTATCTTAGCTCTATGAATCCTGTAAAATTTATAACATGGAATATTCGCGGCGCTAGCTCCAGAGATAAAACGATTAAGATTTTCAACCATCTTACAAGATTGAAGGCAGATGTCGTCTTACTACAGGAGACTCATAAATCAAGTTCAACAGCTAATGATTTAAAAACACCAGAGTATCCTAATATATTTTCTTCATGCTATAACTCTAGACAACGAGGAGTAGCAATATTAATAAATAGAAATACTAATTTTAAAGTAATAGACACAGCTACAGATCCAGAAGGTAGATTTATAATATTAAAACTATTTAGAAATAACCAAAAGTTATGTATAGTTAGTATATATGGTCCAAATGTTGACGACCCCTCATTCTTTCATACTTTCTTCTCGGTTCTGGCTAATCACATGGATTGCTCACTTGTTCTTGGGGGAGATTTCAACTTTGGACTAAATGAAGAAATAGACAGGCTCAGTACAGCAGGGACTCAGCGCAGATGGCAATCCATAGATATAGTTAAACAGTACATGAGCGATTATGGACTCTGCGATGCATGGCGATCGCTTCATCCCAACGACAGAAAATACACTTTTTACTCAAACGTACATCATTCTTATTCTAGATTGGACTATTTGTTAGTCAGCAGCTCACTGTTGAATGACATTTCAGACACTGAGATACATCCTATAGTGATCAGCGATCACGCTCCTGTTTCTTTAAATTTAGCAAATAAAATTGCAACCCTTCAATATAAAAATTGGAGATTTAATACATCATTACTTAAGGATAAAGAATTTATTAAATATATTGAAAAAGAATGGGCTTCATACATGGAATTTAATGATCTCCCTGGTATGTCGCCATCCACTCTATGGGAAGCAGGGAAAGCTGTGATTAGAGGTAAAATAATTTCATTCTCATCAAATAAAAAGAGAACAGAAAATAAACATGTTCAGGAATTAGAAGAAACTATTAAATCATTAGAACCTTCCCTGGATAAAGAGAGCTTAAGTAAAATAAGGAAAGCAAAATTAGAATTAAATGAAATTATTAATAAAAGGACGCAGTTCTTAATCCAAAGACTTAGAATAGAAAACTTTGAACATAGTAATAAATCAGGTAGCTTCTTAGCTAATCAGTTAAAAATAAATAAAGAAAAAACAACTATATCTGCAATCAAAGACAAAATTGGGAATATAATATATGACCCTGAAAAAATAAACAACACTTTCAAAGAATTTTATGAGACGTTATACACACCAGAGATAAACCCTTCAAATAATGATATTGTACAATTTCTGGATAAAATAACTCTTCCTAAACTTTCAGACAGTCAAGCAAAGGCCCTGGATTCACCGCTAACAGTGTCTGAACTCCAGGAGGCCCTCCAATCCATGCCTAATAATAAAGCTCCAGGTCCAGATGGATTTCCAGTAGAGTTCTATAAAGAATTCTGGAATATTCTGGCACCAACATTTTACAAAATGTTGCAGGAAACAAAGGAAAATGGTCGAATACCACCAAACATGAATTCTGCCTACATCAATCTTCTATTAAAACCAGGAAAAGACCCTATGTCTCCTACCAGTTATCGTCCCATTTCTCTTATCAATGTGGATCTGAAAATAATTTGCAAAGCTCTTGCAAGAAGGATAGAGAAAATAACACCTCTAATAATCCACCCTGATCAAACAGGTTTTATAAAAGGTAGGCTCTCTTCAACAAATTCACGTAGATTAATAGATTTAATAGATTATTCCCACTGTAAAAACGTCCAAACCAATATATTATCTTTAGATGCAGAAAAAGCATTTGATAGAGTTAACTGGAAATTTTTATTTGCAGCCTTAAATAAATTTGGATTCAGTAATTCTTTTGTAAACTGGTTAAAAATATTATACAGCTCACCAACAGCATGTATTAGGACCAATAATCAAACATCATCAAGGTTCTTTCTTCAGAGAGGTACCAGGCAGGGATGTCCACTTTCTCCCTCCCTCTTTGCTATTTTTATTGAACCATTAGCAGCAGCAATCAGGCAAAATAATAATGTTAAAGGTATACAATGCAACAAAATAGAACATAAAATCAGTTTATACGCAGATGATGTACTACTTTTTCTACAGCATTCACAAACTTCCTTGTATCAGGTAATTGAGTTAATAAAATCTTACTCAAGAGTTTCAGACTATTCCATAAATTGGTTAAAATCTACAGTCCTTCCAATCAACTGTTCTTACCAGAGTCCTGTTGCTTTACAGCTCCGGTCGGGAAATTTTACATATCTAGGTATCCATATCTCACCAAGACTGTCAGACTTATCTAAGCTAAACTACGTCCCACTTTTAAAAAAAGTGGAAGATGATCTGGCAAGATGGAAATCCCTTCCAATATCACTTATTGGAAGGGTAGCTACAATAAAAATGATGGTTTTGCCTAGAATCAATTATTTATTCTCAATGATCCCAAGCAAACCATCACCTGATTGGTTTAGATCTCTGGACTCTTCTGTTTCTAAATTTCTTTGGAAAGATAAACCCCCACGTATCAGCTTAAAAACACTACAGAAGTCCAAAGATAAAGGAGGTCTAGACCTACCAAACTTTCGTCATTATTTCTTAGCCAACAGACTCCAATACACATCAAGATGGGTAAAACACAGTTATATCGATGAGTGCTGGGTAGATGTAGAACAGACACTATGCAATAAGATAAAACTTTCAGATCTACCTTTTGTTAGCTCAAATATAAAACAAAATGAATGTTTTAAAAGTATTAATATCAGCTCCTCTCTGACAGCTTGGTGGGAATTTCTTAAAATGACAAAGACCTCACTAGTCCCATGCAGGCGTACACCCATCTGGAATAACCTGGATATCTTACAAAAAAAATGCATGATCGACTTTCCAGGCTGGAGTTGTAAAGGAATTGAATACCTGGAGCATATATTTGATGGAACAGACTTTATCCAATTTAATACATTGGTTACACAATTCGGAATTAACAAGAATAAATTCTTAGGTTACCAACAAATTAAATCAATTATAAAAAATAAATTTAGGCTCAATACAGTTGATTTACAAATTCCAGGAAAAGTTTTAGACTTCCTTAATCTTAACCCTCCCAAACTGCTATCTAAAATATACAAAACATTAAATAGAATAGATGAATCAATAGCCCTTCCTATTTCAAAATGGGAGATGGACTTGTCCATCTCAATAGACCAAAACCTCTGGTCTCAAATTTCATTAAGAACCTTTAAATTTCTTAAAAATCCTAATCTACGATTAATACAATATAAAATCCTTCATAGAGTGCATTATACAGGGCAACGGATGTTCAAGATGGGTTATACGCCGTCTGATACCTGTTTACAATGTACAAGCAATCTACCAGACAATTATATTCATGCTCTTTGGTTCTGCCCACCTGTTAAGAAATATTGGTACCAGATATGTGAAGATCTATCAAAGTGTCTGAAATGTAATATCACACCTGCTCCCACAGTTTGCTTGCTGGGAAATGTAGATGAAGTTACCATGGATACAAAGTCTATGCAATTATTTCACATCGCCTTATGCATCGCTAAGAAAAATATCCTCTTGAACTGGAAAAATAAAAATACTCTGAATATTAATCAATATAGAGATCTCCTTCTGGATTACATTGGTCTAGAAACGGCATCTGCCTCCACATCTGATCAATCTTTCTGGTCACCCTTGATCAGTTCCATCACCTAGTGGGGTCGGGCCCTTGATTCTGTTCTGTGGGACACGGTTGCCGATGTGGAGCTTAAGGGTTGGTGGTGACTGCGGGGAGGTCCTTGGGGGTGGGTCCGCTTGCGGTTCGGCGGTAGGTGCCGTGACCCTCGCCTGGGGTGGGACTTTGGGGGCTTTGTGTGGTGACTCCTAGTGGCTGCATGCGGCGCCTTAGAGGGGTCGTGCTGGCGGACACGGGTTACTGGCCTGGTGCTGTGCTGCTCTGGGGGGGTCTGGGCTGGGCCTGGGGCTCGGGGTTCTGGGGCGGCGTGCCCCCCGGCTGGGGCCCTGGCTGGGGCTTGGCCGGGGGGGGCGCTGCCGTCGGTGCCGGCTGGGGGGGGCTGTGGTCGGCCGATGGTTGGCGGGCGCTGCTGCCCTTTCCATCTCCCCGGGCTGGTTCTTGTCGCTTGCTCCCCGGTGGCCGCTTGCCGCGTCTGGGCGTCGGCGAGAGTGTGTCTCCGGGCCCGATCGGCTATATTGACACTGGACATGGCTCCTGGGTCTTGGTCTTAGCCCTCGCGGGGGTGCTGAGGTGGGGGCCTCTGGCCGGTGTTGGTCGGCCTCCACGGTGACTGACCGGTTGGTGGGGTGTGGGCTGGTGGGTGGAGGTGCTGGGTTCTGTTGCCACCCGGCCATCGGGCGGTAGTAGCAAGGCTGGAGGATGTCGGCCTGGGGATTGGCCGCCCGGGACTTCGGTCTGCTCACGGGCCTGGCGCGGCATGTCCGGGGTACCCGAGTCGGTGGTGCGCCGGGTTCCGGCCTCGGCGCGGGGGCCCTCGGACGCTGGCGGTGCCTGGGGCGTCTCTTCTTGGCGGGGAGGCTTTTTACCATCTAGCACAGGCGCTCTTTTTAACGGGGTCCGCTTGGGACGGTAGGGCGTTGAGGGGGAGGGGGGGCTAAACTCAACCTAGGTGTCTAGTGACATGTGTTTTGTTAGCAGTGTGAATGTTGGGAAGGATTTAGGTATGCCCCTGGCATGGGGGCTGGTGGATTGCCGGGGCCCCCATGGGGCTCGGGGGTGCCGCTGCCGTGGGCCCCGACTTGACGTGCTGGGGCCTCCCACCCCTGGTGGATCGGGCCGAACGGGGGTGCCTATTGGAGTCAGCAGGGGAGCTGGCTCCCTGGGGTTGGCAATGGTCACCCCAGTTATTTTCTCCCCATCCCCATGCCTCTGTCCACCTGCTCCTTCATTCTACCATTCACAAGGCCTTGGGACGTGGGCACGTCACTGGGGTGCGGGATGGAGCTTCCGTCTTCGCTACCCGGTGGCGGCCTGGGTCCCGATTTTATTGAGCAACTTAGACACTTACACTTGCAACATTTACATGGAACGCACATGTAGGGACCTGGCGGTGTGGCGCATTGGCGCTGGGGGCGGGACCCCTCATGGGGGGCCCCCTATAGGGGCCCGTTGTGGGGGCCTCGCCTGTGGTGCCGGCACCCACTGGTTAAACGCATCTAGACACTGAGGGCCCGGGGGGGGAGATGGGGGTACCCGGCAGTATTCCCATGTCCCCCCCCTCTGTTTTAAGTGCACATTAGAACAACACGCAACAACACCACATTGAGCTGGGGGAGAGAGGCTGGGGGGTCTTTCCACACCCCTGTTCGTTGGACCATCAGGGGTCGGAGCCCGGATAGAACATCACGCCGTCTGGTCGGGGTCCTGGGCTGGTGGGCTGCTCTTGCCGGTGTGGGGGCCTTGGCGGTCTGCTTGTCCCCGTCCTGGTGGGCAAAGGGGTCTGTCTCCTGGGTGCAGGGGCAGGGTTCTCTATTGGGGCGTCTGTCCCTGGGCCTGGGAGTATGGAGTATAGTGTACGTATGGGGGGTATGAATGAGTGTATAGCGTCCTTTTTTCGTATGTCCTGTATTTGTAAGAATGTGTACGCATGAGAGGGAGGGTACGTATGAGTGTCTCTGTCTGTCTATGTCTACCTGTCAGGTTGGGTGTTTGGCTGCTCTCTGGCCTGATGCATCTTCTTCCCTCCCCGTCACTCCCCGTCGGTGATGGTTGCTCCTGCCCGCTGGTTGATGATGGCTCTCGATGCCTGGGGCCGGGGGTCCCAGTTGCGGCCCGGCTCGGTCCTGGTGCATGTCGGGCGGGTCCTGGGTGGTCCGGTGTGTCGGGCGGCCGCTGTTTCGGGCCGACGTCCTCCTTGGATTGACTGGGGCATCTCTTCTGGGGGTGCCAGGGTTTTAGAACAGGTTGGTGCCGTCCGGTTGGTTGGTGGGGACCGTGCCTGGCGCCCAGTCCTCCTGCCGGTTCCAGGACTTCTGCTGGCTGGTCTGTTCACCTGGTGGGGCTGTCCGGCATTGGCTGGGCCCCTGATCTTGGTGCCCTACGTGGGGCGGGATCTGGACCCGGGAGCTGGAAGATCTGGATGTCCAGGTGCCGGCTGGGCGCGGCCTGGGGAGGGCGTACATCCTCTGTGGCTCTTGCTGTGGCTCCCTGGCGTGTGGGTGTGTGGAGGCGGGCCGGGTTGTTGGCAGTGGGTATTGGTCAGGGGTGGCTGCGGCGTGTGTTGTCCGTCGGTTGGCTGCGGATCCTCCTTGCCTGCGGTGGCGGCGGCGGGGGGCCCTTGTCGGCTGGTCCCTGGTTCCTGATCCGAGCCAGCCCTGGCGTAGCCGGTTACTGGCGGAGCCCATTGGCTCGTCACTGCGATCTCTCGGGCCCCAGCATTGCGGCTGGTGGGTGTTCCCCTGGGGCTTCCATCTGTTCCTCTCTTGCCGGGTGATCGACCCTGCGCTGATCCGCCTGTTGCCTCTGTACTCTGTGGGACCCTGGATGCATACATCTCTTGCCTTTTCCATGTCTGTGCCGATTCCTGTAGGACGGATTGCCGGTTCCTTACACCAGCTATCAATCACTTGCGTGGGGAAACCTTATTCCGACCTGCATGCTCGCACACACATAGGTGTGGGGACATTGGTGAGGACGGACATATCTTAAGCTGAGGTTATCATCATTAGTTAGTTGTTCACATGAGCTTACCAGAAACATTTGTATTATGTTCATTAATCAATGCTTGTGTTTAGTGAATGTGTAATTCTTAGTTTATTCTACTAGATCCGAACTATTAGTTTGGTTCTGTACAGTTTGTTGTTTTTGTTTTGTATTACTGTTTCTCTGCCGTCCGGCAGAGGTGGAGGACTGGGATGTTTTCTTGTGTTCTTTGTTTGCCTCCCTGTCTTGTGTCGTCGTTTCGCGCCTCTGCTGGTCCGGTTTCTTTTCTTCACCTTCTTCCTTTCTCCCTTCTTGTCTCAGTTTAATGTCCATGACGTCAGGAAATTGAACCCACAGTAATCCCTAATAAATATTTTTCATACATATACATCAAGTGGCGTACTACAGCGAAGCTGTAATACTCTGCTTGGGAAAGTTAAACTGTTGGGCTTGTACTTGGTACTCAGATACCAATTCTGAGTAGCATACTGCTAAACAGGACATGTTAAAAAAAAAAAGAGAAAAAAACAAAAACAAAAAACAAATACATATTGGTAAGAAGAAACAAAGCCACATCCTTATCACATTTCATTTTCCACAGTTCAACATCTAAGTCATCATAAACACCTTTTCTAAGGCACATCAGTTAACATAATTAATTATGCAACCAGAGTAAATACTTTTTTGGTTAAACACATTATAATGAAGATAAAAGCATTAATAAAAGGGACTTTATAAAAAAAAAGACTTAAAGCATAAATGGATATTTATTGCCCCCCCTGGGTTTCCACAATCAGCTGCTTTAAATGCATTATGCACCATGAGTTTGCCACATTACAAAAACATATGGTAAATTAGAAAAAAAAAGAAATATTAAACACATGACATCAAAAGTGAAATTATAAGTGGAAAGTAATACATTTTTTTGTGAAACTATTGCGGTTTCCACATTTTTAGTATCGGTTCATGGTATCTGTTAACTTAACGATCCAGCACAGTATCGGCACCGATACCATTACCGTTATCGGTGAATCCGTAGTTTTTTTTCTTTTTTTATGATTAAGATTTTATTAAATTTTCAAGGTCACCACTCCATTGATACAAATCACATCAAATTTGCTTCAGTGCAACAATAAAGCAGTGGAAAAAACAGAGATACACACTGACATAAAACAAAACAAACCAAAAAATAAAAAAAAAAAAAAAAAAAACAAAGGGAGAAAGCCGGCGGTTATTTATTTAGACGAACAATTTTTCACTCAGTGACTGTAGAGCCCTCCACCACTACTCCCATTCCGACTTTTAGGTTGGTCCTCTCAATTTGGACAGATAAAGATCCCACTTCAGGTGAAAACTCTCCATTTTGTTCAGCAGTCTATATGAAAGGCGTTCCAGTGCGGCCAATCTCCCCAGTTGGTTATACCAAAGAGTAATGGGTGGAGCGGAGGGGGCTTTCCACTGAGAAATTATTAATTTACGCCCCAGCATCAAAGCAGTCTGCACCCATTCAGCAGTTTTTGATGGGAAATGCTTTAAGAGGGAAGGATCTCCTAGTATGAATAGTCTCGGTAGGAAGGGAATGTCCTGTTGTATGACTGATTTGATGTACTCATAGACGCCAGTCCAAAAATCTTGGATTTTAGGACAGTTCCAGATCATATGGGTCAATGTGCCCACCCTACTCAGACATCTCCAGCATTCTGGAGCCTGTATGAGATTTGCCCTGTATAATCTTTGTGGTGACCAATAAATTCTATGTAAAAGTTTGAATTGAATGAGTCTTGTTCTCAATTCTCTAGATAGTTTCTTAGAGTTCTGTAGGATCATGGTCCACTCCTGATCTGTAAAGGACGTACTGAGATCAGTTTCCCAGGCTGATCTTAAGGAGGGGAGCCCCTTATCTGTGCCTTTTAACAGCATTGAATAATATCTAGAGGCTTCGTGGCCTCCACCAAACACCTTCCTAATATAGGTGAGGCAGTTTACAGTTGGAGGTGGTGTGGAGGGAGATTCAAAAATCTGGAGCAGTAGGTGCCGGAGCTGCAGATATTTCCAAAACTGGCTCTGTGGGAGCAGATACTGAGCTTTAAGGTCCTGAAAAGACTTAAGGATTCCCCTTTCATATAGATCACCAAGAACAAGAATTCCCTTCCGAACCCATAATTTCCAGAAAAATGGGGACTTATCAATGCAGAGTTTGGGGTTAAGCCATAAGGATGCATCAGTGTGAAGGTTAGAGCTGAAATTTAACAGCACGGCCACTTTCTTCCAGACATCCTGCAAGAATGAGAGAATGGGGTGGGTTTGTGCCTCTTGTGACAGCTTAATTGTAATAATATGCATTAAAGGGAGCGGTGTACACAGGGAGCTCTCAAGACTAAACCATGGGGGAGCGCGTTCAGGAGGCAAAGCCCAGTGAACCATATGTCTGAGACAAAAGGCGTAATGATAAAGTACCAAGTTCGGGATCCCCAATCCTCCCGATTCTACTGGGCGCTGCAATTTTTTAAGCTTTATTCTGGGGCGTTTATTGTTCCAAAGGAATTGATTACACAGCCTGTCAAATTGATGAAAATACTTTAATGGGATCTTCAGTGGGAGCGCTTGCAATAAGTAGTTGAATTTTGGGGCACAGTTCATTTTAATAATATTGGCTTTTCCCCAGAGGGAAAGAAATAGAGGGGACCATCGAATGATATCACGTTTGAATTTGTCCAATAAAGGTTCGAAATTAACCTGAACTATGTCTGACAGTAAATGAGGAAATGTTATACCCAAATATTTAATACCTGAGCGAGGCCAGCTAAAATTTCCTGGCTGAAACAATGTTTTAGGACAAAAAGCTGTCAAGGGGAGTGCTTCAGATTTTGACCAATTAACTCTATATCCGGATAGCTTAGAAAACAGATTGATAATGTTAAAGAGAGCAGGAAGGGAACGCTTTGGCTGCGTTACTAGGACCAGGGCATCGTCCGCGTAGAGCATTAGCTTATGATTGCTATTGTGAATTTGTATACCTGGGAAATCGGGGTCTCTGCGGATTGCTGCTGCCAGAGGCTCCAGGACCAAAGCGAAAAGCAGGGGGCTCAGTGGACAGCCTTGTCTTGTTCCTCTATGGAGATCGAAGGACTCTGAAATGATGTGATTCGATGATATCAGAGCTTTTGGGTTGTTGTATAAGAGTTTGATCCAGCTAATATATTTTGGGCCAAGGCCAAATGCCTCCAAAACGCAGAACATAAAGCGCCACTCCACCCTGTCAAACGCTTTGTCTGCATCCAGAGACAGGGCTATGGCAGGGGAGAAGTCAATAGTTGGGTATTTGTTTTGGGTTGCCCACATGATATCAATTAGCCGTCTAATGTTATCAGCAGAACTACGAGTCCGAATAAAACCAACTTGATCAGGGTGTATTAGGCTAGTTATGACCTTCTCTAATCTAGTCGCAAGGATTTTGGCTAAAATTTTGCAGTCACCATTAATTAAGCTTATTGGCCTGTAATTCTTGCAGTCAAGTGAATCTTTGTCTTTTTTTAAGACGAGGGAGATAAGGGCCTCTGACAGGGTTGGTGGTAGGCTGCCCCTGTCCAGCGCTTCATTAAACATCTGTAGAAGTAGAGGGGTAAGCTCCTCAGCAAAAGTCCTGTAAAATTCAGGTGTAAATCCATCTAATCCAGGGGCCTTGCAAGTTGGAAGATTTTTAATTACACCCAAGATCTCTTCGTTTGTGATCGGGGCCTCCAGTGAATCTAATTCTGCCTTTGAGAGTTTTGGAAGGCTGAGGGGGGAAAGAAAGCTGTCAATCTCCAGGATACTTGCCTGAGATTCAGAAGAATAGAGTTGCATATAGAAATTCCTAAAAACCTCGTTTATTTCATTAGGTTTTGATGTTAGTGTACCATCTTGTGCCCTTATTGCTGGTATGATAGTCTGAGTCTCTTTCTGTTTAATATATCTGGCAAGAAGTTTACCAGCCTTCTCTCCATCCTCAAAGTACTTCTGTCTAGCACGAAAGAGGGAAAACTCTGCTTTTTGAGTCAAGATTGAATTAAGCTCGTATTTAAGTTTAACAAGGTGGGTCAACTTTGCAGGGCTCATGTCTACTTTAAAAATGGCTTCAGCTATAGCAATCTTCCTCTCTAGATCTATTTGTTTAGCCAGATCAGCTTTTTTCTTATACGAGGCGTGTTGGATAATGAACCCTCTAATGAAAGCTTTTAAGGCTTCCCAAGCCACCCCTACAGAAGGCGCTGAGGAGAGATTGGTTTCAATATAAAAATTAATCTGATGTTTTACAGAGTGGAGAAAGCTGGGGTCATTCAAAAGGCTTGAGTTGAACCTCCACCTGGGAAACCTGGGGGAGCTGCTGGGAGCGTTTAGATGGAGGAAAATGGGGGCGTGGTCGGATAAGAATATATTACCAATTGTGCAGGAAACTGTTGAGGACAAGATGGTATGAGATATTAGGAAATAATCAATCCTTGACAAGGTATTGTGGGGTAAAGAGTAAAAGGTGTAATCTCTTGTAGAGGGATTTGATATTCTCCACACATCTATTAACCCTAAGGCTTTGCACAGTTTCTGACACACAGAGGCTGATCTTGAGTGGTGCTGTGAAGGGGTGCTCCGGTCCAGTACCTCATCCATTACCAAATTGAAATCCCCTGCTATCAAAGCTGGGTGGTGGCCCATATCACTAATTTTGCATTCTAACTGTCCAAAAAACATAGGGTCATCTATGTTTGGTGCATAGATATTAGTCAGTATCATACTATGACCCTGAATCTCAGCAAGCAGCAACAGCATCCTCCCATCGTCATCTCTAACTACCCGAGTACATTTGAACTGTATGCGCTTATGGATTAGTATGGCTACACCCCTACTCCGACTACTACCACATGAGAAAAACACATGACCCACCCAGTCGCGACAGAGCTTTTCCGATTCTTGAGATAACAAATGAGTCTCCTGGAGGAAAACAACGTCAGCCTTTTTATATTTAATAAATGCCATTATTTTCTTTTTCTTGATTGGGTGATTTAGACCCTTTACATTCCAGGACATAAAGGTGAGGGATCTTTGGTGACTCGGCACCGTCATAGGTCTTGTGTCAGATAGATGGTTATGAGGATAGTTGTGGTTATCATGACACAGACACCGAGTGAATGATGGTTAAGAAGCCGGCAATGAGTAAAAAAGACAGATATAAAAGTAAATGAAAATGAGAACAAGTGAGCATTTAAATGAACATATTTGGGGCGACTGAGAACTGTTGTCACCCTCAGGTGCCCTAGAAGCACCCAAACAGAAACACAATTTTTTTGGTCCGTGACTCTAATTAGCCAGACAGACTTAGAAGGGAATCATACGCAGGGGCAGCATGAGAAGTCATTGTACTAAAATAAGAGCAAAAATTCTTAGGCTTTCCTAACTACACACCTATGCATTTTAATAATAGCCTTCCTTTAACATTATAGAAGGGTGGCAGATGGTAATAGTAGTTAAACATGCGCGAACAATAAAGCTAATGCAGTAGATCAGGTTAAGAAAACAACTAGAATATGTCACTCCACAGTATGGGTTGAACCACTTTTTAATATAAATTTAACTGAGATGCTTTACCAAAGTAACCTCCTTTATAATCTCCAGATTTACCCAAAACTAATTAACAAGCAGATAACTTTGTGCGCAAAGCCCTATGTATTGCTATACCAACCAACAATTAACAGGCCTGGGCAAATGAAGGGATTTGAACCAACTTAGTTTTTAACAGTCACATTCAGTGTTTAAACAGTCTTAATTTAGCTTAAATACAACTTTCAGTTGGCATTTGGGCACCAAAAGACAGTTTGTAGAGGATATCTCCATTATGGAAAAGATTGAATATAATCCAGTGCTTTTTTTGGATCAGTGAACTCACGTCTGCCTTCCGTCAGCTTCAGTACCAGCACAGCTGGAAACAGCAGGGAGAACTTGATCTTCTTCTCATGTAGGATGCGTCTGCAAGAGTTGAACGCTGTGCGTTTGTCGGTGACGAGCTTGGAATAGTCCGGGAAGATCATGATGTTGTGGCCATCCCAGCTGAGTTTACCAGACTTCCGTGCGGCTTCAAAGATCCGTTCCCTGTCCTGGAACCGCAGAAATCGGGCGATGATAACTCTTGGACGCTGCCCGTCAGGTTTCCGCTTTGTAAAGCTCCGATGAGCCCGGTCGATCTCCAGACTGTCCGGGAAATCGATGTTCAGGAGTCGCGGGATGGCGTCTCGCATAAAAGCCACTGTATCCGTGCCCTCACAGCCTTCCGGAAAGCCCACAAAGCGTAAGTTGTTCCTCCGGCTCCTGTTTTCAAGGTCATCCAGTTTCTGCTGCAGCACATTCACCTCGTCGCGGGTAGCTGGAGGATTTTCCTCTAGTCCTCTGGTCGCATCCTCGAGAAAATCTATGCGGGACTCCACGTTGTTTAAGCGGGCGGACATATCAGCTAGCTTATTCTCCACTGCCCTCGTTGCGGTCTGGATTGCATTCAGCTTGCTCTCCTGCGACTCGGACGTTTCTTTGAGTAATGCGTAGATGCTTGCGATGTCTTTCGCCATTTGATCAGATTTAGCTGTATCTGACTTTGACAGTGAAGGCGGGGAGTCTACCTGTTGCGTGTCGTTAGCTTTCGTTGTAGCTTCCTTGCTAGCGCCTTCTTGGCGTTTTAATGCGAGTTTTTGTTGGTGGCTTGGCATTGTGAACCGGTGCGTAAGGTCCCCTATTATCCTAAAACAGCGTTTGGTGTGCAGTTGTTGATTATAGCTGAAGTTTTTAAGCAAATTAGCTGCCTCTGCGACTGAGCTACCCCCTAGCCTGCCATCTTGACCGCTTACGTCACTCCGACTCCGAATCCGTAGTTTTAACTTTACCATATCATAATTTGTTGTTAGTAACTTTAACCACTATAGTGTGCCAATAACTCATAATTTCTAAACATGTCAAACAGGTATGAATTAAGTGAGAGATTCATATAAATAAAGATTTGGATGTTGACATCCAGCCCTTTCCTTTCTTAAATCATTAATATTTGTGAAAAAGTAAACTGTGATAAGACATAGCATATCAAGATAGAATTGTTATAACATAACTAAAGATGAACCAAACGGTTCACAATTTTATCTAACTCTCAGTTTTAAAAAGGCTGGTATTAGAGTCTGACAGCTGCACACAGCTAAACACAAATATTTAACTGGTTCTATACAAGAATTAAACCAGGTCTAAAGAAAACAAAATAAAGAATTTAAAAGATAAACCTTCTGAGTATCACTGCAAAGAATAACTACAGTGGTCCTCAAACCACAGTTTGATATCAGCAAACACAGAGAGCATTCATTGATGACACCACAGCTATGCTAGCTTTGCCTGACGCTGATAAAGCCTGCGGTCTGAATGCAGCGTAAGACTACAGCCTTACCGTTTGAATTTCAAGTTTCTGATTGTTGGAAGGGCCCCTTTTTCCAAACGGAGCTTCGAAACCATCTTAGCCTGATATTGTTTTTTTATGTCTCCTTTAAATAATTTGTGCAGTGGTGCAGAAAATAAACATTTGATTCACCTTAATACATCATTATTCAATGCAGATCTTCTCTAGAGCTGAGCAACACAGACTTTCAACATACTCCACATATTCTCTATTGGATTGATGTCTGGAAACTACCAAGGCTACTTTGTAATTTGATCATTGTCACTGTCAGTGATAGGTTTTTGACCAAAACCTGACCCAAAGCAAAATGTTTCCACCCGCATGCTTCACAGTGGGTATGGTGTTCTTTGGATGCAACTTACCATTCTTCTACCTCCAAACACAGCAAGTGACGTTTATATCAAACAGTTCTATTTTGGTCTAAACTGACCACATTATATACTCCCAACTCTCCTCTGGATAAACTCTGGGAAACTTTAGACGGGCCTAGACGTGTGCTGGGGACTTTTTAAGCACTGCAAGATTTTAATTCATGACAATGTACTCCATTACTAATAGTAACATTTGTTACTGTATTCCCACTTTTTTTTTTCAGGTCATTAATCTTGACTGAGACTTGTCATCTGCAGAAATATTCAGACGACTCTGGACACTGGAAGGATTAAAATTCGTAAAATGTAAAATGACAAAAGCTAGTATGCATAATAAAATAACTAATAAAATGTGATAATAGAGATAGTAAAACTGTAAAACATAATTGTGTATTAAAACTTAACAATAATTAAAATAAATGAATAAATAAAAATAGCAATGCAGCTAAACAGGCTGAATAAATAGTAATCAGTTAAAGACTAGACTAAAAAGGTAAGTCTTGAGCATTTTCTTAAAAACATTAACGTTCTATGCGTCCCTGAGGTCCTCCGGCAGCCTGTTCCAGAGGTAAGGGCCATAATAATGGAAAGACGCCTCGCCATGGGTATGTGTCCTGACTTTTGGAATCATGAGGGGACAGCTGCCAGAGGAGCGCAGAGACCGCCTTGTACGGTAAAAGCAGTTCCAAAAGTAAGAAGGCCCAAGACCGTTAAGACAAATAAAAACCATTAGAAGTGTTGAATCTCTTAAAGATTAATAAATGGGGGTCTTATACCCATCATTTCCGGATATAGGATGAACTAATCTTTTGGCACTCAGGTTGGGCGATAATAAAGTTCTTTACGTCACATGTTTTTCATATAAACTGCATGTATTAACGCTTTATATCCATAAAATCCTGTGTGCTTATAAAGTGTGTGCTTTAGAATATACTATCAGTAATAGAAGGCCATTTTATATATATACATAAAGATCAACAGCTCAGAGCGAGCCCTCCTCCTCCCCTTGTGTCGCGCTGCAGCTCACAGCTCCCTATTTACATATTCACATGTCAGCAGCAGGGAGGTCAGAGTGACAGAGGAGCTGCAGGAGGAGGAGAGTTTAATTACTGAAACATCATGCATTGAGAAACTGCATATATGAAAAATCTCCACGTGTCAGATGAATAAGACACATCCCACCTCAAAGAACTGTGTATATATGTGTGTCCAACCTCGTAATGTGAGTAAGCCTTCATCTTGTAGCTATGACACCAGATCAGTAAGTCAAGCGTCTTAAATTTGCTCGGCTCTAGGTGGTCCAGGTTCTGTAGAGATTGTAGGCATCAGTCGTCACATTGTAACGGTGGGATTGATGGCTGGATCTCTGCACTCCAGGAGACCCGGAGAGATCACAGTGACCTGACTCAGATCACCTCAGTGGTATCTTTCTTATATTTCTGTGATGAATGGAGGCATGGTTATAGGAAGGTTAAGTCATCTTTGGTTTCAGTGACACGAATTGGACAATCTCTGAAGAGATCAATCAGATGATCAAAACTCAGGGTAGTTTCTTGGCTGCGTCTATTGGATCTGCATTATACACTCAACAAAAAATAAACGCAACACCTTTGTTTCTGCTCCCATTTTTCATGAGATGGACTTAAAGATCTAAAATTCATTCCAGATACACAATATTACCATTTCTCTCAAACGTTGTTCATAAATCAGTCTAAATGTGTGATAGTGAGCACTTCTGCTTTGCTGAGATAATCCATCCCACCTCACAGGTGTGCCACATCAAGATGCTGATCTGACATCATGATTAGTGCATTGGTGTACCTTATACTACCCACAATGAAAGGCCACCCTGGAATATGCGCAGTTTTTCGCTTTATTGGGGGTCTGGGGACTCAGAACCGGTCAGTATCTGGTGTGACCACCATTTGCCTCATGCAGTGCAACACATCTTCTTTGCATAGAGTTTATCAGATTGTCAATTGTGGCCTTGTGAAATGTTAGTCCACTCCTCTTCAATGGCTGTGCGAAGTTGTTGGATATTAGTGGGAACTGGTACACGCTGTCGCATACGCCAGTCAAGCACATCCCAAACATGCTCAATGGGTGACATATCCGGTGAGTATGCTGGCCATGCAAGAACTGGGACATTTTCAGCTTCCAAGAATTGTGTACAGATCCTTGCAACAGAAGAGGTGAAGTGGTAGTTCTGTTCGTGATAGTCAGTTCTGGAAGTGGGGGCAGCTGTAGCATGCTGCAGGAGTGTTAGTTGGGCTTTGTGGGCAGTGTCCTTCTGCTTCTTTTCCTTTTCAGATTCACTCTATTCGTATTGCTTGAGCATGCCTTGCTTGCATGACACAGGACATCAGTGAGTCGAACGGTGGTATCAGCCCACATGATGCAGGATGTCTTTGTCATTTCAACCAGGTGGGACAGCATTCCTTCCATGAATGCATTCTTTAGAAGGGATTCATATGGCGTCATGTCGATGCCAGGGTAAGATTCTGGTCTTGGAATGCCACTGTAGTCATCAAACACGATATTCAAGCGCTCCAGGTAGTCCTCCACTGGCTAATTGTGTTGCTGGGTACATTTACTGACCTTGTTAATGTTGCACTGAGTGGGGAATTGTTCTTGTATATTATTACGTAATCCAGTTTGCCATGTCCGATAGTCAATGTTTTCTTTAGGCTTGGGGCTTGTTATCTCAAACCACGCAGGGGTAGCAGGCTGGTATGGCTGGAGGAAACAGACACGGAGGAGTCCAAACTGGGCAGGGGACATGCAGTTGCACAAAATGCATGCCATTTCAGTGGAAGTGGGGGAAAATTCACTGATGAATTCAGCAACTGCTTTAGCCAGGGCCACGCCTCCTTTTTCTGGCTTAAGCAGCTGTTTAGACATTGTCATAATATCTTCAGTCGTCCAAGGCCGAAAAACGCAGGCGGGTCCTTGTGAGTCCATCACTTGGACCATAGGAAGGTTGGGGGCTGTTTCAGCATGTGTTTGACTGCAGGCAAGTGCTGTAATGGCTCCTTTTTTCTGCCGGGTGACACAGCACTGCTCGATATGTGTAGTGTCTTTGGAGTGGGGGATCTTGGCCTTGACTTGAGTCACATTAGAAGGGGCAGGGGTTTTGTGCGCATGTGCGAGTGATTGGGTCGCAGAAAGCACACAGAAACGCAACAAACACTTCCAGCACGGTTAGCAGGCAAATCTCCGATATATAACTACTTTAACATTTGAAAACTGGGAGTACTTAAAATCACAATTGACTGCGAAATAGAAGTTATTTAAAGCGCCTTTTAGATATGTGAAAGACGTTAGTTTGATCCACCAGCTTCATGGCCAAAAATCCGCTGGGGACATGTATCACTATTCCTAAAGCCGACCTTTCACACATAAAAAGTTTACGGCTTTCAAAAGACTTGAGGCCTGAGATTATGTTGATTAAAGGGGAGTTGGGCAGATCTCTGCGAAACAGAAAGCCGTTTTTGTGCTAAAAGCGGAGGTCAGACGAGTAGATACAGAGTGATTCGTATCAGCTGTGAGCAATTGCAAAGGAGAATTGCATAATCCTAAACGCGACTGGAAAGTTGGATAAGTCCTCATTGATCATTGTTCTTATAGCCTTTTTTTATGTATTTGTAGAAATACGTTAAATTGTCCTGTGACAACTTAAGTAATTCAGTGGTGTCTGGTCTCTGCCGAAAAACCAAATATCACCGCTTACACGGTTATTTTTTTAAATCCAGTCTTAGAGAAAAATATGCCACCATGTTTCAGCTGATTAAATTAGAAGCAGTTGTTAGGGTAGGATTTACAGCTGTTGCTACAGCGTGAATAATCAGGTGCTTATAGAGGTTTGGGACATCTGTATCAGAACGCGAAAACAATATAATGCAGAGGATTTAAAAATACGCAAACATCAGGTTTTTTAAATAAACTTTCTCCAGATTATAAATATGTTATAAGTTAAAATAAATGGTGCATATTTTTCAGAAAAATTAATATCTCCTTGTTCATACCCTTTAGTTAATGGTTACTTTAGTAATTAAAACCTAGCTCCTTTTGAGTATTATAATTGCCACCTACTGACCTGTCTTGGTATGGCTGTAGTATCTGTAGTCTCAGTATGCTATACAAGCAATACCTGTGCAGGTAAGTGACTAGTTAAAAGCAGGGATGTGTTCCTAAACAGGCTTAGGAGGCCCATGGTCCCGAGAGCTCTGGTGCTCTACACATAAATGCTTCAGTAATATAGGCTTGTATGGGTTTTTTCATCTCATGTCTGAATTATGTCCCTTTATATCCATAAAAGTCATCAGAATCTTTAAATGCAATGGGTTATTTATCAAAATGTTCACCCAGGGGAGAAAACTCCTGGATCTCGCTAAAAGTTACATTGATCAGGGCATATATCTTGGGTTAGGCGCCTCCCAGGAAAAAAATAAGTTCAGGCCGAGGATTTTTTTTTACTATCACCCCTGTATAAGCCCGCCCAAATTTATTTTTGAAAAATGGCTCAAAAGGAGGCGTTGACTGGCAGACCAGGAAAGACGCGGGGGGTTGAGGTCTGGGCTGTGACTGACATGTTGCTGCGGCGCAGTCAGAGACTGTCAGAAGGATGGAGAGAGCCATAGTAACACAAGCTCCATTGCCTCAGAGGGAAATAATCTGGAGGATGAGTTTTTTTCTCCACTTTCTTCTCCAAAAGGAACAGAGTACAGGTAGCCATAGGTTCTGTGGAGGAGGCGAGTTGCACTGAGCCATATCGTTTGGGGCCGTTGTCTAGTTCTCTACACGAGGCAGCAGCAGATGCTCCGTCTCCGAGTGATACATTGTTGTTGGCCAAATCTAATGCGATAAATATAGATTAGCTCGAGTAATTTTTTGTGACTCTGCCTCGACAGGTGCACCTGCAGACAATTATTGCATTAAAAATGAACTCTTAGCCCAGATTATATTTTTCATTTACTGATATCAATTATTCCCTTTGTCATTGGTAATAGCAAATGTCAGCAAGTAGGGGTAAGCACCTGCATAATGGAGCACCCAGGTTTTGAGCTAGTTGTGCTGCAGGCAGTTCATGGCACCTCGCTACGGAGGTGTGGCCAAGACCGCACGTGTTATATACCCCACCATGGCCGGACTACTGTCGTCACTAATCAAAGCCTATGTCAATACCTCGAGCTGAGCCGTTAACAATACAGGATTCCAATTCTAGTGAATTCCAGTGCAATATAATTGTTTAGCCACTTGGGGCACTAAACTAACGGTTTTTGGTACACAATTAATATTTTCACTAAAATATACTAAAGTACATAAAATAATAGCCAGATATGTAGATAGTGCTATTATAGGCTCAGTTATACAGTTTATCAACAAAAAAAGTTGATTTTGGGGTGAGTTGAACTCACTCAAGTAAATGTTGTATTGACGGTCTGTCTGTCTTTTAGTCCATCTGTGTCTGGTTCCATCTCTCTTTCCTTCTCTGTCTCTCTTTCTTTCTGTCTGCCTGTCTGTCTTTCTCTGTATTTTTGTCTGTCTCTTTCAGCAACAGTTAGGCTGCCAATGCAGTGCTCTCTGTCTCTCTCTGTCAGTCTGATTAGCAGTCACTCTTACATCAAAATAAAGAATTTGCTTTTTAATAGGAATGTTCTGTCTTATGGCCAGAATACTCTGGATGAAACAGAGGCATCAAAACAACTCCATATCACATAATGCTTTAGAACTGAGGAAAGTATTTCTAAATTCCCTTCTTACACAATATCAAGCTATTTAGCATGACCATACTAGAATTAGCATGCCCGCTCATGTTAGAATTTTAGCAAATTTTTGCTTTTAGACAAAATTTTCATGCTGAGTCCTCTAATGCTAATGTTAGCTAGTATTTGCATGCTAGTTAGCATTAGCATAGTAGGTGGTTTTTGAATTTTGCTTATCTTCTTATACAGATTTTTTCTAGGCTAATGAAAGCATGATGATTAACATTAGTATGCTAATTAGCATTAGGTGTTAAAGCTACACAGAACCAGGCATAGATTTTATAAAGAATAAAAAAATTAGCAAATATAAAGTTAAAAGATTAAATAAGAATATAAATAAAATATAATATTTTTCTGTTATGGACGTCTAAGTGATTGGCAGTATATTATAATTTTTGCTCAATTTTACCTTTCATCTGATAGTTACATGGCCTAAATTTGTTAATCAAGTTTCCTTTTGCAATTCCGGACCACTGAAAAACACAACACATTAGTATCGATGACCTCTAAACTTCATATGAACAGCAAGGGTTCAAAATCACTGCACATGTTGCAATGTCACAAAATTTATTAATTAAATGTATTCATCAGAAAGGCAAGATTTTAGAAAAATTTGGTGTTAGATGATCAGCACCAGGAGATAAGTTCAACTGCTAAGTGTATGTGGAACATTTTAAACCAAATATCTGTCTTTCTCTGTGTCCAACTTTAGGATCCAGGTTCTGGATGGTAGTTTGTTTTCTGGACTCTCTAAACTGACGACCTGCGAACTTTACACCAACCCCTTTAACTGCTCATGTGAACTTCTGGGTTTCCTGCACTGGCTTGCTATATTTCCCAACAGAACCAGCGAACGAATGGTATGTGTGTCCCCATCAAGATTCTCGGGCTACAGCCTGCTCAGCCAGAACCCTCGCATGCAACCCCAGCGCAATGCCCTTCACATGCTTGAACATATATGCACAGATGATAAAAGCAGTGTGACACCCCTCTACATCTTTGAGTCCACCACCCAGCTGCCAGACTTCCCTTCCCCCTATGGACTGGATGACTGCGCCTCTGGGACCACTCCGGATGAAGTGATAAGCAACAGCCCTAATTTATTAGATTCCAACCCAATCATTGCAGTAAAAAAAGTGGAACATTCAAGTGCATTGATAACAGTTCAGATTCCACGCCCTTTTAAGAAAATGTACATCCTGATGTTATATAACAACAGCTTTTTTACTGACATTCAAAATCTTAACAAACACAGTGAGGACATTGAGCTGAAGAACTTGAGACCTAACACTGACTACACTTACTGTGTAGCTTCTATAAGAAACTCTCTGAGGTTCAACCACACCTGTATGACCATTTCTACGAGTCGAAGAGCTGGGGTTGAGAGAATACGCAATCAGTCTTCTGCCACAAATTACATCATGACTATTGTGGGCTGTCTGTTTGGCCTGCTGCTCTTCCTTGGCCTGACCATGCACTGTCTGAGGAAAAAGAGGATAATGGAGGAGAAAGAGAGACAAATGAGTAGAATCCAGAGGACGTTGATAGAACTGAAGTATGGAGCGGAAGGGGATATAGAGGGAGGGAGTGGAGAAGCTTTCTCACAAAAGCTCACTGAAGGGGAAGGCCTGTCCAGAATACCCTACATGCCCCATGGAGGAGAGATTGAGAAGTACAAGCTTCGTGAGGTGATAGAAACTCCAGGACACAAGTCTACCAAGCTGAACTACATTGAGGTCAGAGGCTCTGGCATTGAAAAGGAAAGGGGACCAGAGAGAGAAAGAGAAATGTCACCACAAGCAAATCCCCAGGGCTCAGAAGCTGAGATCTCCACCATTGCTAAAGAAGTTGACAAAGTTAACCAGATAATTAACAACTGCATAGATGCTCTCAAATCTGACTCTACATCCTTTCAGCAGGGAATAAAGTCCCCAACTGGAGGTGGAGGAGTCATTTCAACAGAAGAGCCACAGCTGGTGCTTCTGTCTGAGCATGGAGAGAGGGGAAGTAAGTTACCGTCTCCCATCTACAAGGGTGGAAGAGGAGGAACAGAAGAATGTTATCACCATCCTTTGCAACAACACCACAGCATGGAAGCTCCTCCTACTACCAAACAGCCAAGCACCTCCTCTTCTCCTGGCTCTGCTCGAAGCCATCGCTTAGAGGGAGAGTATTACTCATCAGAATCTCGCTACATTGAAAGAGCTTCACCCAGAGAAAAAGGAGGAGATACCATACATACTGTCAATCCAGCTGCAGCTATTTTACGGGCTGAGACCCAGAGAATTCGTCAGTACAATGAACACCGCCACTCCTACCCGGGATTCCAGCAGTATTTCCAGGAACTTCAGCTCCATCCGCAAATGTTGCAGGAGCTGCACCACCACCAGGGAGGTCGCAAGCCTTCTGTGTTGGATCCTATCACTCTCAGCAGGCAAGCTACGCAGCGAGAGTTAGCCTACTCCCAGCTGTTGCAAAATTACCCAGTCTCACCCCATTACCACAACCTCAGCTACTGCTCTAGTCCTGAGGAAGATGAGGAGGAGGAAGGGCTCCTATGCACCCCGACCCTAGGGCTTTGGGAGAGGTTTAAGATGCACCGTAAAAGGCATCAGCAGGCATCTTTAGAAGAGGACGGATATGTAGCAGCTGGGCACGCATTGAGGCGTAAAGTTCAGTTTGCCAAGGATGAAGATCTTCATGACATACTGGACTACTGGAAGGGTGTGTCTGCCCAGCAGAAAGCATGATCCCATATGTGAAGTTACCAAACACCTTGAACTCAGAATGACACCTTTGGATCTATTGCAGGGTTCTTCAAATCCTGCATGTTTTAGTTCTTTCCCTGGTTCAACACACCAGAATCAAGTGATGGCTCATCATCTGACCTCTGCAGAACTTTGCAATGCTGAGGAGAAACTTTGACCATTTCAATCAGCTGTGTTGGAGCAGAGACACATTTAAAACTTGAGCCTGGATTGATATCATTGCAGTGGGGCAACAAAAGTATTTGGCAGCCACGAACTGTGCAAGTTCTCCCATTTAAAAAGATGAGAGAGGTCTGTAATTTACATCATAGGTAAACATCAGCTGTGAGAGACAGAATGTAAGAAAAAGTTTTTAAAAATCCCATTGTATTTTAACACATTTATTTATTTGTATAAAAGGTGTAAAAAAACATTTGTTATTAACTAAATACTTATTAACTTTATTACTTTACAATGTAACCTTGATTGGCAATGACAGAGATAAAAAATTTCCTATAATTCTTCACCAGGTTTGCACACACTTTAGCTTGTATTTTATGACAAGTCCTCTGTTGCAGGAAGCTATATCCATTGTGAAGCCTACAACTGGTCTGACTATTGATAGCCTGGCATCTGTATCTTAGAGGCTGGTTAATGCCGAGGCTTTATTGAACCAGACCAGACCAGAATCTGGAACCCATAAGCCATAAAGTTGGAAGAAAATACACATCTAATCAAGCCGGTGATGACCCTAGGCATGTGAGTACTTAGCCTTTCCAATAATGTCTCCAGCCTATCCATGCCAATGAACAACAGAGGACACAGGCAATGCAGAGTGGGGCCAGCCATGCTATCTGTGCTAATGGACAGCAGAGGGAATAGGGAGTCCAGTGGGAGGCCAGCCTAGGCATAATAATTATTTAGCTTCTCTAATACTAACACGAGTGAGCGGTCTCCTGCTCAGTTGTCAGTGTCAGTCTCTCAGCTGCTGATGCTAGCCTATCAATAATCAGATCAGTTGCTGGCTTTGGAGTGGATATAGCCTCCTGTGACAAGGAAGTAGTCTTAATTTTGGCTGTGATACCACGGCATGGTATTTTGGCCTATTCTTTGATGCACATCATCTCTAGAGCTGAGCAACTCAGACTTTCAACTCCCTCAACATATTGTAAAACCAGTTAAAGGTACAGCGGAGGACTTTTACGAATTTCAGGAAAGAACCTCCCTCTCTACTAAAAGCGCCATCAACAACAACAAATCTTCCCATGAAAGCTACCATATAGACATAGGTAACTTATTCTAGCAGTAATCTGAAATACATTTCTCCAAATAACATGCCCAACTTACAGCAGTGAAGTTAGTTGGATATTCAACAGACATTTGTTTCATTACAGCGAAGAGTCCCTCCAATGTCTCAGAGAGCTGCGCTCATGAAGCGGATACATTGCTGCCGAAGGCTTGCTCCTAAAGGTGGTTGTGTCGGATAGGGGCCTTCGCAAAATTTCCACACATCACAGAAAATAAATCAATACCTGTGCGATCTGACAAAATAACTCCAAACTTTAGCCTACCTGCCTAGTAGAAAATTGCAGACGACGGATTCAGTTGGGAGCCCGACCTGTGTTGTCAAACAGAAGGCAAGACAAGGCAATTTTATTTGTATAGCACACTTTCAAAACAAGGCAATTCAAAGTGCTTTACATGATTACAAAAAATGTGAAAATTAAAACATATAATCAGTAAAAGAAAGCTTAAACAAACATTTACAATCAACTGACATTATTAAAATACAATAAAAGGATAGACAATAAAACGATACCATTTAGAATTTGAAAAAAATAATTAGTATGAAAAATAAAAATAGGCAAACAAGGGATAAGTTACTCATGAGCAAGTCTAAATAGGTAAGTTTTTATTTTAGATTTAAAAGAGTTCAGTGTCTCTGCAGTTTTGCAGTTGTCTAGCAGTTTGTGTCTGATATGGGGAGCATAGAAACTGAAAGCTACTTCTCCATGTTTAGTTCTGGTTCTAAGGATGATCTGAAGACTAGAGCTGGAGGATCTAAGTGGTTTAATCATTAACATACTCTGGTGCTAACCCATTTAATGATTTATAGACTAATAAAAGCACTTTGAAGTATATTCTCTGAGCTACAGGGAGCCAGTGTAAGGAGTTTAGACCAGGGGTGATGTGTTCTACTTTTTCTGGTTTTAGTGAGAACACGAGCAGCAGCATTCTGGATCAGCTGCAGATCTCTGTTTGATTGTTTAGGCAGACCTGTGAAGATACTTTTACAGTAATCAAGGCAGCTAAAGATAATGCATGGATGAGTTTTTCTAGGTCTCCTGGTGTCATCAGTCCTTTAATCCTAGAAATTTCTATTAGGTGATAGAAGGCTGACCTTGTTATTGCCTTTATGTGACCTTCAAGGTTTATGTCTGAGTCTATTGTTACTTGATTCCTGGCCTGGTCAGTAGTTTCTACAGGGACCAGCTGAAGTTATGTATTGATACTACTTCAGTATTGTTTTTGTTCAGTTGGAGGAAATCATGGGACATCTAGCTGTTAATTTGCTCAATACATTTATTGAGGATTTGGATGGGAATTGTACACAAGGGTGCTAAGTTGCATCAAAATGTTGGAGTTTATTTTTCAGAACTCATCTTATTCTTTCCAGATGGAGTGTGTTGGTCAATTCCTTGAGCCACATCTTACATGTTGGTGTATTTACACCCTTTCACATCGTAAGAATAATTTTTTATTACTCTTATAAGACCATATGAAATAAAGGATTGTTGTGCTTTGTTTAATTTTTTATAGGTTTCAGACACCCCAAGAATAATAAATGAGGGTTCTGGCTTTACCACAAGCTTCATCACCTTGGACATTATATTAAAAACACCAGACCAAAAGGAGTAAATTTTGGGGCATAGTACATAGCTGTGAAGATGGGTTGCAGTAGAAGATTTGCATTTATCACATATACAGACGTGGAAAAAATTGTTGGTACCCTTCATTAAATCAAAGAAAAACTCATAAGGGTCACAGAAATACATTTAATCTGACAAAAGTAATAATAAATAAAAATTGTATAAATGTTGACCAATGAAAGTCAGACATTGCTTTTCATCCATGCTTCAACAGAATTATTTAAAAAAATAAATGCATGAAACAGGCCTGGACAAAAATTATGGTACCCCTAGAAAAGAATGAAAATAATGTGACCAAAGGGACATGTTAATCCAAGGTATGTCCACTAATCTGCATCCTAGGTGTCTACAATCCTGTAATCACTCAGTAGGCCTATATATAGGACTCCAGGTAGTCACTGTGTTGTTTGGTGACGTGGTGTGTACCACACTCAATATAAAGCAGAGGAAGCAAAGGAAAGAGTTGTCTCAGGAGATGAGAAAGAAAATCATAGACAAGCATGTTAACTGTAAAGGCTATAAGACCATCTCCAAGCAGCTAGATGTTTCTGTGACTACAGCTGCACATGTCATTCAGTAATGTACGATCCATGGGACTGTAGCCAACCTCCCTGGACGTGGCTGCAGGAGGAAAATTGATGATGACCAAATGGTAACAAAAGAGCCTAGAAAGACTTCAAAATAGATCCAAGCTGAACTTTATGCTCAAGGAACATCAGTGTCAGATCCGAACATCCTTCGCTGTTTGAGCCAGAGGACAAATCATTAAAAAAAACAGACTGGAGTATGCCAAACTACATGCTGACGAGCCACAAAGCTTCTGGGAGAATGTCCTGTGGACAGATGAGACAAAAATTTAACTTTTTGCCAAGGCACATCAGCTCTATGTTCACAGACGGAAAAATGAAGCATATCTAGAAAAGAACACGGTCCCTACTGTGAAACATGGGGGAGGCTCGGTTATGTTCTGGGGCTGATTTGCTGCATCTGACACAGGGTGTCTTGAATCTGTGCAGGGTACAATGACATCTCAAGACTATCAGGGGATTCTAGAGAGAAATGTGCTGGCCAGTGTCAGAAAGCATGGTCTCAGTCGCAGGTCACCTCTGAACTGTAAGACAGTAAATTTCGAGCGTATCCGCCTCGTAACGCATTCATATTTACAGTAGGCCTATAGCCTACAATCAGAGGAATAAATGAAAAATAATTCCAGTCATTCTTGTTCAATTTTATTTTATGTCTCATGGCTCTTCAACATTTCTTTCATCTTTCATAGATCCGTGCTTCTGGAAAAAATAGAAAAAATATATAGATAAAACTAGGTCAAATTCAGCGTAATTTCCCAGCTCTGTGTCAGCGGTTTGTCAGATCTTATTTTTAAAAAGGCTTTTGAGCAAGACAGTATCTGTCTTGAGCTAGTTACGAATGTAAAAGATCTCTTTGGGAATCTGACTGGATTTAATTTCACAATGATTTTTAGTTAAGGTAAACGTGTATTGTTTATTTCCTGGTTCGGTGAAGGGGTCCTAAAACACCCAAGTATTGTACAGCATTTATTGGACTTTATTTGCGCACAGTATGGTTAAGTGTTAACAATAAAATCAACACAGGCCAAACATTTATCAGAATGCAAAATCTTTAGACAAGTAATTATATAAATAAATATAATATAAAGTGATAAACTTTTATTTTTGCTGCGTTTATGTATCTTTTAAGCTACTTACTGTACTATACTGTTGATCGCATGTATTGGAGGCAATTTGTCTGAGGGAAAAATAAGGAGGAAAAATGACTGAAGATTACTTCAGACACAAACCAATCACTGCTCCTCCCCGTGGACAAATGAGGCACTGCAGCTTATTTTCACACTGGCTGCAGAGGGGAGTTAACAGGCGTGGCTGCATTAACTGCGTCATTGCAGGGGATCAAATTTACCCCGCGGAGCAGCCACGGACCAGTCACGGTCCTGCAGAGTTCCTGCCAAGGAATCAAGGGAACTTCTATCTGGCTACGACTGTATTCTAGTCTGGAAAAGACAAGGAAAACGTTATGCTGCCTGCAATGTTGTTCAACATGACAGGTTTGCTGGTGGGCCAGAGATGGTCTGGGGAGGCTTATTCATGGAAGGACACACAGACCTCTATTGCCTAGGAAATGGTGCTCTGACTGCCATAAGGTATGGAGATAAAATCCTTGAACCCGATTTCAGACCCTACGCTGGTGCCGTACCAAATAGTTATTCATAACTTTATGAGATCCCATGCTCTTGTGGAACCACGGAGAAACCCAACAACAAAACAGTTTTCCTTTTTTTTTTCCTGTACACCGCACATATTCAAGGATAGACTTTTTCATTGTAGATAGAGAGATTTTACAAAGTGTGACTGGCTGTCAGTACAATAGCATTGTTATTTCAGATCATAGTCCTGTACAATTGGATATAAGCTTTCCAGAGTGCCCCAGGCCGAGGCGGATTTGGCATTTTGACCCTTTACTAATATTTCAAGATTCATTTAAAAACATGATTACTGAACAAATAGATTATTTTATGGAGCTTAATCAAACATCATTAATGGAGATGAGCATTATCTGGGAGGTTTTTAAAACCTTTATTAGAGGTCAAACAATTTAATGTTCGGTATTTCAAAAAAGAAAGTATAAACAAAAGCTCTGTGAAATGTCTGAAAATATAAAGGAAATAGATCGACTATTTGTGGAAGCCCCAACACCAGAGCTCTATCGAAGAATTTTTTTATTAAATTGGGAATTTGAAAGACTGTCTGTAAAAAAAACTGAACCTCTTTTTTTTCACATCAAAGAAAAACTTCTATGAACATGGAGAAAGGGCTGGGAAAATTCTTGCACATAAAATTAAACAATCAGTAGCTGCAAATACGTTCCCTGAAATCTATAAAGCCTCAGGGGAAAAGACTGCTGACCCGAATGCCATTAGTGATGAGTTTAATTTTTTTTTATGTAATCTTTACAATTCTGAACCCATAGATGATATTGGCCTAGCTAACTTTTTAGATGGGTTGCCCATTCCACAGATTAATCCAGACGATACAGCTGAAATTGACAGAGATATAACAATTGATGAAATTGTTCATGCAATTAAATAGATGTAGAATAATAAGGCACCAGGACCTGATGGCTTTCCCATAGGTTTTTATCAAGTTTTTGCTGATAAATTGGCACTAAAACTAAAAGTTCTCTATCCGGAAGCGTTTCATTTAAATAAGTTACTTCCAACCATGACACAAGCCATAATATCAGTTTTGCATAAAAAAGAGAGGATCCACTACAGTGCAGCTCATATAGGCCTTTGAGTCTTTTGAGTTGTGACAATAAAATCCTCACGAAAATCTTAGCAAATAGGATTAACACCATCATCCCAAAACTCATTGATCCGGATCAAACTGGCTTTAGAACAGGAAGAGGGTCATTTTAGAACATGTGTCACTTACATGTTCTATATATCCCAGGAACATCGGACAACTCAGAGATAATCATTTCGCTACATTTCGCTCAGAGAAAAGAAGGAAATTATGGGGATCCCCAGGGGAGGCATAGCAGACAAGATATCCCTATATTGCTGACGACTTGTTTCTTTATATTTCCAACCCTACTGAATCGGTACCTAAATTGCTCAAGATTTTGATATGTTTGGTAATCTGTCAGGATAAAAAGTGAATTATGCAAAAAGTTTATTGTTTCCAATTAATAACATTGATAATGATTTTTCAGTTTTTCCCTTTAAACTAGAAATATTTAGGAATACAATCAATGACAGAGCTGCAAGTTCAAAATGTTGACATTTTTTTTTAGAAAAGACAGGGTAGGATTTTAAAATATGGGCAACATTACCCATATCATAAGAAGGCAGAATATTTATAGTCAAAATGGCAGTCTTACCAAAATTTCTCTATGTGTTTCAGATGATCCCCATTTTTTTTTTCCCTAAATCGGTATTTAAAAATTTAGATAATTTGGGGGCAACATTAATTTGTAATAATTCAAATCCTATGACAAAAAAAATAATACTTGGAGTTTCCTAAAGATGTGGCGGGACTGGGGTTGCCTAATTTTACCTTTTACTACTGGGTGGCTAATATCTCTAAGTTGTTACATTGGAAGTACTTGTATGAGGAAAATGAAGGTGAGATTTGGACTAGGATGGAATTCCACTACAACCCTATGCCCCTGGTAACTTCATCATTAACTTTTGACCATAAAAAAATACAAATAAACTAGCCAATTGTAAAGGCCTCTCTTAGGATATGGTCACAATTTAGAAAACATTTCTCCTTTCAGAAAGTGAGTAGGTTTTTTTCTCATATTTGACAATAAAGTTTTTTTACCATCAACTTCAGATAAAGCATTTCACATTTGGCATAACAAAGGGTTGAAGTTTGTTCATCATCTGTTTTCAAATGATTGGTTTTGGTGATTTGATGTTTTAGTTAGAGACCATGACATTCCAAGATCACGTGTTCAGACACTTGCAAATATGTACCTTCACAAGAACATTGTTTTCTTCTTTTCCTTATTTACCACTTAAGAATCAAGTTGATGAAATTCTGGAATTGGACCCCTTTTACAAATTGATGCATAAAACAAAACCTATACTGTGGGAGAAATCAAAAAATGTTTGGGAAAATTATGTTGGTGCTGTATTATCAAATGAGGAGTGAAAGTCCTGTTTGACCCGTATAGATACTTCCTCCCTTTGCATTTGCCAATTTAGAGTACTCCATCGCCTTCATTATGCAAAAAAAAGATTTCTTTTCTACCTTTGGAAAAGCTTAAATATAAACTATAACCATCAAAACAGAACTTTTCTGTTATCTGGAAACCCTTCCTAGACTATGTAAAACTTTAACTTTAATTTTGAGGTGTAATTAGCAATTCACTGTTTTAGAAATATATTGCCATTTGAAAAGTTCCTGTCTGTTTCTTTTTTGTTTTTTTGTTGCTTTTTTGTTCTCTGAGCCTGGGGAGGGGGGAGGGAATAGGGTATTGTATTATTGAAAAATAATTGTACTGTTTATAATTATTGTAACACTGATAAATAAATTTATCCAAAAAAAAAATGTCCCTAGTAATTTTCGAACCCCTCTCAAGTTATAGATATTGTCCCCAGAACTTTTCAAAACTTGCTTGGAACCTGAAGGAGTTTTATATTTATTTAATTTAAAACTTAACTCTATAAATTCCATGTGTATTCAATTTTATCAGAGAGGAGACAACAGGAATTTAATTTTCTTTTAATTTTAATACAACTGATCAAATACTGGTTTACAGAATTTCTTAATAAAGATTAAATATTTAGTTTACAGAGTGGTATACATTACCCTCTCTGGGTCACCCTACAAGGAATGACAAAATCCTAATTTGGACATCAGGTTTTTATAGCTCACCGACTGTTCAACAAATATTTAGAATCTTCCTTCACTTTACATATGACATACAAAACACGTTTGGATCATTCAAAGTGTCGGTTAGACTGGCCTCCTTATGCATAATTAAAAATGTGCCCATTGTTTACTTAGTCAGCAAATTCTAAACTGATTCCAACTAGACCCTCTGTGGTTATTTCTGAAGTCTGCTTGATGACCTTTAAAACATTTTCTTCACCGTTGCTATAGTCAAGCCACATGCTGTCAAAGGCACACAAACAGATATTTCCTCTGAAAGCCCGTTGTTTAGCTTTTTTTTTATGTTTCCTGCTAAAAACTTCATGTTTTTCTGTGACCCAAACAAGAGCTGAGTTCTGAAAAATACCTCTAAAACAATCTTAAAAGTATAATTACAAAGTATAGTAACTAAAACACCTTAATCAAACATTAATAGACATATACTTCAAAGCCGTCTCTCAATGGATTTCGCTTGTTTAGTGACAGTTTCAGGTAACACATACTTTAAAGTTAACTGTTACATTAGTATTTCTAATGATTGTAATCAAAATGTGTTTGCAGTTTTAATTTTAATGGCTTATAAACGTGTGCTTTGTGGACTTGGAGAAGGCGTTCGACCATATCCCTCGGCGTGTCCTGTGGGGGGTACTCCGGGAGTATGGGGTACCATACTAGGTATGAACGGTGTCAGAGTCTGGTTCGCATTGCCGGCAGTAAGTCGGACTCATTTCCAGTGAGAGTTGGACTCCACCAAGGTAGCCCTTTGTCACCGGTCCTGTTCATAACGTTTATGGACAGGATTTCTAGGCGCAGCCAAGGTGTTGAGTTCGATCCGTTTTGGTGACCTCAGGATCGGGTCTCTGCTTTTCGCAGATGATGTGGTCTTGTTGGCTTCATCTGAACGTGATCACAGCTCTCGTTGGAGCGGTTCGCAGCAGAGTGTGAAGTGGCTGGGATGAGGATTTGCACCTCCAAAACCCGAGACCATGGTCTTGAGCCGGAAAAGGGTAGAGTGCCTTCTCCAGGTCGGGGATGAGGTCCTTCCTCAAGTGGGGGAGTTTAGGTATCTGGGGGTCTTGTTCACGAATGAGGGAAAAATGGAGCGGGAGATCGATGGACGGATTGGTAAGGCGTCTGCAGTTATGCGGGCGCTGTACCGGTCTGTCGTGGTGAAGAGAGAGCTGAGCCAAAAGGCAAAGCTCTCAATTTACCGGTCGATCTACGTTCCTACCCTCATCTATGGTCACGAACTCTAGGTGGTGACCGAAATAACGAGATCGCGGATACAGGCGGCTGAAATGAGTTTCCTCCGTAGGGTGGCTGGGCTCTCCCTTAGAGATAGGGTGAGAAGCTCGGTCCTCCGGATGGGGCTCAGAATAAAGCCGCTGCTCCTCCACATCGAGAGGAGCCAGTTTAGGTGGCTCGGGCATCTGGTCAGGATGCCTCCTGGACACCTCCCTGGTGAGGTGTTCTGGGCACGTCGAACGGGAGGAGACCCAGGGGAAGACCAAGGACACGCTGGAGGGATTATGTCTCCCAGCTGGCCTGGGACCGCCTTGGGAATCCTCCCGAGGAGCTGGCCCAAGTAGCAGGGGAAAGAGAGGTCTGGGTCTCTTTGCTTAGGCTACTGCCCCCGCGACCCGACCCCGAATAAGCGGAAGAAGATGGAACGATGGATGGGCTTATAAACGCAGGAAAGCTATCCAGGGCAGTGTAACACAAAAGGGGTAACCGGAAACTAAACGGATACTTTGTTTTTATTAAGATTCTCATCTGACTTTAAAACTTTTTTTAAAGATTCTTAGAGAACTTCCCACAGGTATTTTCCCGTGGATTTTTCGGTCTTGTTGCTCACATAACAAGTAAGCAACATGTAAAACTTTGCAGTATCATAATCTTTGTGATGTCTGCATACTGCTGTTTACAGGTCCTGTGACATGCACATTGGAAGCAATGTTTGAGTAATGGTCAGATAGTGACAGACATAAAAAGCACACGGACATAACCTAGCTCCCTGTTGTCCTCTTACCATCCCGATGCCCAGTCCTTGGCAGAGTTGGGGATATTACCAAAAATGTAGCTATATGGCTATCAATATTCAAGGGACTGCTTATGGCAGTCAATAAGATTAATAATTTATGGAAAATAATTCTTTTTCATGGCAGCACTTTTATCAGGAACTATTTTAATAGCCGAATGTCAGTATCAGTCTCATAATCTGAAGGAATGAATTCTTTACCATCTATTGACCATAAACTTTGCCATATGTCTGTGCTGAATCAAGAAAGACAACACTTTCCAAAACTACAACATTTTTTTACAAAAAGAAAAAGAAGAAAAAACATTTTAATTCACCAAGCTAGAAAGAGGGAACACTACTGATTAAAAGAAATGAATAGGTAAAAATGGATAAGTAATAAGATGAGAAACCATGAATTCTGATTTGATTCTCGAGGAATCTGGGTCCTTTAAGAACTGTCTGTTTTTAGTTGTCTGTGGAGCCAACTAAAAAACAAAACACACACTGGTTCCATTTATATGAATACACACTAAGCCAGTAATTAGCTGAAAAAAAAACATTTGAAGAAAAATGGTGATTTTAAGCATTTTTAAATCATGGGTCCAAATGGACCCGCTAACACCACAGGTGTAAACAGCTTTCTAACACAATACAAGGGTTAAGCTAACAGTAGCATTTAAGCTAGCATTAGCATATTAGCACATTTAAGCTAACCTCCATCCATCCATCCATCATCTTCCGCTTATCCGGGGTCGGGTCGCGGGGGCAGTAGCCTAAGCAAAGAGGCCCAGACTTCCCTCTCCCCGGCTACTTTAAGCTAACCTGTGCTTTTTAAGTATATTTTAACATACTGAATAGATTGTTTCACTATTAACTAACATGTTAGTGTTTGCCTACATGCTGTCAGGGTCATTTAAGCCAACAATAGCATTTAAGCTAGCATTAGCATTTTAGCTGATTTAAGCTAACATATGCATTTTAAGTATATTTTAACATACTGAATACCTTGTGTCATTATTACCTAACATGTTAGTGTTTGCCTACATGCTGTCGGGGTCATTTAGGCCAACAACAGCATTTAAGCTAGCATTAGCATTTTAGCTGATTTAAGCTAACATACGCTTTTTAAGTATATTTTAACATACTGAATACCTTGTGTCATTATTAACTAACATGTTAGTGTTGGCCTACGTGCTGTTAGTGTCATTCAAGCTAATATTAGCATTTTAGCTAGCATTAGCCTTTTAGCTGATTCAAATCAAAATGAGCTTTTTAGGTACATTTTAACATACTGAATGGTTTGTGTTCTTGTTAGCCAACATGTTTAAGTTTGCTTATTTGCTGTTACTGTCATATAAGCTAACTTTAGTGTTTTAGCTAGCATTTTCCTTTAAGCTCATTAAAGCTGACAAATTCTTTTTAGGTGTATTTCAACATACTGAATTGGTTGAATCATTGTTATCCAACCTGTTAGTATTTTCCAACATGGTACCAATAGCATTTTTTGCTAATATTAGCATTTTTGCTAATTTACCTTAGATTGGTAGTTCTGCTCATTTTTATTATACTGAAGGCAATGGATTACTGTTACCCAACATATTAGCATGAATCAAGATGTAACAAATTGCATTTTATGTAGCATTAGCATGTATTGCTGAATTTAAACCAAACCATACCAAAGAAACCTCACCCTTCAGTTATCAGTGACCATAGACCTGTTGCCCTGACATCCCACATCATGAAGGTCCTGGAGAGACTCCTGTTGCCCCACCTAAGTAAGCAAACTAGAACATATCAGGACCCCCTGCAGCCATCATCAACCGATTTCAACCAACCCACTGTCTTCTGGACAAAGCAGGTAGCACTGTGAAAATAATGTTCTTTGATTTCTCCAGTGCATTTAACACAATTCAGCCTTATTTGCTTTGTCAGAAACTCCTGAAGACACAGGTGGAGGCCTCAACAATCAGCTGGATCAAACCACAGTTTGTGAGATTGAAGAATGGTGTGTCAAACCAGATGGACAGCAGCACAGGAGCACCACAAGGGACTGTACTCTCACCATTCCTTTTCACTCTGTACACCTCAGACTTCCAGTATAAGATGGAGACCTGTCAACTGCAGAAATACTCAGGCGACTCCTCAATTGTCGGGTGTATCAGAGATGGAGAAGAAGCTGAATACAGAGAGCTGGTGAGCCGCTTTGTGGCATGGTATGGAAACAATCATCCTACCTTAAATCTGAACATAACAAAAGAGATGATTGTAGATTTCAGAAGAAACAGGGATTAGTGAAAGATTGTCACCATCATGGGAAAGGAAGTGGAGTTCACCTGGACAACAGACTGGACTGGAGAATCAACAGCAAAGCTGTCTACAAGAAGGGACAGAGAAGACTTTACTTTTTAAGAAAGCTGAGATCCTTCAAGGTTTGCAGCAAAATGCTGCATATCTTCTACAAGTCCCTTGTGGAGAGTGTTATCTCTTCGTCCATCATCTGTTGGGGTAGCAGCATCAGAGCCAGGGACTTAAAATGGCTCAATAACTTGATAAAGAAGGCTGGTTCTGTTCTGGAGTTTAGAACAACTGGAAATAATGACGTAAAGAAGGATTATTCATAAAAGTAAAAAAAAATATGGACAACCAATCAATAAAGTATATTGAATTGAATTTATTCTCCCAGTTTTGCTTTGTAACACAATTTTCAGATTACTTTTTTCATTTTCTTTTCTTTGCTTTTTGCATTTCACCAATATGCTTCCCCTCACATTTTACCTCATTTTAGAATGTTATCTCATTTTAGCTACTATGGGGATTTTAGCTTATTTACATTTTTGTTCTGTATGTGTGCTTCAAGACTGTGGTTCTTTTTTTTTAGCTCATCTACACAAAACATTTCAGCATTATGCTACAAATAGCATTTTAGGCAATTTCAGCTTATTTGCTTATTTGACTGTTGAGCTTATTTGATCTAAAACGGGCATTTTAGGCAATTTAGATTTTTTTTTTTTTTTTGCCAATGTATAAGAATTTAGACAATTTTATGTTGGTGTGCTGAACTTTTGCTACTGAGTACACTTTTCAGATTTATTAATGGGTTTGATAATCCTGGTTTTTACATGTTAGCACATTTTTTGCAGCTTTGTCCAACTTCTTCAGCAATTTTCTGCAAGAAAATTCAGCTTACAGCATTCCCACTGCATTTTTGCAGGAAATGCAAATTTTTCTAGTCATTATTATTATTATTATTCTCCTCATGTCTGTACATTTTTTGAAGTTCAACTACTTCTGCGATTTTCATGCGATTTCAGCAATTCAAATATTCACGCGTTCAGCGTTTTCTGCTCTTTCCGGCTATGACTTCTGGTATTTCTACTTTTCATACTTTTTAAAATATTCAGCTTTTTATGCGATTTTCACTTCCATTGAAATGAATGTAAATTCATGAAAATTCGCAAAAAACTTTTTGCTTTTCCAGGTAATCAGGCAAAATAATAATGTTAGGAATAATGTTAAATAAGGTATACAATGCAACAAAATAGAACATAAAATTAGTCTGTATGCAGATGATGTACTACTCTTTCTACAGCATTCACAAACTTCCTTCTCTCAGGTAATTGAGTTGATAAAATCTTATTCAAGAGTTTCAGACTATTCCATAAATTGGTAAAAACCTGCAGTCCTTCCAATCAACTGTTCTTTCCAGGGTCCCGTTGCTATGTAACTCCGGTCGGGAAATATTACATATCTAGGTATCCATATCTCACCAAGATTGGCAGACTTATCAAAGCTAAACTATGTCCCACTTTTAAAAAAAGTGGAAGATGATCTGGCAAGATGGAAATCCCTTCCAATATCACTTATTGGAAGGATATCTTCAATAAAAATGATGGTTTTGCCTAGAATCAATTATTTATTCTCAATGATCCCAAGCAAACCATCACCTGATTGGTTTAGATCTCTGGACTCTTCTTTCTCTAAATTTCTTTGGAAAGATAAACCACCACGTATCAGGTTAAAAACACTACAGAAGTCCAAAGATAAAGGAGGTCTAGACCTACCAAACTTTCGTCATTATTTCTTAGCCAACAGGCTCCAATACACATCAAGATGGGTAAAACACAGTTATATCGATGAGTGCTGGGTAGATGTTGAACAGACACTATGCAATAAGATAAAACTTTCAGATCTACCATTTATTAGCTCAAATATATAAAAAAATGAATGTTTTAAAAGTATTAGTATCAGCTCCTCTCTGACAGCTTGGTGGGAATTTCTTAAAATGACAGAGACCTTACTAGTCCCATGCAGGCGTACACAAAAAAAATGCATGATCAACTTTCCAAACTGGAGTTGTAAAGGAATTGAATACCTGGAGCATATGTTTGATGGAACAGACTTTATCCCATTTAATACATTGGTTACACAATACGGAATTAACAAGAATAAATTCTTAGAATATCAACAAATTAAATCAATTATAAAAAATAAATTTAGGCTCAATACAGTTGATTTACAAATTCCAGGAAAAGTTTTAGACTTTCTTAATCTTAACCCTCCCAAACTGCTATCTTAAATATACAAAACATTAAATAGAATAGATGAATCAATATCCCTTCCTATTTTAAAATGGGAGATAGACTTGTCCATCTCATTTGACCAAAACCTCTGGTCTCAGATTTCCTTAAGAATCTTTAAATTTCTTAAAAATCCTAATCTACGATTAATACAAAATAAAATCCTTCATAGAGTGCATTATACAGGCCAAAGGATGTTCAAGAAATATTGGTAACAGATATGTGAAGACCAATCAAAGTGTCTGAAATGTAATATCACACCTTCTCCCACAGTTTGCTTGCTGGGAAATTTAGATGAAGTTACGATGGATACAAAGTCTATGCAATTAGTTCACATTGCCTTATGCATCGCTAAGAAAAATATCCTCTTGAACTGGAAAAATAAAAATACTCTGAATATTACTCAATATAGAGATCTCCTTTTAGATTACATTGGTCTAGAAACGGCTTCTGCCTCCACATCTGATCAATCTTTCTGGTCTCCCTTGATCAGCTCCATCCCTAGTGGGGCTGGGCCCTTGATTTTGTTCTGTGGGACACGATTGCCGATGTGGAGTTTAAGGGTTGGTGGTGACTACTAGGGGTCCCCGAGGACCCGAGGTTGGGTCCGCTTGCGGTTGGGACGGTAGGTGCCGTGAATCTCGCCTGGGGTGGGACTTTGTGGGCTTTGTGTGGTGACTACTAGTGGCTGCATGCGGCGCCTTAGGGGGGTCGTGCTGGCGGACACTGGTTACTGGCCTGGTACTGTGCTGCTCTGGGGGGGGGGGGGTGTCGGGGCTGGGCCTGGGTCTCGGGGCTCTGGAGCGGCTTCCCCCCGGCCTGTGGCCCTGGGGCCGCTGTCACCGGTGCCGGCTGGGGGGGGGGGCTGTGGTCGGCCGGTGGTTAGTGGGCGCTGCTGCCTTTTCCATCTCCCTGGGCTGGTTCTTGTCGCTGGCTCCCCGATGGCCCCTTGCCGCGCCTGCGCGTCGGGGTGTCAGCGGGTGGCCGCGGTGGGTGGCCGGCATCTCTGGGCCCGATCAGTCAATTGGCACTGGACATGGCTCCTGGGTCTTGGTGGGGGCCCTTTGACCGGTGCTGGTCGGCCTCCGCGGTGGACTGACCGGGTGGTGGGGTGTGGGCTGGTGGGTGGGGATGCTGGTTTCGGTTGCCTACCCGGGCCATCGGGCGGTAGTAGCAGGAGCTGGAGGGTGTCGGCCTGGGGCTTCGGTCTGCTCACGTGCCCGGCGCGGCATGTCCGGGGTATCCGAGTTGGTGCTGCGCCGGGTTCGGGCCTCAGCGCGGGGGCCCTCGGGCGCTGGCGGTGCTTGGGGCCTCTCTTGTTGACGGGGAGGCTTTCACCATTTAGCACAGGCGTTCACCCAAACGGGGTGCGCTTGGGACAGGGGGGGGGGTGTATGGGGGGAGGGTGGCCTAAACTTAGCCTGGGTGTCTAGTGTCCTGTGTTTTGTTAGTAGTTTGAATGCTGGGAGGGATTTAGGTCTGCCACTAGGGTGGGGCCGGGCGGATGGCCTGGGCCCCCATGGGGCTCGGAGGGGCCACTGCCGTGGGCCCCGACTTGACGTGCTGGGGCCTCCCGCCCCTGGTGGATCAGCTGAACGGGGGTGCCTATTGGAGTCAGCAGGGGAGCTGGCTCCCTGGGGTTGGCATCGTGTCACCCCAGTTATTTCCTCCCCATCCCCATTTGCCTCTGTCCACCTGCTCCTTCATTCTACCATTCAGAAGGCCTTGGGACGTGGGCACGTCACTGGGGTGAGGGATGGAGTATCCGTCTTCGCTACCCGGTGGCGACCTGGGTCCCAATTTTATTGAGCAACTTAGACACTTACACTTGCAACATTTACATGTCACACGGACATATAGGGACCTGGCGGTGGGTGCGCCTCGGCACTGGAGGCGGGGCCCCTTATACGGGGCCTCGCCTGTGGTGCCGGTACCCACTGTTTAAATGCATCTAGACACTGAGGGCCCGGGGAGGGAGATGGGGGTACCTGGCAGTATTCCCATGTCCCACCCCTTTGTTTTAAGTGCACATTAGAACAACATGCAACAACACCACACTTGAGCAGGGGGAAGGAGGCTGGGGGTTTTTCCACACCCCTGTTCGTTGGACCATCAGGGGTTGGAGCCCGGGTAGATTATCAGGTTGTCTGGTCGGGGACCTAGGCTAGTGGGCTACTCTTGCCGGGTTGGGGGCCTTGGCGGTCTGCTTGTCCCGGTCCTGGTGGGCAAGGGGTCCGTCTCCCGGGTGCAGGGGCAGGGTGCTCTATCGGGGCGTCTGTCCCTGGGCCTGGGAGTATAGAGTATGTATGGGGTGTATGAATGAGTGTACAGCGTCCTTTTTTTGTGTGTCCTGTAAATGTAAAAATGTGTGTGCATGAGAGGGATGGTACGTATGAGTGTCTCTGTCTGTCTATGTCTATTTGTCAGGTTGGGTGTTGGGCTGCCCTCTTGTCTGGTGCATCTTCTTCCCCTCCGTCACTCCCCGTCGGTGATGGATGGTCCTGCCCGCTGGTCAATGATGGCTCTCGATGCCTGGGGCCGGGGGTCCCGGTTGCGGCCCGGCTCGGTCCTGGTGCATGCCTGGCTGGTCCTGGGTGGGCCAGTGTGTCGGGCGGCCGCTGATTCGGGCCCACATCCTCCTTGGATTGACTGGGGCACCTCTTATGGGGGTGCCGGGGTTGTGAATAGGTTGTTGCCGTCCGGTGGATCGGTGGGGACTGTGACCGGCGCCCAAGCTCCTGCCAGTTCCATGAGTTCTACTGCCTGGTCGGTTCCTCTGGGGGGGCTGTCCGGTATTGGCTGGGCCCCAGATCTTGGCGCTCTGCATGGGGTGGGATCTGGACCCGGGAACTGGTGGATCTGGATGTCCAGGTGCTGGCTGGGCGCGGCCTGGGGAGGGCGTACATCCGCTGTGGCTTTTACTGTGGCTCCCAGGCGTGTGGGTGTGTGGGGGTTGCCGGGTGGTTGGCGGTAGGTATTGGTCCGGGGTGGCGGCGGCGTGTATTGTCCGTTTATCGGCTGCAGGCGGGGACCCCTCTTGGCGGTTCCCTGGTTGGGGCCCTGCTGGGGGGGGGGGGGGGGTGCCCCTGATCCCCGTGGCCTCTGGGTCCTGTTCCGGGCCCGCCCTGGCGTAGCCGGTTTCCGGCGGAGCCTGTGGGCTCGTCCCTGCGATCTCTCGGGGCCCTAGCATTGCGGCTGCTTGGTGTTCCCCTGGGGCTTCCATCTGTTCCTCTCTTGGTGGGTGATCGGCCCTGCGCTGGTCCGCCTGCAGCTCCTGAGCTCTGTGGGACTCTGGATGCATGCGTCTCCTGCCTCCTTCATGTCTGTGTCGATTCCTGTAGGACGGATTGACGCTTCCTTACACCCGCTATCAATCACTTGCATGGGGAAACCTTATTCAGACCTGCATGCTCGCACACACACATAGGTGTGGGGACATTGGTGTGGACGAACATATCTTGAGCTGAGGTTATTGTCATTAGTTAGCTTTTGCAAGGAGCTTAACAGAAACATTAGTATTGTGTTTATTAATCCATGCTTGTGTGTAGTGAATGTGTAATTCTTAATTTTTATAACTGGATCGGAACTATTGGTGTGGTTCTGTTCAGTTCGTTGTTTTTGTTTGTTTTGTTTTACCGCTTCTCTGCCATCCTTGTGTTCTTTGTTTGCCTCCCTGTCTTGTGTCGTCAGTTTGCGCCTCTGCTGGTGCGGTTTCTTTTCTTCACCTTCTACCTTTCGTCCTTCTTGTCTCGGTTTCGTGTCCACGACTTCAGGAAATTGAACCCTCAGTAATCACTAATAAAGATTTTTTAATACATATACATCAAGTGGCGTGTTACAACAAAGCTGTAATACTCTGCTTGGGAAAGTAACTCTGTTGGGCTTGTACTTGGTACTCAGACACCAATTCTGAGTGGCAAAATGCTAGACAGGACACGTAATAAAAAATAAAAAAAAGAACGTGTTTGTCAATTAATTATTTCTTTTAAATCCAATTGGATCCTTTCCAACTCCAATGACTTTGGGGTCACCTTTTGTTGGAACGAATTGCCTTACTTATAACTCTAAATTCTCTAATTCCATACATGTTGCTTATTAGAGATAACAGGAGAGGAATCAATTTCTTTATTAAAACAGTTCAAATATTTAGTTCAGTTATTAACTCTGGACCAGTGCATGCAGACTCCAATCATTTTTAACATACCTGCTTAAAATCATGTTTAACATATCTGGGAGCCTCCGCTTTCACTTTTAGATATAGTATACAAACATGATCGGTTAATTCGAACTGTTGCCAAGTCTTGCCTCCTTACAGTCCTGCATACCTGATCAATCAACTTATCACCTTATTTGGACCAATGCCTTAAAAACTCGTTCTAAACGAATGTCCTATGTGACTTCTTTTTTTGGCCTGTGTACATGACTTCTTACTGAATTTCTAATTTGACAAATTCTGCACAGAGACAGAGCTTCAACTTCCTGTTTTTTCACATTCAACATCAATTCGAAATGTCTCCATATAACACACAAATTAATAAAACATAAAATACCTTCACCAGGAACATATAGAGGGAAAGAAGTTAGCTTAGAAGAAGTGGGACACTGACAGGACTGAAGAAAGCAGACAGGAGTACAGAAAGATTCAGCACATGGTGAAAAGATAGAGGTGGCAAAGGGCATCTGATGACCTGTATGCTAGGTTGGACAGTAAGAAGGGAGAGAATTATTTGTATAGGTTGGCAAGGCAGAGAAACAGACATCATGTCCACACATAGCCGGGTTTTTTTTTTAAAACTAAGGTTTTCCTCTGCTCCTTAAATTAAAAAAATCTCCTTCCACACACAAATGGGATAAATGTGTTTTTCAGCACATTCATAGATGTGGCAAACCTGTAGAGGGCGATATTTCACCCAAATCCTATCCGCTCAGTAACTTTCTGTCCATCTTCAGCACGCAGCAGTCATACAGCTTGTGAAAGAAAACAAACAAAACGTACTGTAGCAATGATGCCAACACATCTGTGAGGGCATAAATGCTGTTTTTGAAATTAAGCACAAGTCGCACAAGTGATGTTTGAGCATTTTTTTGTTGCAGATAGTGACGTTACGGCTCTTAAAACTCTGTTTTCGTCCGTCCACACGCAGATACTGAAAACTGAGAAAATGCAAATTTCCACTTTGGAAGTATGCAATTTTTTAAAAGATTATTTTTTGGTGCCGACAAGCTCTGTTTATTTGTGGATGAGAGGCCAAACCGTAGAAAAATATTTGTTTTGTGAGATACCCGGTTACGTGTGGACAGGGCCAGAGATGGAAAGGATGGGGTGATCAAGGATGAGAATGGAAATGTACCGACATGTACCAAGTGGGTTATGGGAAGATAAAGAGTACTTTCAAAACCTAATGAATGAAGAAAATGAGAAACAATGTAGAGTAGAAGACATGACTGTTATGGATCAGAAAGTAGCTGAGATGAGTAAATGAAAGTAGGAAATCTTTGAAGAGGATGAAGACTGGAAAGGCAGTTGGTACTGATGATATACCTGTGGAAGCGGGCAGATCTAGAAAAATATTTCTGGTGTTGCAAGAGGGTGGCAAGGATAGTTCGTCTTGACAAAACATATATTTTAATGAGACAAGGTACGAAACTTGTTTTTTATTGTTCAGTAAAAACAAATATTCCGACACTTTACTCAGCTGTATTTACATTTATGAAAAATGAACATGTTTTCGATTTGCTTCCGGTGATTTAAGGAGCTTAAAGTTTTTCACAAAGGGGAATGTAATGAAACATGACAGATACTTCAATAACAACTGAATGCGGCAATTTCCATATTGCTTTGCAAAACGCATTACAAATGTATCCAGGTCTAAACATTTGTCTGTTTTTTTTGGGGGGTTTTTTGGCGCCGCTCCGAGCAGGCAGCCAGTAACAGCAGCTCCGACCGATTCTTTTTTGTTGTTCTTTTTAATTTCTGTCTTTTGTCCTATTGTGGGCTGCTCCCGCACAGAATGGAACTCAGAAGCTTGTGGACATTTTTACTCTTTTTCACTCTTTTTACCGCATCTGTGTCCGGAGAGCGCGTTGAGTCTCACTCTCCCACTGTTTAGAGCAGGGATCAGCTGTTAGCCTTAAGCGCCTCAACCATGTTGCCTGCAGCCGAGCGAGCCAACATCCCCCAGACAATAAAACATTGGACTTATTGTATGCCAACACCAAGGAGGCATACAGCTCATCACCTCTCCCTCCTACGGGGGGCTCAGATCACAACCTGGTTCATCTCCAGCCTGTGTATAAACCAGTTGTGAAACACACAGTAAGGAAATGGTCGGCAGAGACTGAAGAGGCTCTGAGAGACTGTTTCCGTTCTACTATGGTGGACAACCTCTGCAGCCCTTTGGAGGATGACATCAACAGCATCAAAGACTGCATTACGGACTACATTAACTTCTGTGTGGACAACACCGTTCCAGTCATACGTCGTACGGTGTTTTTCTAACAACAAGCAATGGATAAATCCTGAAATAAAGGCTCTCCTCAAGGAGAAGAAGAGAGCCTTCAGATCAGGAGAAAAACAGGAGCTGAAAGTTGTCTAGAAGAAACTAAAATGGAAGATTAGGCAAGGGAAGGACAACTACAAGAGGAAAATAGAGGATCAGCTGCAGCAGGACAACATCAGAGGTGTGTGGGGCAGCCTGACGGCCAACTCTGGACAAAAACCATAAACTCCCCAGACTGCCGGGGACGTGGGGTGGGTGAATGACCTGAATAAATACTTTAAAAGGTTTGATCAGCCACCCACCCCTCCCACAGCATAGTGCCCCCTGCTGCAATCTCTCTCATCTCCTGAAGCTGCCTGCCTTTCATCTCATGATTTCAAACCTCTCAGCTCCCAGCCATCACACTCACACCCAGCTTCTGAGGACTCCAGCACACATCCCCCTCCACCAACCATCTTGTCCCTCTCAGCACTCCAGGTGAGGAAAGAGCTTCGTAAGATCAAAGTCTTCACCCTCTACACTGCTGACTTCTCCATCAACTCCCCACGCTGCCACCTACAGAAGTTCTCTGATGACTCTGCCATAGTTTGACTCATTACAGGTGATGACGACTCAGAGTACAGGCAGAGGACTCTAGACTTTGTGGACTGGTGCCAGCAGAACCACCTGCTGATCAACGCTGGAAAAACCAAGGAGTTGGTGGTGGACTTCCGGAGACACAGACCCACCACACTGACACCGGTGAACATCCAGGGAGTGGACATTGAGATAGTGGACTCTTATAGGTACCTGGGTGTTCACTTAAACAATAAACTGGACTGGAGCCACAACACTGATGCTCTTTACAGGAAGGGTCAGAGCAGACTCTACCTCCTGTGGAGGCTGAGGTCATTTGGAGTCCAGGGAGCGCGGTTAAGGACCTTCTATGACTCTGTGGTGGCTTCAGTCATTTTTTTACACTATTGTATGTTGGAGCAGCAGTTTATCGACAGCTGAGAGGAAGAGGTTGGATAAACTCATTAGGAAGGCCAGCTCTATTCTAGGATGCAGCCTGGATCCAGTGCAGGTGGTGGGAGACAGAAGGACTCTGGCTAAAATAACATCTCTGATGGACAGAGTCTCCCACCCCATGCATGGAAATGTTGCTGAACTGCAGAGCTCCTTCAGTAATAGACTGCTGCATCCTAGATGCACAAAGGAGCGTTTCCGCAGGTCCTTCCTCCCTGCAGCTGTCAGACTGTAAAACCAAAACTGCTCCCAACAAATATAAATATTTTACACCTGCACTGTATCTTACATTTTGCACTAAACAACCACACCGATATAATTTGCACATTATTTCCACCTGATGTGCATATTCTGTGTTGATGTACATATTCTGTGTATTATTGTATTTTTTTTGTACTGTATATATTTTTCTCTTCTGTTACATATGTTGTATGTTTGTTGTTTCTTTGGCTGCTGTTTAGGACCGAATTTCCCCTGGTGGGACTATTAAAGGATTATTTTATTCTATTCTATTTTGCTTGCTTCCATTCAATGCTCAGCACAGTCAAACTTGACAGTCTTTTCTCCGTCATAGTCGACTGCAAAAAGCTCTTTATGAGCCTGAGCGTTGAAAATCTTATTTCACAGGATGAACTATGCACTGGTAGGACAACTGCAATTTTGCACAACCTGAACAGTTCATGAAAAATATTTTGGTATGGGTTCAAACATTGAGTAAACTCCAACAGAGTTGTAGGACTCTAATTGTCTCCCCATCCCCCTCCAACATTCTCCTTGCCTGATGCAACTCGTTTGAGATTCTCAAAATCTGAATCATAGGCTTTAGCCAAGGAGAGAACAGCTTCATCTCTCAAAAATGTTGGACTCAGTGGATTCAGTCCCTGAATCCCTTGCATAATGTTGCAGTTTGTGTTAGAAAACCACCTTCCTATTTATCCAATCAAGCTATCGAGAACTGAATACAGAGAGACACAGAAAGTGTGGTTTGCTGACTGGAGTTACATGCTGTCCCAGTGTGGAGGCAATGACACTATCCTGAAGGACCTTTGTTGTTACTCTTGACCTCTTTGGTTTTTGCTGAGTTGTATCAATGTTACTTTGTTGACATAAATCAAGTGTTTCACTCCACATGTTCTCAAGAGTTGTTGGTACAATACCGGATCAGTGTCTTTCAGTGATTCAATGAGGTCAACAACCCTTGAATAATCCAATGTTTTAGACTGGAGCATGTCTGATAAATATTTGGAGTCACCTAAGACCTTTCGGAACAAAACGAGAGATCCAGCAAAATTTAAATCAGTCTGAGCCAATATCCCTATTGCTTCAACAGCTCTTTAAGCACATGTACTATTGTTTGCAACCTCTCCATTACATTGCGACACGCTACATGCCTACAAGCCCAGCGTGTATCACTGAGATGTTGAAGCTCCCTTGGTGCAACCTCTAACATCTCCCGCTGAACTTCCAGCCATTTGTTGTGCACATAAGAGCCAGACATGAAGACATATATTCTTTCAAGCAAGGAGAAAAACGTCCCTGCATCAGTCACACTTTTTAAGAGTCCACTATGACCAGGTTTAAACAATTTGCACTAAAGTGAACGCAGAAGGCATGTTTGGCTACTTTTTATTTTAGCTTGGACAACTGCCTGTGCTCCACGCATGACTGCTGTGCCATCATACCCTTGACCTACAAGGTTCTCCTTATTCTCTAGCCCATGCTTTTCAAGAAAGCTTATAATCTTGTCACTTTAAGCAGCCACATCCATTTGTTCTGCAACTTCAAACTCAAGAAAGTTCTCATGAACCACACCATTGTAATAGTATCGCAGGGCAAAAGACATCTGTTTTTTTTTCTGAACATCCTTAGTTTCATCTACAATCACTGAAAACTGCTTTGCTCTTTTTGACCTCTTCATTGATGTCCTCTTTTACCATTCCAGCCAAGCATTCAAGTATTTCATTCTGGATTGTTTTACTTGTGTATTTAGCATTTTTAGCTTGTTCAAGTTTTTATTTATTTATTATGGGATCATACTTACCCACCAAATTTAGGGTCTCAAGCAGTGTTTTAATGTAGGTCTGGCTTTCGGTCACCTGTTTTTTTCTTTGCTCATCCATTATTTCCAAAAACAAAGTATTTTGATCAGTAATTTTCTTGTTCTCTGTCCAAGCAAACATTGCATTTATGTGGCTTTGAGATTTTGAATGAGAACAAAAACCACTGTCTTTTATTGTTGCCTTTTTCCAGTTAGAGTAACCCTCCAGTGAGGTGAAAACAGTGTGTTTACATTTTTGAAAAGGGTCAATTGTGACTATATTACATTTGATTTATTTAATACTTAACACAGCTGCTGATATCCAAATGTTAAGTTTATTCATATATTTTGATTATCTCTACCTTACCTTGCATTTGTTGTTATTTTTCATATCACGCATATCATCTCCCTCATATTTATATCACCCAAACCTGTATCAGCAGCTGTGTGGAAATAAGAACAGAAGAAACAGCCTTTTCACCACATCTTCTCATACTCTGAATGGCTTTAAGTGGAGCTCTGGCAGGTTCTTCCAGTATGAACAGAGTAATCCCAGTCTGAACCAGTACCTCTATAGACAGCTCAATGTTTCCTCCACTACAGTAGCAGTCTGTTCTAGCAAAACTGTTGAAGCCTCTGTATGTCGTCATAGGATAGTCCTATTAAGAGGATGATCAGGGTTGTCCAACATGAATAAACGGTCAGCTTTACATACAGAAAATATTAGCAGAGGAGTCAGAATTTCTGACTCTGGCTGAAGACCACAGAGGGCTGGTTTTGGTCAAGTGCAATTGATTCGCTGTTAGGCAGCACAGCACACTGCACAGCCATGCATGAATCACATGCATGCTCAGCATTTTCCATTATGACTCTTTTCATGATGAAAGTAAAGTTTAGGACGACTGTAATCTTACATTGTGACCCTATTTAAATCCCAGTAACAATCTGGTACAGTACTCTGGTATAGTACTCGACTGGTTCAAATCTTACCTCAAGAACAGGAATTTATTTGTGTCGATTAGCCAATTCTAATCACAAAACAAAAATCACATGCGCGGTCCCCCAGGGCTCCATCTTAGGGCCCCTCATATTTAGCATCTACATGCTCCCACTAAGCCAGATTTTAACTACCAATAATGTTAACTACCACCACTATGCTGACAACACTCAGCTTTATATCTCAATGTCACCAGGTGATGTTGAACCCATCCAAATCCTCAAAAAATGCATTGAGCAAATTAACAGCTGGATGTCCCATAATTTCCTCCACTTGAACAAAAACAAAACTGAAGTACTTATCTTTGGATCCAAAATATATTGACTACATACTAGTAATCAGCTTAAACAGGCCCAACTAGAAACTACCAACCAGGCCAGAAATCTAGGTGTAATAATGGACTCAGACCTGAACCTCCATGGTCACATAAAGGCAATAACAAGGTCAGCTTTCTATCACCTGAGGAACATTTCTAGGATTAAAGGACTGATGACACAAGGAGACCTAGAAAGAACTCATCCATGCATTTGTCTCTAGCTGCCTTGATTACATGTAACAGTGTCTTCACAGGTCTACCTAAAACATAAAAAAATTAATCACACAGCTGCAGCTGATCCAGAATGCTGCCGCTCGTGTTCTCACTTGAACCAGAAAAGTATAACACATCAACCCAGTTCTAAAGTCCTTACACTGGCTCCATGTAGCTCAGAAAATAGACTTCAACGTGCTTTTATTAGTTTATAAATCATTAAATGGGTTACCACTAGAGTACATTACAGATCTGCTATCATGGTACAAACCATCCAGATCACTCAGGTCCTCCAGCTCTAGTTTACTGATCACCCCCAGAACCAAACAAGGAGAAGTAGCCTTCGGTTTCTATGCTGCTCATATCTAGAACAAACTACCGGAATAATGCAAAACTGCAGAGACACTGAACTCTTAAGTCTAGAATTAAAACGTAACTATTAAGACTCGGCTACGAGTGACTGTTTTTACTTGCTTGTTTTTAATTTTCACACGAATTATAGTCTTGATTACTGTAAATGCTTTGTTTTTTTGTTTTTTTAAGAACTATGAGCTTTTTCCACAAGATCAGTTAGTGAAAGTTAGAACTGTGAGCTTTTCAGCAAGATCAGTTAGTGAATTAAAACTGAGCTTTTCCAGCAAGATCAGTTAGTGGAAGGAAGAACTGTGATCTTTTCAGCGAGATCAGTTAGTGAGCTTTTCAGTGAGATCAGTTAGTCAATGCAAACTGTGTTTTACCTGCTTTTCCTTACATTGTTGTATTGTCTTGACTATTGTCTTATTGTAATTTGTTTCTTGTATTTTGATAATCAAATTGATTTACGCTGTGTTCCAATTTTTAATCATATAAAGCACCTTGAATTGCCTTGTGTTGAAAGTGTGCTATGCAAATAAAATTGCCTTGCCTATGGTACCTGCTGTGTTCCAGTGAATCTCCTGAGCTTAAAATGTTCTTTAATTGTTCCTTCCTTTGAGTAACCTTCCTGCATTCTCTCTCCAAGGTTCCTACCTGTTCATCCCAAAGTCGAAGCAGAATTAGCTTTATTGTCATTGTAAACAGTGGTACAACAAAAGAAAAAAATCTGCAGAACCTGCTCATGACAAAAGACAGAGGAGCAATAAAAATCATCCTAAACATCTGAATCAGGTACAATTTCTACCGACCCGTGCTGCAAGTTTCTCCATGTTGGATGACACTTCGCATATGAGTCCCAAAACGGCGGCCATATCTTCCAGACACGACATCCAGCCCATCAATTGCACTCAGAGATAAGCTGAACAGATCCATGGTTAAGCTTTTGGTTAGACTTTGGTGAAAAATACAGAAACACTCCAGATGGACTTGATATGACAAAGGGAGACGAGAGAAGACACAGTAGGGAGGCAGAGATATAAAAAGTCTGTCCTTGCTAGGGTTTCCAGCTTGCGTAACTGATCCCATTATTGCTTTTTACCTGCTTGTTTTACATTTTGATACAAATTGTCATTTTATTGTAAATGCTTTGTTGTATTTTAATCTTCAAAGTGATTTATGCTCTCTTTTCTGTGTTCCAATTTTAATCATGTACATCACCTTGAACTGCCTTGTCTTGAAAGTGTGCTATACAAATAAAATAAAATTGCCTTGCCTTAAGATGCAGAGTAATCTAACACATGACTATACTAAGAACAACATGAGGTCGTTTGTTGAGCTTCCAACAATGTATTTTCAATATTTTTTTTCTAAAGTGACTGTATGGGGATATTGCAGATGAACCCTAAACACCTTTAAACTTTTTTTATCTGCTCATTTAAATAAAACTTTAGAAGTGGGATGACAAATAATTAAATTGGCTTGCATTGCTTGTCTGAACAACAATAAAACACACTAAGAAATTTAATGCAATGTTCACTTAAAATTTATTGGCTATTTCTTTAAACTTGAAAATTTCAACAGCCAGAAACCTATCCAAAGATATCAGGATAATTTAAAATTCTGTTACAGTATTTTTGATTTGGTATCAATTTGGACATAATCAGGGACACATCAGTAGATAACCCTGGATAAAATGTATATAAAAAGCAAACAAAAAGCAAGGAATTCAATTAATAAAAATAAATAAATCACAAGCTTGTGTTTCTGACAAAATCATGTGGGATGGGCATTTATTACCTCTTCGCTCATTACAGATACAAGATTTGGATCAGAAAGCAGAACATTTTGTGTGTAGTGAGCCCTTTCTGTGTATATTTTGACCATAATCCTACTAGAAGAACCAATAAAATAATTATTAAGTTATCTGGTAGTGTTCACAGGATTTTATAATCAAAACTACGATACAATCCAGGCTAACAAGGTTCCGAGAGCATACGGAAGATAAACAAATGCTCTAATCAGGGATGCATCGACGCTGGTATCGGGGCTAATACCATTCAAATTTACTGGTATCGGTTAGTTAACCAAAACCATGAACTGATACCCAGACACCCTCCGGAGGAAACCAATTTCAGCCACTTGTATCCATGATCTAGTTCTTTCGGTCACTACCAAGAGTTCGGGACCATAGATGAGGATAGGAATATAGACCAACCGATAAATCCAGAGCTCTGCCTTGGCTCAGCTCTCTCTTTGCCACAACAGACTGGTACAGCGCCCACATAAATGCTAATGCCCTTCCCAATCGGAAGGCGTGTCGGTGGGATTGAGGAGATCTTTGAAGCATTCCATCCACCGACCCACGACATCACCATTCCATGTAAACAATGTTGGTGATGGGCCGCTTCACCCCCCTGAAATGCTGGATAGTGGACCAGAATAGCCTCAAAGGCGAACGGAAGTCGCTCTCCGTGGTCTCCAGGTGGCAGCTCCGGTCAGCCACCTCGACAATAGAGGCACAAAATATGGCCCACTTGTACTCAATGTCCCGTCTCCCAAGGGAATTGTTCAAAGTTCTATGAATAATGGGGTGAACCCACAAACGGCAATGATGTAGCCGAAGTCGACGTGGTCTAGCTTTATTTAGCAAATAAAGCTAAGCCACTCTCTTGATACTATCCGCCATAGTTCAGAACGTACGGCAACAGAAGAATTGGTTGTTTTTTACTCAGATGCAATCGTTGCATGCTTTTTAGGACATGCTTCATCCGTTGGATGCGTTGCTCGACACATCCAACGGATGCGGCCGGAACGCAGCATTAGTTTTACAGATGTCCACTTCCTCATTTACCTTTTTTCATTGGGTCCTCTTACAGCCTAGTGGCCAAGATGGCTGAGAGAAATCTGTGTCCTACCCCTGCTTGGTCCATTCCACTCTTTGTGTCCTTGGGCAAGACTCCTTACCTGGCTTGCCTACTGGTGGTGGTCAAAGGGCACAGCAGCACCAGTGTTTGTCAGCCTTGCCTCTCTCAGTGTGCCCCAGGACAGCTGTGGTTAAGATGAACTCACTATAACCAGTGTGTGAATATGTGCATGAATTGGTGAATGCCTGAATACAGCTTGAAGGGCTTTAGGGTCCTTACGATTAGACTACAGGCCTTTAGTAATTCTTCTACACAATCTGCTCAATTAAAAGTCAAGTCTAAGCAAAAAATAAAAATGCTTTAGTTGCATTTATCATAACTATTAACTGTGCCTCTGGCTGAGTTGTCAGTGTGAGTATGCTATTTCAACATCAGATTAACTTTATTTCCAGAGTTTCTGTGAGGGGCACCAATTTTACTGGGTGGCAGAACATAAAACTTCAGCATTACATTTTTTTTATATCAAGGTGTCGAAAGGTGACAAAAAATAGAGATGAAGATATTTTTAAAATGCTTACATTACGGCACTTTTGACAATACATTTTTCAATGCTCTCGATAATCAGCGATTTAAAGGAAAAATTAATGTTACAGTCCCAGATTTGGGATGTGAAATTCATCAAAATGTAGTCTGTCGACTAAACAGGTCCAGCGTCACAGCAGAGAGGAAGGCCGGGATGCTCTTTTGGTGGTGTAGATGAAGGGTCACCATCTCTCCCAGAGTTTTAGAGAACTCTGTCTCCATGAGCTGCATGCTTCCGTTGGATCCCTGCATAAAATTACAACAAAATATTCAACTATTAGGCATCCACAAGAATTTTTAAAATTAAGCAACATATTTTTTTAAACAATTAGCTGTGTTAGTCACAGGGGAGTTGTCAAATGTATATCTATATGGAATTATATATGTCCACAACCACACCAGGGGAGGGTATCTAAATCTGTGTACATTTATTTAAAGAAATGAGGTGCACCTAGGGGTCATGGAATGAAGGAGAAAGGAATGAGGGAAAATAAAGTCATTAAAGGTTCAAGGTAATGCAGCAAGGAACAAAGTCACTTGACACTGAGGACACATTGATACAACTGAGAAATGTAATGCTCAGATCAGCCACAGATCTTTAATTAGCTCGTAAAGCAGTTTGTGAGAAAAAAAGAAAGTAGTCCAAAGACCAGTAGTAAAAATAAAGATGTTGAAAGATCAGATATGGCAGGAGAGCGACCAATCCAAACCACATGCAATGATTAAATGTATACCTGTTATGTGTGTGTGAGGTTTGGAGGGGCCTCTTTGCCTTGACTCATCTGTTCATTTGTTGCTTATATTTTTTAACCATTGATTCTTTCACATCTCAGTCATCATTACCATTTGAAAATTGAACTGCAGGAAGCTGAAATAGAAAACTTATCAGAACCCTGTTACGAACCACTAATGGATTAGAGGTCAAGGTTCCTGAACTAATGGCATTGCTATTAAGTGCAGTATAGTTAACTGGGTATGAAATGTATTGTATAAACTGCTGGAATGTCATTTCTTCTAATATGTCATACATTCAGTGTCTCCAATGTTGTGTTACATGCTTTTATTGCCGATTTTATTTTATACCCAAATTATGTAAAGCACAATGAATCACCTTGAATTATTGAAAGTGTGCTATAGGCAAATCATTGTTGATATTGTCTTGTGCATGCACGAGTAGTTCGGTGGAAAGAAAACTAAGATTACAGGCTATAAAGATGCAGCAAATACTTTCAAGAGAGTTAGTGAGAAAAATCTACAATATATAAGTACTTTACTGTCTAAAGACAGTAAGAGGTTTAGAGATAAGCTTAAAAAATCTCTATTGATGACAATATCAAAGTTATTCAAAGCCCATAGAAATATGGGAAAAACATATGTTCAATTCGCCAGTATCCTGACCACAAATCTGCTGGGTAGACATTTATTCCTAATTACTAAAAAGCCCTGGACCCTTCCCTCATAAGGAAGTTTAAGGCTTTCAAAACTCTGGAGGCTTAGGACTATTTTATTTCAAGGAAAGCTGGGCCAATCTCTGCAAAACAGAAAGCTGTGGAGGTATAAAAGCTGAGGTCAGACCTGACCAAGCAGAGTCACAGCGTAGTTCCCATCCCCATGCTAAGTGCCAAAGAGAATGGAGAAATCCTTAATGTGACTGCAAAATGGGGTAAGTCCTCAATGATCAATGTCCTTATTTATATAGTCGCTGTTTCACAATTTCAGTTGTGCTGTGATTTGAGAAATTCAATGAAATCGGTCTCTGATGAAAAACTGAATATCACATACTACTTGTTGTTTTAGTCTTCTTGTTTCCAGTCTTTGAGAAACATGCAGTCATGTAGCAGCTTTAATGCTTAAAGTAGAAGTAGTTATCAGGATAGGACTTACTACATGTACAACTGCATAGAGATTCAGGTGTTTGGAATACCTGAATCAGAATGCAAAAGCAATATAATGCAGAGTTTTTTTAAATACGCAAACCAGAACATTTTTTAAAACATGTCCAGATAAAAAAATAGATGGACACGAGGATTTACCATGAAGAAAGTGAGCTTCACAAACTATGTCACATTCATAGACTTGCTAAACTTGTCGGAGGCAGTGACTTTCCCAGGGGCGGTAATGCACCTTTAAGTTGGTTGCCAGCCGCCGTAAAACACCAAGAAGAAGAAGAAGAGTGACTTTCCCAAATCCTCTCTACTCCGAGTAACTTTCAACTTTCACATATAGCAGTAATTCAGCTTGTTAAAACAAGCAAGTAAAAAACGCTTGGACTATCAATAATTAAACACAGCTCTGAAACGAAAAATGCTCTTTCTGAGTGTAAGCACAGGTTGCACAAGTCATGTTGGAGCCCCCTTGTCACAGACAGTGACATTAAAATACCTTCAGGTATTTCTGTCCACAAGCAAATGCTTAAAACAAAAAAAAGCAAATATTCACCTTGACCAGAGTTTTTAGAAAGAATAATTTTTGGTGCTGTAAATCTGTGTTTTCGTGTGGATGATGGGCCAAATAATAGAAAAATATTTTTTGTGTTATGAGATAACTGGCTTTTATAGAGGCTTTATTTTGCTACATAGAAGCATGTCCACGTCACATAAGATGCTGGCACTTCACAATAGGTAAATGTTGACAGGCTTTCTAATGTAATTTCATGAAAGAAAGAGGTACCTCTCAAAACAGATCAATGAAGAAAAAAAAATTATTTTAACTCTGGTTGCAGTCCACACCTTTCTCATCTACCTAAACAATTAATTAGGCATTTATTCACAAACTCCTCAAGGTTGTAGTTTTCACTCTTGTTTTCACACACTTATCTAACACACTTTATTCCCTTTTAATCAACTTTCAATTATTAGGCTTTGATGCAGGATTATTGATTATTAGCTGACAGAACCGTGAAAATTTTACATTGCTTTCAAAAACCTGGGACCTTTCTGCATGGAGTTTGCATGTTCTCCCTGTGCATGCGTGGGATTCCTCGGGGTACTCAATCTTTCTTCCCTGATTCAAAAACAACACTATTAGGATAATTGGGACCTCTCAATTAGATAAATATTCATCCTTGTGTTTTTTATTTATGTTGGGGTTGTTACAGGTTGGCCAGGAAATTAAAGGACTTGGGGTGTAGAGAGTGAGTCTGGGACACAGGGGTTCTTGGAGAACTGAGGAAAATAGTCTCTGAAACAATTTGGTGTTTCCACCCAGTTTTCCTGGTCAGCAATTGAGTGAGTATCACAAGACGTGGGACGTTTGGCTGTGGGACTGAAACGAAGCATCTCTAAAATTCAGGTAAGGTAGTGCCCGTTATCAAAACTGCCATATTGAACACTAAAACGTAACTGTCCATAACTGTGATCCATTAAGTGGAAAATAGTGATTAAAGTTTGTATACCTCGGAGGTGACCACTCCCAGGTGGGTTTGGACTAGGGATGTGTATTGGCAAGAATCAGGCGATACGATATGTATCACAATACAGAGGAATATATGTTATGATATGATGAGTAATAATATATATTGCTATTTTCAAAACTGAATTTAACTGAAAACCTGTCACAACATCCTAAACACTCCAACCTGTTTCATCCACAACTCATCCAGTTTTATTACTAGTTCTAGTTGATCCACTGGAACGAAGGCGGTAAAAAAAAAAAACTTAACAGTCCCACTTTCAATTTTACTGCCAAAATGATTGTGGTGTCAGAATTTCATTGAAATAAAAATAAAAATAGATTCTTTTCTCTTGAATATCGATAAAGTATCATGACAAAATACCGCAATAAATTGGCGTATCAATATTTTCTTACATCCCTAGTTTGGACGCAAACCCACTGGCTGCTGTTGGGAGGTTGGACGCCAGAGTTCGGGTGTTTGAGGCTCATCAATGTCTGTCAGGATTCTGGGTATCCATAAATACAGGTTAGAGTCTTGTAAATAGGGAAAGTGAACATAAGGAAGTGTATGTGTGTGCATTTGCGAGATCTCAACTTTGCGTGTAAATATGTGTATTTAAATTGCTACACTCTGTATATACATTTTACTGACTATTATGACGTTGTGAGGAGTCTAGCTTTCTCTAACTGGGCCAGAGAGGGAGAGACCGCGTAAGGGAGAACTAATGTATGAGCAGCTTGACTTTTGACCTGCCTGCGTTTTTCACTGAACCAGTGGGAGAGCTGTAGAAGGAGTGAGGCAGACGTGCAGACTGAGAGCAGGGGTGTGTGTAAACTTTGAGGTGAATATTTGGTGGTTTGAGAAGGAGGAGCATATGATTGGGTTAACCCAGTGTTTCTCAAATATTTTCTGCCATGCCCCCCCTATAGAAACAGATTTTTCTTCACGCCCCCCCATCCCAATCAGATTGATATATAAAAATATGTAATTATTTATTGATACAAACCGGCACCAGCACACTGCACATACTATATAGTGATTATGAAAAAAGATTAATTAAATAAGATGCAACTACTTCAAATGGTTGCAGCTCATTTAATTATTTGAGGTCTTGACACTATTTCCAAGTTCAATTTATTAACTCAGTTGGTAAAATTTAATCCAGACTGCTAGGTCTGTGTGATGCTCAGAACAGAAACAGTTCAAATGATTCAATGGGATGTGATTTTTAAACTAATATTGAATTTTAAAGCTTTTTAAACTGTGTTCATTGATAACCTGTCAGCTTCATCAGTATATCACTTTTCAAACTACATAGCTTCACCTTCACTGTTTTTCTTTTCAGCTCTGCAACCCTATGAAATCCATTTATTATGTTAGAAATGCTTTATTTCACAAGTTCCACTTTTTCCATTTAGATTTTTCTGAATTCTGCTTTTTCCATTCTAGTCATATTTATTAAACCAAAAAGTATGTAATTGTGGTGACTGAAAACAATTGACCAAATCAATAACCAAATACCACATTTCCTGTTATTCTCCACTATTTTCATAAATCTACTGTGCTATGGTTCAAGTATTTTCCTGTCATTTTTAGAGAACAAAAGCATCCTATGTGCAAAACGAATAATCTGAAATTTTTCATGGGCCCTATTACATACGATCTCTCACCACCGGATCAAGTCTCATAGAGACCTGGAAACAGTAAATATTCATATTACTTCCATATTTATCTAAACCTGTGTTCATTTTTATTTCCTAGTCCTTCCCAGACTCCAGTGAAATCAATGTATGCCAGTGCTTTTATGTTCAACGGTCTTTCTGCAGCGCTTCATTTGCGTTTTTTTCCCTGACAGAGCTCTCGTTTCTTCTTGTTTCTAATGCAAAGCTTGCTATCACTGGTCGTCACCGAGGGCTTACAAAATTTATAGAAGGATCTTCCCCCGATTCATAAATATCTCTGTTCCTTACGCTAAGCGTCACTTGTTTGTTTGGGGGTTTTTTTCGGGGATGGGGGGGGCGTCTGTGGTTATGTGAGTTTTCTCGCTATGGCGGGCAGGTTTAGTCGGTCTGCATGGAGAGGCGGGCCGACCTCCTGGTAACAGAAAACAGGCAGCCTTACAGAAGCGGGAGCCACCGGATCAATATAGGAACGGCGTTTGTGTAGTCCATTTTTAGTTGTTAAATTCCACGATTCCATCTCTCTTTCCCGCAGAGTGGATTAGAGAACATCTTTGTCTCTCAGATCTGTCTGCGTAGACTTCTTCTGCTGGGCTGAACCATAGACATATATACATAGACTCCTCATTCAGCAATGAGCTGTAAGTCAACGTCGCAGCCTTATTGGATGTGGCAAGCGTTGGCAATTGGAACCGGTTGGAGAAAAGATGCCGCATTCTTGTGCTTCATATAATTGCACCAAACAAAATCTGAGGGAATGACTTTTCACAGATAAGACTTAACAATAACCTTTGATAGTACTTTAACCATAGACTGCATTATTGATCCATTTTAACCGTTTTGAGAACATAATTTCCTGATATTGTGGAAAACATTATTCCCCAGCATTTATTTTTTTGTCATTCATTTGTTCTTATTTATTCTGCTCAGGGTAGAATATCTTTCTTTTTTGGCATTCAACCCCTAGCAAGACTTTATTTTATTTAATTGTTTTTATTGTATTGAATTTTTGTTGTTTGATTCTTTTATTTTCATATTTCTATTTCAATTTGTATTTTTGTTTTTCTTCATATTAATCATTTTACTCTGTGTGCATTACTTTATTCCAACTGTGGTTGTTTTAGTGCTTTATAAGTACAGTCGGTATGGTACGGTAAAATGAGAGTGTGTGCGTGCGTCAGAGATATCTTCATTCATCACATGGGCATCCACAGAATGACTCCCTCAAAGCAAAACAGACGCAAGTGATTCCTCTTATGGGTTTATTAAAAATTATTCATCCTCAATCTTGTTTGAGATATTCCAAAGACCTCTTCCAAACCGTGAAACCGAATACAAATGATCTTACAGTTAGTGCAATGAAATACAATAAATACAATATTTTAAAACTAAATGAAGAAATAAATACCTCGTTGGCTGTATGCTTAAAAAAGGGAATCTGTTTTCCTCCTTCAATCCTTTCACAAAGGCTTTTCCTTCAGTTTTGTTAGAAGGTTTCTAACAATCTTAGTAACCTGCTTGCCAGGACTTCATCCATGCTGTGTGTTGTTAACACAGGTGGTTTGTGTCTACAATAAAGGAGTAGCTTCCTTAAAATTAGGAAACAACAGTTACACATAGAAAGGGAGTACAACAGTCCCTTTTGTACTTTACACTTATTAATTAGAATTTAAAAATAACGTAAAAATAATAAAAATAGAAAAGAAAAAAAATATTTGGAATAAACCTTGAGATATCCTGAAATGTACATAATAAATATAGATTGAAAATGACAACGGGCTGAGAGCGGCTAACGGAGGGAGAGTCAGTGTGGAGCTCCCCATGTGTAACAGCCACACTCGATTGTGGTCAATAAAGTTCTTATTTTAGTCAAATGAGAAGATTAAATACATAAATTTCGGTCCCTAACTTTTTCTCATGTATAGTAGTGCATGTATGCAGAAATAAATAAGAGGCATTAAAATAAATGTCATTGTAGAAAGGCGCTTTATATAATTAAGTCTATTTACTTGTATTAGTTTAAACCACAGCTTTGCCACATCCAAAATGGCGGCGTCACTGACTTATCGCAGCGGTGGCCAAATTCGGTCAATGAGGCGTCTACCTATATATGTCTATGGGCTGAACAGACAGCTTGTTGATAAGTTTGAGCACTGCTGCCACCTAGTGACTGGAGGCTTAATGACACTTAAAGTATAAATAAAAGCCTCGGCTCCCAGGAGGCGCGTGGGGGTGATCTGACGCCCCCCTGACCACCCCTCCCACCATTTGAGAAGCACTGGGTTAATCCCTTAAACCCGCTATCCCCCATTTTTGGGGACACGCCTCCTAAAGTAACATATAACTTTCAATTATTTGTTATTACAGACACCAACAGTCTGTCTAAAGTCAAGAGTTAGTAGTTACAATTTATGAAGTTTATTTGCTTCTTTACAATGAAATAAGCTGCTAATGTGTATTTTTTTTTCAGCTGGATTCATATTTTCTATCTTTCAACCTCAATTACTCATGTTCACTATGATTTTCTTGAGAATTTTCACATTCATAGACCTTTCTATTACCTGAGAACAATTCGAACATTTTAGACCTTTTACAAGGTGTAAAAAGCCTTCCAGAGTGTAGGTATGCCAAATTTGGGGGGGAAAAACCTTGGGCTTAAGAGGGTTAAAAGTAGACTGTAAAAAAGTTGTATTTAGCTTGTTATAGTGAATCCAGATTTTTGTAAATATTCCAAGTTAGATGAATGTATTCTGAAGTACTTCTTGAAACTGTTGTTTAGGGGATGTTTCAGAAGGGAACAAGGGGATTAAAAAAATACCAAAATAAATGCACATAATTAGTAGTCATGAATAGCTCCTAAATATTATATTATGATTATAACAACTTAGATGAAGTTTATTTAATGTGGAAAATAAGTCATGATGAACTAATGCTTTATACAATTTAAATAGGTATATATTTTCAAATAGATACACATCTTTATGAGCCTGGCCCTTTTGAAAAACCAGTTAGAGTTTATAGAAATCTTCAATCGATGGTGAATTTAGAGGAGGTTTGAAAGGTGTGGGTCGCAGAAAAAATGCTGGAGAACAGTCTGACAAGGGAAGTGGCTATATGCAGTGTTGCAGGCCTTTACTAGGGCAGAGACTCCCTGCATCTGCTCCACCACCACTACCAAATAGTTATGGCACCCCTCAGACACAGGGAATATCTGAACCCACAGAAAGAGGAGCTAAAATACTTACAAATGATGAGATATGTGATCTAACTGCTGCCAGAGTTTCTCAATTTAAGCACTTAAGAGAATATGTGTTGTTCAAACAAACTGACAATCAAAAAAACAGAAAAATGGCTTTGGAAATGGGGTCCACCCACACGGTTTCACCTGAGGCTAGAAGTAAAACATTAAAAAAGTAAAACAAAAAACTGTGCAGAATGTAGATTCCCTAAAGACACTAAACCTCGATGAAAAAACAGATCAATTTTCCATGTTCTGATGAAACTGTTGATAACTCAGAACCCAACCTGTGTGGGGAGAAAATAATGGCAAGCAGCCAAAGTACTGTGGGTAGTGATCCCTGTAAGGGACCTTAAATATCAACCAGTGGATAACAGGAAATGTGGTGCATAAGTACGATGCTGCTTATGATAATTTTTTCCCTTCCTAAGTTGAGCAGGAGTTTCTTAGAAACATTTTAGCCCGACTAGTTCAGCTTACTTTTAATCATTCACAAGATTGGAAAACTGAAAATGCAGAAACTACTAATTTCACTGCAAATAGTGGTTTAAAATAGTAACAACAAAAAGGAGAAAAGAAAAGGCCTCACATAGTCAAAAATTGTTGAAATCAAGGATTTCTCCTAGTTCTATTGTCATCTTGTGTTCACATCATTCTCAGGTATTCCCTGTCTTTCTGAAAAATAATTCAATTTACGATCAAATCTGCATCAGAACCATTCAGGTATTAAGTTTGTGTAAACAGGTGTGGCTGAATCTGCAGCCTGTTACGGAAAGTTGTTTATTGGGTCTTGGGACTTGAACCATTTACAACCATTTTAGAACTTAGTCATCTTATGCCAACTTCTCTGTTTCCAGGAAATGTAACAGAGACAATTTATTTTATCTTAGTAAATGGCCTATACTTGTAAAGTAGCACCTAGTTAAATGATTATTAGCTACCAGTGGGATAATTTAGTTTATGCATACAAAGTTTATGAGTACTTTTCTTTCATACTTCAAACGTGATTTAGTCATTAACCTTTATTATTTGGCTTGTTGATGAGCTTGATTCACTTTGCTATAAATTTGCCCATGTATCACATCCTACAAATGCACTCAAGTTGATTTGGTCTAAATATCTTACATCACACTTATTACATCAGTCAAAGTCCTGCCGGCAAAGCTATAAATTGTCGGGTATACAGAGCTGAAGGTCTCAGACCCAGCTGATGTTTATGATGGCTTCATGCATGAGCTTACTGTTAAGGCTGCAGTTACGCATTTGGCCTGAAGGGGCAATCACAAGCACAAAAATTTCAAAATTACTTATACTCCCTTTAAAATATGTTTAGGGACTAAAGACACAAAGTTATTAAGTTTCTCAGGTGTAATCTCCCATTTTCCCTGCAAACAAGTCTTAAGTTGGGCAGTGGCACAGGGTCTTTGGCGTCACATTTTGCACTTAAAGGGGTGGGCGGTATGGCAAAATTGTCATATTACTGTATTTTTTGAAAACATAATGGTATTATGGTATTTAAGGGTTTTTTTTTCCATACAAGACCGTTCATATCCACATTATACCACTTATAAGAATGAAGAATATAAAATTTTTATTTAAATAGCCCATTTTACTGCCATATGGACTACATTATATTGTTTTTTTCCAGACACGGGTGAATGATATGAAAATAATTAAAATGATTATGATTCTAGTAGACATTCTTGATATTCTAAGGCTGACAGTATATATTTTTTAAAACCTTACGTTGGCGCAAGCAACAAATTGAAACTTCTAATTGCTTTGCATGTAGTACTGAAGAATCCCGCTAGGGGGCAGAATATAGACTCAGACTGGATTTTGCCAAAGAAGTAGTAAAATAAACATGGCGACCGTAGGTGATAATTAGCTGGGTAATATTCGGATAACAGAAAAAAAGACGGCTGAAGTATCGTAGATGGTATGTAAAATACATTTACCGCTATTTTTGATTTGTTTCCTACTGGTTTTGCAGTCGTTGACCGGGTTTACCCACAGACAGTCAAATAGCGCTCAACACTTCCCCCTACTGGTTACTCTCAATAGCGTTTGTAAAAGGTATGCCGTTCGGTTCTCATCTGACATTTTAAAGCCGATAAACGTTTTAAACTATAGACAAGGCTCCTCTTTTTTGGAACTACTTCATCAGAATTGTATGGTTCGGTCCTGCCAGCAGCTGTACTTAGTTAAAAAATGCTGCCCTTTCATCCCTACCCAGGAGACTCAACAGTTTAACCTCTAATAAGAAAAACAACTGTGACTCCAGCGACTGTCGTTATAACACAATAAGGAACTAATTTAGCCGAAACCTAACCTCCACCAATAGGCGGCACGCCAACGACCGTCGTTAAGACGTGGAGCACAAAGGATCCAATGACATAATCAGTCTTGTAAAAGCCCTCCAAGAGGTTAAATAGCTGAGTCTCCACACCAGTTAGTTGGACCAGTCCCAGCCTGGTCAGCGGCAAGCATGAACTGATGAAGACTCTTGGATAAGAGGTGAAACGTCTTCCAAGACAAATTACCAAGTCCAGTTGCGTTTGATTGAAATTTCCTTGAGATAACCATGACCTGGATGAATGAGAATATTCACAGGCTTAGTAAAAACAGTATTTTCTAAACTGTGGTGATGAGAGCTTAGCAGTGAAATCGGACCTGGCTGAAACACTTCCCCTCATTAAACATTCTGGAAGTTGTCCGAGATGTTCACCGGTATAGGTTTATATTAAAAATCATATCATAACGAAAATAAACTCCGGTTCTCGGTATGAACCGGTATACCGCCCAGGGTAGCCAAACATTCTCTTTTGGAGACAGCGGGGGACGGCAGGCAGACCCTCTGAAAGGGAAGACCAGTGTACCTCCAAGGAGAGCGAGCATGTCTGTGGTGAAAAGCAGAGTAAGCACAGAACACACCAAGAGGAATATCTACCTTTCAATCCAATGCCTGCAGTTTATGGACAGGAGGATGCCATGCAGGAGAGGTTAGTAACCCATGAAGCAGTCAGTGAACAGTCCAACAATGAACAGTCCAGCCCACTACAGTTGCGTAGGTCCATGTGTGAAAGGAGGCCTGTGCAGATATTCACATACAGCTCTTTAGGACAGCCTTCTTACCAACCCCCAGCCATATGCAGTACAGTGGGGGGCCTATGGGCCATAGCCAATTCCACCATGGGGAGGGCATACATACCCCAGTCACTTCCACACACCACTACCATACCCCATTCCCATCCGAAGTATACCTTATCCTCCATTCATGAAGTATAATGGACCTCTGTTTGCATAGTGATCTAACCCCCCCCACACACACGAATACTTACCTTGAGCTACAGAGACATTCTCACTCGTTAATCTAATGAGGTTTAGTCATTGATAGTAGTGAGTGTCAGGAGACACTTTTGTTTTTGGGGAGCTTGTGGCACACCCAAATAGCTTTCCAAAAGATAGGTTGTTTTATGTATATATTTACACTGTCACTTAAAAAAGTGACATAGCAGCAGGCAGTTGTGTTCCGGTTGCTATGGGAACATACCTATGCTCCCTCTCAGATGAAATTTGCGAGAAAACAAGGAAGGTTGCTGTGTCAAACTCCAGTTATTTCACCTGTCTTTTAGGTCAGTAATAGGTAAACTGCTCTTTACTTTCTCTTTATCACCCTTTTTCTTAAAGTCTGTTTAATAACTGATGGTAGTGTTGCTTATAATCTAACAAAAGTGTAAATAGAAAGTTGGCAGTTGATCAAGGCAGTTAGTTGAGGTAGGCTACAGTAAACAGCTAGCTAGCGCCTCGCGAACAAGCTGTGGTGGCAAACTGGAGTAATGGTACTGCAGACGGCTAACTCGCAGTGAATGGGATAGTTATCATCCCATTGATTGATGTAAAATAGTGTTTTGGGCCCTGACACTGCTTGTTGGAGACAGTTTTGTTGACAAGTTAAACTGATAAGCTGTTAAACTGATACACTTTTAAACTGTTAAGTTATAACTAGAATGTGTATGTAGATTATATGATATTGTGTCATTTTGGGAAATGGTAATATGGTGATGTTTTGTATGAATTGTTTATGTATGCTTTGGATAGATAGTTTGTACTATTATTATATACTTTTATATTCATACTTTTTATATTGTTCACCACAGTGGAACTTGAACAAGACAATTAATACACAGATATGTATTAACTCATGACGGCCAAGCAATATGAGCATAAAACACCAAAGCAGTTCCTATACCGGATGATAGAACTGAAACAGAGAGTCATATTCACATCTAAGCGGGCAAATGCAGACATCAAGTATGAGGTATTAACAGCACAAAATGTGTTTGTCCACACCCTCTATCAGGGCTTCAGCGAAAAGCATAATGGCATCCGTCTTGAATTAAAACTCCTCTCCGACCCTACAGTCACGGATGAGGCACTCTTGAGGCAGGTCACTAAAACAAGTGAGGAGAGTGAGAGAAAGCGACGCTTGGGGCACAGCACTCATCCAAGAACCGTTCATGCCCAAAGCACTGAAGCCAGCAGCAGGGATGAGAATACAGAGAAGTGCGTTGATGACCCTAGTAACAAGCAGATTCATCAGTTGTGTACTTAAGTACAGGCCCTGACCCAGGAAGTGAACACCCTTCAATCCAGTGCCTCAACAGTAAAGCCAGCAAACCCGAGCTTCGCCACAGTGTAACTGTGGCTGCACTAATAGGCAGAGTAGAGCACTGAGGACAGAGAGATCCAGTGGTTGCCCCGGTTGTATAATTATCGCCGTCTAGACTGCAACCACTGTTTTACTTGTTGGGAGGAAGGGCACCGTGCTGTGGGATGCTTGAAGAGAACCAAGATGTCGGAAATGCTCACTGGTCATGGCAAGGGGACTACTTGTGATCGGCTATAACGTCAAGTCCCAACAAGATGCTGATACGCCCAGTCTGGCATGGATTAACTACAGCCGTGCCAACCCTCCCCATCGACTGACTTGGGAAAAGTCAATGGGAGAGCCAGTGGCCAAGCTTATCGGAGAGAAATGCACAGTGAAATGCAATCTCAGTGGACATTCCGTGACTGTCCTCCTTGACTTGGAGGCTTAGGTCAGCATCAGCCATGCCTGGAAAGAAAAGCACTTACCTTAACAACAAGGCACCATCTCAGTGAGCTTATGGGTGACAGAGGCCTTGACCTTACAGCTGCTAATGGTGAGCCAATACCATATGATGGGTGGGTTGAACTCACCTTTAATTTGCCTGTAAATGAAGACTCAAGCCTCTTCATCCGAGTACCCTTTCTGGTCAGCTGTGTGAGCCTCACAAGTCCCATCTTAGGCTTTAATGTTTTCCAAGAGCTAATTCAAGGACAGGAGGATGGAGTTGAACTTATCACTATCATTGCTCAGTTGCTGCAGAAGGGCATGCAGATTGGAGAGGACACAGCTGGGGCCATTGTGAACCTTATACCAACCCAGAAACATACCCAGGACCAAGCTCTGGTGAGAGTTGGCTGGTAGGATTTTGTCATCTACCCTGGTCGTGCTGCTGACATCAGAAGGATGACATACAAGTGCAGCGAACCTATGCGGCTGTCCCTAAACCCCCCTACAAGGAAGTCAGAGAATATATCCAGGAACTGCTGGCTAAGAAGTGGATAGTCAAGTAAAAATCCCCTTATGCTGCTCCTGTCATATGTGTCCGAAAGAAGGATGGAACTCTGAGGCCTTACATTGACTACCGGCTGCTAAACCAAAAGACCGTTCCAGACAGACAACCCCTGTCTCCTGTTCAAGATCTTATAGACATGCTGGGTGGGCACAGCTGGTTCTCAATCCTGGATCAAGGAAAAGGCCTACCATCAAGGTAGGGGTACGCATCCCTTTTGGCCTTTCCAATGCCTCAGCAGCATTCCAGAGGAGAATGGAGGAGATGCAAAGCTCCTTGTGGGATGAGTGCTGCATCCCCTACCTAGATGATGTCCTCTGCAATGCCAAGACGTTTAAAGCTCATGTTGAGGTGCTGAGACATGTTTTGAAGGCTTTCCAGCGTCACGGTGTGAAGCTCAGAACAACAAAATGTGAGCTCTTCAAGAAGGAAGTCCGCTATGTAGGAAGGTTGGTGTTTGCTGAGGGAGTAAGAATTGACCCCAAGGATCTGGAAGCCATCCAGGTGTTGGCAACCAAGACCCCGACTACAGTAGAAGTCCTTAAGCTGCAAGGGTTCCTCAGCTATTATCGGACATATATCCAAGACTTCTCAAGAATTGCCAAGCCAATTTATGAACTCTTGCAAGCAAAACACTGATACGCCTCCACCCAGAACAAAGAAGGCAAAAGGAGCACAGCTATCATCCTAGACTCCTGTCCAGTGGAGAGAGGAACATCAAATTGGCCTTAGACTGAATTCATCCATCTCCTGTCAAACCCAACAGTGCTTGCCTATCCTAACTTTGGCCTCCCTCCTGTCTTACACACAGATGCATCAGAAAAAGTACTTGGTGCTGTGCTGTACCAACGCAAGGGAGGAAAGCTCAGAGTGATCGCCTATGGGTCCAGAACACTCACACCTGCAGAGCGCAATTGACACCTTGACTCAGGCAAGCTTGAACTTCTGGCACTTAAGTGGGCAGTATGTGAGAAATTTAGGGACTACCTCTTCTATGCACCCCACTTCACTGTGTACACAGATAACAACCCGTTGACATACTGTACGTGATAAGCACTGCCAAGCTGAATGCTGTCAGTCACCGAAGGGGGGGTGAGCTCGCTGACTTCAGGCTTGAGGTGAGATATCGGCCAGGAAAAGCAAACGTGGATGCAGACACACTGTCAAGGTTGCCGGTGGACATTTACAGCTATGTTGACTTATGCACTATCCCGAGACACGATTCTGGCAATGTGGGAGGAAAGTAGAGCTGCAGATCAACAAAACGTTTTATTATGTACTGTCCTGAACCTCTCAAAAAGCCCAACATCTCAGTCACCAGAACTGCTCCCTATCATAAGCCGTGCCGAACTCATGAAGGCTCAGCAAGATGATCCCGTGATCAGTCAAGTCATCAGACTGAAGGGGAACATCAACATACTGACCAGTGACATGAGAAGGGGTATAAGTGGCCTGGTGAGAAAACTACTGCATTTCAGACGGTTTTTGCTCCAAAGATTCCAGATCGAAATGTGTAGGCTCGACACATAGATCTGGCTGATGCAAGGTTAAATATGGTGATGCTTTGTATGAATTGTTTATATATGCATTGGATAGATATGAAAGTTTGTACAATTATAATTTTTTTTATATTATATACTTTTTATATTGTTCAGTACACTGGGACTTGAACAAGACAAGTAATACACAGATATGTTATGATTTGTTCTAAATGAATAAAAGAGATGCAATTTGGGAAGAAACAAGGAAAGCTGCGGTGTCAAACTCTCCTTCTTAAATATCTTAATATATTTTATTTTTGTTATATTCAGTCTCATATTTGGGACGTGCAACACATGCAGAGCAAAGCTCTTGAAATACAGTGGTCCAAAAAATATTGCAAGTGAGATGTTATTTGCAATTGTAATTGTAATTTAGCAAGCTTTGATATTAGGAATAGGGACTAATTAGAAAAACCATACCATTTAAACTACTACTCATGTATTTTACTTTAATGTCAAATAAAACAAAAACATCTAGAAAATATGTTGCTTAATCATATCAAGGTCATATTTGTCTTTGAAAGTTACATGAATTGTGTGTTAGTAATTTCTATTACTAATTAGGCTTCTGCATAATACAAAATAACAAAAATGGTCCGACAACTAAATTACAAAATGTATGTTTTTTTTTTTTTTATACTATCAATGTAAGCTACTTTCAAAGACTGTAGCTTACATTTTCGGGGGAAAAAAACTACACAACTTATATATAGAGTGTTTCTCCGGCCTTTTCAATAATTGTTTTAATCAAAACTGATTCCAAATATTTGACTTCAAATCTGAAGAGTAAATTTCAGGCTGCAAGATTTACACCTCTCAAATGAATAAAACCCACTATGAATTTTCATTTTTTTCCCTCCATTTTAGATATTTTTAACATAAAAACATAAGAAAAAAAACGGAGGGGGGGGGGGGGCATGAAAGGGTAGAGATCCATTGAAAGATAAAGTAATATGTCATCTGCAAATAGGGCTTTTTTTTTTTTTTTTTGCTGAACTTGGCCTAAATTTATTCCCGACATTTTTGGGTCTTGTAAGATTGCCTGACTGAGCGGCTCTATAAATATAGCGAACAGTAGAGGGGTGATTGGACAGCCCTGTCTCGTTCCTCTCCTAATTATAAATGGTTAGGACAAGGCTCTAGTAATTGAGATTCTCGCTTTTGGGTTTTTATATATAGAGTCAATAGTTTGGATCAATGCGCTATTGAAACCAACTTTCTTTAATGTTCCAGAAAGGAAGGACCAACGGACACGGTCAAAGTCCTTTTCTGCATCCAGGCTAAGAAAGACCTTTGGAATCAAATCTTTCGTCACATGGTCCAAGATCAAAATAGAACGTCTGACCTTATTGTGGGCTTGTATGTGGCGAATAAAACCTGTTTGGTTGAGGGAAATAAAAATAGAAAGAATAGTGTCTAATCTTTTAGTTAGTTTATATGTAAACAATTTGTAATCTTGATTTAAAATGCTAATGGGTGTGTAACTCACATTTTGATTTATCTGACCCTCTTTGGGTATTAGTGAGATAATGGAATTGTCTCTTGAGGGGGGATTTATGTGGTTGGTGAAGACCCAATTAAATGTCTTTAGTATTGGAATGAGAGGTTCTATTAATATTTTGTAAATTCGGATGGAAAACCATCGTTTAAACGTGATGCATTGCATCTTCAACTTCTCTTATTGTTATTTCTTTAGTTAGGGTAGTATTCTGATCTGGAGTTAGAGATGGTAAAATGAATGTTTTGTGTAATTTTCCCATTCTTTGTTCTTCATATCCTGGGAAGCCTCAGTGGAGCTGTAAGTAACCATACCTTCCAGGAAGAAGACCCGTAGTTTGGCCGGAAAAGGAGTCTGGAATCGGATTTGGCCGTTTTTACAAGTGACTTTGCCGCTGAGTGTTCACGCCTCTTGTAAAGAATTTTTGGGGCGTGGGGGGGCAGGTTTCATGGTTGGAATTGTTGAGGCTAGCTCGGCTTACCTTGGTAGTTGGGTCGGTCCCTCGCCCAAGGCTTCTCCACGGGCTATCTTGGACTTTGTCTACTGCATTTTGAAGCCTGTTCTAGATATATCCTGTCTTGTTTTTATTTGTTTAAGTATGAGACACATTCTTGGGTTTGGGGCTATTTTAGAAAATTGAAGGTCAGGAGCTCAGAAGCTATGCTGCCATCTTGCTGTCTGCCAACTGGAAGTCCCACTAGGAATTTTAAAATATGCTGAAGCATGTGCCCTGTGTTATAGCTAGATGTATGACTAAATATTCAATCCAGAAAAAAAATATGTGGACATCAAACGTGGAGAAATCATGATTGATCAAAAGTGCTGACATTTCATTGTACAAACCAAACAGATTATACTATGGAGTGGGAGACTGGTCGAAGATGGTGTCCCCACAGCTCGTCAACGGCAATAAGGAATAAACGATGTGACAAGTTTTTAGATAGGATTTAGTGACTGAATCATACCTGAGGGGAATAGCTATTTAACATGAAGGTCTATGAAAGAATTCCTAGCAGCATGCTTCTGCCAGCCCAGCCTTTAAAATCTTCAGGCTAGATTAATTATGAAAATTGATCAGAATTTATATTTTTTTTTAATAACTAATCTAGCCTGAGGATTTTAAAGGCTGGGCTGGCAGAAGCACGATCAGAATTGAGGGGCTGCACGGTTGCGCAATGGTTAGCACTGTTGCCTTGAAGAACAAAGACTTCAAGGTAAAGGCTCTGAACTCTCATTCATCAACCTAGATTACTAGATAAGTATGTATCTTACCTGAGATGTCCACAAACACAAACTTAAACAAACTTACTATGAAGGAGGAGGGAAAGCTTAAAAAATGCTTGAATATAGGATTCAGAAGGTTGTGGGTTCGTAGCCCAGCCCAGGGTCTTTCTGCATGGAGTTTGCATGTTCTCCCCGTGCATGCGTGGGTTCCCTCCGGGTACTCCGGCTTCCTCCCACAGTCCAAAAACATGACTGTCAGGTTAATTGATCTCTCCAAATTGTCCTTAGGTGTGAGTGCATGGTTGTTTGTCCTGTCTCTCCCTATGTGGCCCTGTGATGGACTGGCGACCTGTCCAGGGTGTACCCCGCCTCTCGTCCGTTGACAGCTGGAGATAGGCACCAGCCCCCCCGCGACCCATTAAGGATAAAGCGGTTAAGAAAATGGATGGATGGATCAGTAGCTATCTTTTATCACGTTTAACGATAGTGAATTGGCTAACCACTGTTGTGTCTTGGTGTAGTCCTTTGCATACCTTTTTGAAGAGCAAAGAGTCGTGCATGTGTTCTGCATAGACTGAGGTGAGCCTGTACTGGTTCTCTGTGGTTATGTCGATCTGATAACCTGTCAGGACATAGCAGATGGTGCGAAACTCTTGAATTTTTTTTTGAAACACCTCCTTTAGCCTCTGGTTCCTCAGCTCAGAGCTCTCCATCTGCTTACGTAGATCTAGAACAAACAAAAGTTAAGGGAATAAATACATCAGTTAACAGTTTTGATGCTACACTGAACATACAGTAAGCATGACAGGTACTTTTTTGTGCTACATAAATCTAAATCTAAACCTGCACTGAATACATTTCACACATTTCAGCCATCTGTGCTAGACATCTTTATTAACATTTAGCATTCTCCTCCTTTTTCATTAAGTTGACACAGCACTGATAATCAGCTCTGTCTACACAACAATACAACTGCTCCCTGTAGATCTACAACATAAAATAATGCAAAGAGTGAAGAAAAGAATAAATTGCAAATAAGTGTTAGCTGTTAGTCGAGGTAGTACATTTCATTGTCATGGTGCATTTTAACACAATACTTGAAAAGTAAAACACTACTGACAGCCTGGTAGCTGGTGTTCCATCATTGTGGAGGTACAGATCATTCTTTTAAGTTCAACCTCAAAGCAAAGCCAGTACTGTAAGGTCCGTAGCCTTTAGCAGTGGCAAGATGTTCAGCTTTCACCTTGCCAAAAACAACATTTCCGTGGGCGGTCCAAAGCTAGGTAGACAAGGCCATGGATGCTAAGTGAGGTTTATGACGTATGGTTGTTGGGCTTTTTCAAACTCAGGCTTTTTCTGGTCTTTTTTCTTCCTGTAACCAATTCAGAGATTGGAGTTTGTATAAAAATGTCATATGAAGCATGCTTTCAAAACACAAAGTGACTGATTTTAATGAAAGAAAACTCAGTTTTTCAAGATTTCCAGTGAAGTAGAACTTTAAATGGACTCAGTCTCCCAGCATTCCTTGCAGCGGGCCAGTCACCATCATCTTCAAGGTCCTCAAAGCTCATTAACCACCAGCTGCCACCAGAACACCCCAGAAAGCCCTCCTATTGGCTAGTGTCAGCGGCCATCTTGGATACCACCACCAGAGGTTATAAAGCCAGCTGAATCAGCTGGCTCCTCCCTTTTGTCCATCAAGCCTCGTTCTTATAGGAGGGAAATTCAAAATTCTCCAGCTGACGGTGATCTAGCCTCCACAAGGAGAAGCCACGGACCTTACAGTACTGGCTTTGCTTTGAGGTTGAACTTAAAAGAATGATCTGTACATCCACAATGGTGGAACACCAGCTACCAGGCTGTAAGTAGTGTATTACTTTTCACCCAGTGTTTTACTTTTCAAGTATTGTGTTAAAATGCACCATGGCCACGTCGAGAGCTGGTGACTTGTGACTGCCGGAGGAGAAGCAGCTCTCTGTCCGGATCTATCAAAATTTTTGCCTTATTTTCCCCTTTAAGATTTAGGTTTAGACTCTGTTCTTTTTGTTTTTTTGCAGTTTTCCTCTTAATTTATGTGGCGAGCCTCTGGAAGTACACTATTAAACAATTTTTTTTTATAGTGGATCGCTTCCAAAGGGACCTCTAAGACCGAGGATCAACATCAACAATAGCTGAAGACTTGTGCCCAGCTACCTACTAAACCGGATAACCTTAACCTTTTCTGGACATCTGTGAAAAGACTGGGAAAAACTGTGGATTAACAACATGGAACACTGCTCAGCTGAGAACTTTGATAAACTACTCCAAAAACAGAACATCTTGGAGGAAAAACTCCGGAATATGGAAGAAAAACTACGCCGTTTGGAGATCAACTATGAAATCAATGCTGGATATAACAATGAGACGACAATGCAGACATAGGAGCAACAACAACAGAAACTCGACAGCCCCGTGCTTCGGTCCAGCCTTAAACAGGGAGCACCGACAAATACTGTTCACTCACCAAGGCGTGGAACGGGCAGAATGGCAAACTCAAATTTCGAGGAGAACTGGCCGCCTCTGAAACGAAACTCTGGAAAAACCTCGACACCAGGTCCCCAGGAGATGCAAAAAGCAGAGGAGGAAGGACCAGGCATCACTCTCTCCCCCTGGAATTCCCTTAAAGAACAAATTTACAGCCTTAGACTGTCTGCAGGACACGAGCCCTGCAACCGGTCAAGGCCAGCAGGAGAAATTGAGGAACAGCGCTATGGATGGAAAAAAGGCAAGAAGAAACAAAGAACAAGAGCGTACTCATTTTTAAATAACCCCCCGCGCAAAGGTTCTGATTATTCATGATGGCTCCATAAGTGGAATTAATCACTTCTGTAGTAGTCACATCAGCATTCAATGCTTTCCAAAGAACACTACAAGACAAATTATGGAAAAAAATCCCCTCTATTCTTGCTCTTAACCCTGAAATTCACTCACTGATCATACATGCTGGGTTGTATGACATAGCCCTACGCCACAGTGAAGTCTTAAGAGCTGATGTGTCACAACTGCTATTATCGCTGAACCAACTCAATATAAACACCTGGATGTCTGGGCCAGTTCCAGAAGGTAAGGACGAATGTTTCTCTAGAATCAGATCTCTTCACAAATGGATGAAAATAAAATGCTTGGACACTTCTATTGGATATGTGAACAACTTCAAAGTCTTTGGATCAGCGAATAATTTATTCAAAGAAAATCACCGCTATCTCAACAAGGCTGGAATTAAACTGCTTGCCGCTAATATCTTTGCACACTTGAACAGCAGTGCTCAAAACTCACCCAAGGTCAGCGCCTCAACTCCCACAGATAAGCTGCCAGATGCCGGCGCCCCCAGCTTCACACAGACTCCTAGAGTCTCAAAACAATGTTCCCCGAAGGTCATAGCCTCTGCTTATTATCAGCATGCTGAAAATAACAGACCATCAGACAGGGCATCCAGCTCACAGAACTCTGACAACAATGACTCAGCAAAACTAGGCTCACCGATTGAATTCTGCAAAAAGCTCCAGGATCAAATTATCAAAGGAACACAATTAACACCAAGATTCTCACTCGGGTCTACTGGACATGACGATTCTGCCCTCCCACCATTGCAGATGACTGATGTGTGATTTCTCAGGCTGCCAGACATAATTGCAAGAAAATTTGCCAGTAACCAGCATATGTCTGGTTACCGAGAAAATAGCATTCCGGTGATTATTAGTAGAAGAACTTACACACGCAAATCCCCCCACATTAAGTCAAATCTCATAAATATCACCTGTCAGAATAATTTAAAAACTACCAATGGTTCTCTTAAACTGGCATTACTCAATGTCCGTTCCCTATCAAATAAATCTTTCTTCATTAATGACCTTATCACCAATCACAATCTAAAGGCTATGGTTTTGTCTGAAACTTGGTTAGATGCAAATAATGAAAGATCCGCAATGCTAGAAGCCACCCCACCTAACTACAGCTTTCTAAGTGAAAACAGGAAACAAAGAAGAGGGGGCGGACTGGGCATAATTTTTGAAAATACACTTAACTTTAAAAAGATATTTCTGGGCACATTTCAGTCCTTCGAATACCTTGCTACAGAGATAAAAGAGCTGAACAAGGTCTAAGTCATAAATATGTACAAACCCCCCAAAGCTAGCTCAAACTTTCTCAATGATCTCAATGACCTTCTTTCTTTGATATGTATTGAATATGACCAACTAATTATTGTGGGGGATCTGAACATTCATACTGACAACCCCCAGGATAGACAGACTAAAACACTAAGTGATACTCTCTTTAACTTTTGCCCTCGTCAAAGTTTTCAATGACATCTGCATAGATATAGACAGCGGTAAAACCACAGTGTTGGTTCTATTGGACCTCAGTGCAGCATTTGACACTGTTGATCATAAAATATTACTGGAACGATTAGACAGCTGGGTCGGACTCACTGGTACGGCACTTCAATGGTTTGAATCTTACCTCAAAAATAGGAAGTTCTTTGTGTCCATCGGAAATTTCTCAACAGAACAAACAGAAATCAGATGTGGGGTCCCCCAGGGCTCCATCCTGGGCCCCCTCCTGTTCAATATTTATATGCTCCCACTAACCAAGATTATAACAGCCATTCAGATAAGTTACCATAACTATGCAGACGACACACAGCTATACATTACATTGTCACCAGGTGACTTTGATTGTATCCAGACCTTAAATGAATGCATTCAACATATTAACGACTGGATGTCCCATAACTTTCTCCAGCTAAACAGAAACAAAACAGAAGAAATTATTTTTGAACCTAAGGAGGAACGATCCAGAGTCAGCACACAGCTTCAGCTAATACAACTAAAAACTACTCATCAGGCCAGAAATCTAGGTGTAATAATGGACTCAGACCTGAACCTTCAGGGTCACATAAAGGCAATAACAAGGTCAGCTTTCTATCATCTGAAGAACATTTCTAGGATTAAAGGACTGATGTCACAGAAGGACCTTGAAAAACTGATCCATGCGTTTATCTTTAGTCGGATTGATTACTGCAACAGCGTCCTCATAGGTCTACCTAAAAAGTCAATCAGACAGCTGCAGCTGATCCAGAACACTGTTGCTCATGTTCTCACTAGAACCAGGAAAGTAGAACACATCACCCCAGTTCTTAAGTCCTTACACTGGCTCCCTGTAGCTCAGAGAATAGACTTTAAAATACTCATACTAGTTTATAAATCACTGAACGGTTTAGCACCAAAGTATGTTGAAGATATGCTGTCATTATATCAACCCAGCAGACCACTCAGGTCCACCAACTCTAGCTTACTAAACATCCCTAGAATTAGAACTAAACAGGTAGAGGCAGCTTTCAGCTTGTATGCTCCAAAAATGTGGAATAAACTTCCAGACGAATGCAAAAATGCTGAATCGTTAGGCTCTTTTAAATCAAAGATAAAAACTCACTATTCAGAGCTGCCTTTGAACCTTAAAATGCGCTTTCTAATCACTTTTTTAACCAAATAAAATTGCCTTGCCTCTGCCTCGTCAAGCTAAAGGGGGGAGCCACCGTTCAGCTGAAAGCAACCTTCTTCCTTCTGCAATCCAGCGGCTGGTCCTGAAGGACTGAACCCCAACCTGCCTGGGCTACATCGTTTCCCCCCCTCCTTGGTTCACCATTCCAACCAAGCTGCTTGCAGCTGGCGCAATTTCTGGAATGCACTTCAATTGGCCGATCCCCCCCCAGCACAACTCAGGTGAACGGATTGAACCCTTTTTCTTTACCAAGGCTAACCTTTCTTCAATGCCTCCTTCTCCACTCCGGACTAAAGAAATCTCAAAGTAAGAAACTCTTTTCTTTGTTTAGTCTGGGTGGAGCATAGGTTGCTTTATCTTTAGATTAACTTGTGGTTCTCCAGATAGAACCAGCTGATTGTGTTTGTGTTGAAGTTACTGCGGTTGCCCCAGAAAGAGTAGAGAAGGAGCAGCCATTGTGTGAGCTCTTTGCTCAGCTGTAAAGCTAACTAGTTAAGACCACACAGTTTCTTTGTCTTTCTGGGGTCGAGAGTAAAGACCTGGAATTCACACTTAAGTGAGAAGAGCTGCTCAGCTTTCTCCCCCTCCCCCTCACGTACGCGAGTTTGACCTTCCGGTGACATTGTTTTGCCTCCATAGTCCTCCATTTTTGTAATTTAGCATTACCATTTAGCATAGCATAGTAGCATGTAGCTTATACTGAATTTACTGTTTGTGTGAGCAATTGGTGAATTAATACCTAAATTTGAGATTAGTCTCTGTGTTTCTTCAGTGTTTGATACATCAGTTAAAGCCGTTTTCACATGTGTGGCCGTACCAGAAAACGGCCAGAGAAAATGCTAATTTTTTCTGTTCACATGGCACGGATCTCTGCCGTATTTGAATCCAGTGTTTTACTACAAATAAACAGCAGGTGGCGGTATACAAATAAGTCTGTAGTTCTCCAACAAACAAGGGAGTGAGAAGTACCGATGTCATAAAACGAGCGACAGGCTAGAATGTAAACAAACTGGTCTACTGGTCAGCTGCTACCTGAAGCCATCTACAGGGTGAGTGTTGTAGTAAACCCGCCATTTTGTAACCTGCTTTGTTGCTGTGGGATGCTTGAATCGCGTTGTTTTGGTATTTGTATGGTCGCGAGGTGATTCTGTAATTTCGGCCGGCGGTGTCGTCATTTCCGCATGGAGCGCGTCTATTGTCTTGAGTACGGCCAGAGTACGGGTTGTGTTCACATGATACGTGGCCGCTCGTACCTGGACTCGGATACTACCTCCAAGGCAGGTCTCTCTGGCCGTATTCTGGCACGGTACAGTCTGTGTTCACATGGTACGAAATAAGTGGATTTTGACCAAATACCGTACCCGAGTACGGACTCCCGTACCATGTGAAAGCGCCCTAATAGAACTCACCTTTAAGACTGACCGATAATCTGGTTTAATGATTAGTATTGCTACTTACAAAGATTAAGAAGTTGGTGCCTAGTTTTTGCTCAATTTTATCAAGAATAATTTGAGTTACATTAACATTTATTCCGGTATTAGGTTACTGGTGTAGTTGTGTTAAATCATTATTAGCAATACAACGAGAATAATCCAAAAATCCCCAACATGAATCACAGTAGGGTGCTCAGATGAAAGCGCAGAAAGATTAAGTATCACTTTTACTTGCTGACATCATTACGCAATCATTTAGCAACCAGATCTGAGATATCATTGACACGTCTCTGTGAAGGATAAATTAAGTCATATTGGAAGGAATTATTAACAAAATTTTCATAAAATTGTTAACTGACAATTAGACGTTTACTGTGAATTAAAGTAAAGAAAAAGCAATAGCAGTTCACTGGTCAAGTTCAGACTTAATAATCACAAAACATATTGTGTGTTGAAATAAATATTATGGACTGCCCACAACTCAATTTTTACAATTTATGTAACAAAATGTGTCACAAATCATCCATCTATATCCATCTAAGGTTGGGGAGTGATCTCCAGTTATCAATCGGCAAAAGGTGGACTGCACAATAGACAGCTCACCAGTCATTCACAGTAAACACAAATCATTCTTTAGAAAAATATTCAGTCATCTTCAGTCATCTTCCAGTGAATGAAACATTTAGATTTTTTCCCCACAGTTAAGTGAGGAACCTTGAGTATACAGACCAACATTCACAAAGGTAATCACGTTTAAAAAAAATCTGCGTTGAATGGTAATTCAGATTTAATAGATTTATATCAATTTTGAATATTAGCATGTTGAATACTTCAAAACCAGTCCTGATGCAGCTTACACCATAAACACAGCTTTCAATGCACACCCATTGAGATGAATAATTCTATGGGCTCAAATAGTGCTCAAAAATATTAGTACCTGTAAATCAGACTTTGCAGTTGTGAATTGAGCTTATAACCTTGTAAAATAAAATTGTTGATAATTTCTACTTCGTGCATGTGTTTATAGGGAATGTGTGATTGTAAAAATAAATTTTGTGTTTGTAAAAAAACATAAAGTCAAGTTACAACATATTTTCTTAAGGTCTGCTTACAGATAGAAAGCAAAAAACTATGTTTAAAACCCAGGCTTAAGGTCCCACATTTGCATCTGAGTTTTAACTTGGAAGTACAAATCTTGGCCTGATTTTTTCCTTCATTTCACCTGACAGGTCAATGTCTTGTCAATCACAAATTTAACCCACCAATCAGATTACAAAAGGGCTCCACTGTCACGGGTTCTGACCGTGACACCCTTAACAGATTTTGATTGGCAAAATGCTTTGCTTTATACAATGGCGCAAAAGACTGCAGAAAAGACATCTGCTCACAGCTCCCAACAGTCGGGCTCCAACCTCCATTATAAACAAGACCAGAGAGCTGTCTAAGGACAGCAGGGACAAGATGTACACCTTCATAACACTGAAACGAGTCTAGTTACTGTACAATAACCAAACAACTTGGTAAACTAACCCAAGAGAGCTAGGACCAGAATAACAAAGGTTACAAATAGTGACCGACTGTGTCATCATGAATTAACCTTCAATCCCACTGTGTAAAGGACAATTACCATGTTTTGCATTATGTCTAGCATGCAATATGTTCATATAATCACTGAGAATTTTGGTGCAACTTGAAGTCCTTCCAGAGATGTTTACAACCATTTGTGATCAGCCTCTAAATAAGGCATTATCTGCCATAAAACTCCTTTATTTCACCAATTTTTTGTTATGAATCAGTAGCACTACTCCCCTGTGAGTTCAGGGCATCAAAGAGATGTTTTGTTATGGTCTTCCAGGGTTTTTTACAGGCAATTATTCAGTCCCAGAAGGGCCTTCACTCTCTGCTGTATGATGGCGGTCGGTTTGACAGAACCTGCTACTGCAAAGATCAACATGGTTTGTGTTTACATGTTTCTAAATTGCACAAACAAACTTACCAAGTGGACTAAGGATATATGGTAGTTTTTTGTTCTCTTTGTAAGTGACAAACTAGTCTTGGGACAGACCTTATTTCTGTGTTGCTAACAAAGAGCTCTGTCAAAACAGGGGTCGAGTCACAGTTTACATGCCATTCAGAAAAACTAATTATTAAATTAAATGTGTTCTAGATGGTGACATGGGCCCTTTAGTGCCGACATTCTTCCATTATGCTTGAGTCACAAATAGTACACAGATAGTAAACAAATGTTAAAACTGGTGAGAGAAATGAAGTAATAGCAGGATATGCAGAGTGAGCAAAGAAATGGACATCAACAACACTACAGCACAGTAGATTTTGTAAGTGCACTGTTTGATTGCATTCCTCCCAACCACACCTCTCCCGGCCTCATTTAATATGTTTAGATGCAGCGAGAGGAATTCGAATTAATGCCTTAGTCCGACTGAAATCAGAATTTTTAAATGCATGTATGCACCGTAGTCTGGCTTGGATCGAACCGAGCTGGAGATTCAGAAGCTCAGTTTCTCTTACTGGACAATGCGATTGAGAATCGGACTACTCCACAACCAGCCCTCCCGCCCCGCACGCACTCATGCACCAGGGAAATTAGGAGAGCCGGTGTTACACTGGAAATGCAACCCAGTACTAACAACAGTAATGTTATAAGAGGAATATGGCATCTAAGACAAATGTAAGTGGCCAATCCGTGCATGTTTGGACTTACGAAGAGGCGATGCGTTGTTACTGTGAATATCCTACTTTAACTGCTTCACTCCCGCCAGCCTCAGTTTACCGCCTGAATGCAGCTGGAAGCCAACTCTTATAAGGCTAACACGTAAGGGCATGTCGCCACCTATCGTCGGGGAGTGTAACTTACTTTATTTAATAATTCCATTTTCTGACTGACATGTAAACTGGGACTCAGATCGCTGCAGGGGGGAGGCATTAGTCCGATTGATCCAAAAAGCTTGATTTAGCTGTGCGTGTAAACGTACTGACTATCATACGAGGTGGAGGGTACAATATTGTTCACCAGGGTTTAAAGTATGCATTCTTCCAACTAAATCCCTTTTTTCATAGAAGTTTCTGAATCTAGTTCAGTAAAACTAGTTGCATTACACCTAAATTCCACTACATGCGCTCTGCTCTGCCACGCACGCTGCAACAAATCCGATCCCGTTGTAAGAACCATTCCACTACCGCCGCCTTGCGGTGCAGGGCGCCGGCCGCCGTCTCGCACTCCGGCAGAAATAGGATTGAATCGAATTTTGCCGGACGCCGGAGCAAGTGTAAATCTACACAAAAAAAAAAACTACCAGGCAGGATGCTGAAAATGCAGATCATCCGGTTTTTCAAAATAAATCAGTAAAGACAGATTTCTTTTTTTTTTAAGATAAAATATACGCTATAAATACAGCTTATCTGCAATAAATGTACTCACCCATTGTTTAAGAAAGTCCGTGGAGATATCTTGACAAAGAATAATAGCAAATAGAAGTAGATCAGCTGTTCTTTTCTGTTTGTTTTCCTTGGAATGAATGATTTTGGTCTGACTTCCGTGTATATAGCACTGCTCTTTATCGCGATATCTCGCAATTCCCGCGCATGCTTCGTTGAGCACCTCTGGGCTCCGAAGCGGAGCAGAGGTGGGGCGCATACAGTGTAATTTAACGACGACAGAGAACCGCTGCGGTGTGCGTGGCAGGGCGGAGCGCATGTAGTGGAATTTAGGTGTTATTTGGCATCAGCTGACAGCTGCATCTAAATTAAACTATCTTTGTTAAAGAATGCGTTTTTTAGTGATCCGAACCAGCGGTGTGGGCGCTTACTATGGCAGAGCAGGGAACCCAATTGTTTTTTTTAATGTTTAAAATGTGATATTTTTACGGTTCTGAGCATGTGGGGCAGGCAGAATCGGCCATGCCCTGGATGGCCTGTTTGACTGCTCCAGTGAAGCAAGGAACCTTATTGTTCTTTAAATGTTTCAACATTATTATTATTATTGTTCTTCTCTGCTGAAACTAATTCTGCAGGCTAGATTATAAGCCTTTTGAGGCATTTTTTTAATATGCGGGTCCAGTATCCACACCCATACTCAGATATTAGAATACTCAGAATTCAGAGGGGTACACCTGTGCTGTGGTTAAAAAAAAAAGAAAAAACCCCTCAGAATGTAGATGTCACATTGACAAAACTAAAGTGGTTAAAGTTTCCTTTAAAGATTCTACAATAAATATAATGATTTAATTGATTTCTTGGGAGGGATTTTTTATTTCTACGGGGCAACAAAGCGAACTTAAGTAAGCAATCTACCCCACAAGGATACTTTTTGATCGGCCAAGAAATTTGCATATATCATCTGTGGAAGAAATAACGAAAAGTTAGTGCAGCCAGTTTTTTAAATTCTGCTCAATTAGAGCATAACACGGATTTGACCACTATTCTGTAAACATAAAAATGTCACATTTCCTTTACAGACCCAACTACAAATATGATAACTAGGATATACACTAGCGGTGGGCCTAAATATTTTTTTTGAATAATCTTTGAATTAAAAATAGAAAGGAGTAACACAAGGGACTGTACTCTCTCCATTCCCATCACTTGTACACCTCTGACTCCCAGTATAAGACAGAGACCCGTCATCTGCAGAAATACTCAGACGACTGCAATTATCGGATGTATCAGATGGAGAAGAAGCTGAATACAGAGAGCTGGGTGAGACACTTTGTGGCGTGGTGTGGAAACAATCATATTACCTTGAATTTAAACAAAACAAAGGAGATTATTGTAGACTTCAGAAGAAACAGGGATAAGTCAAATACTGTTTCCATCATGGGAGAAGTGGAGGTGGTTGAGGAATATAAATACCTTGGAGTTCACCAGACAACAGACTGGACTGGAAAAACAGTGAATTCGTCTAAAAGAAGTGACAGAGCACACTGTACTTTTTGAGGAAACTGAGGTCCTTCAAGGTTTGCAGCAAAATGCTGCATATATTCTACAAGTCTGTTGTGGAGAGTGTTATCTCTTTGTCCATCATCTGTTGGGGTAGCTGCATCAGAGCCAGGGACTTAAAGCAGCTCAATAAGTTGATGAAGAAGGTTGGTTCTGTTCTGGGGACAACTGTAGATAATGATGCAAAGAAGAATCTTTCATAAAATTAAAAAGGTTATGGACAGCCCTGAGCCTCCTGTTCATAAGAACAATGAGTCTACTGAACATAGCTTCGGAGCCCCCCCCCTCCACACTTCCTCCTGTCTTCTGTCTCGCTTGGCTTCTCTCCGTCCTCTGTTCTTCACTCGCAGGACTTGGCGCAAAAAGGTATGCTGAATTTGTGTGCCCCGGACCTGCCGCTTTTTAAAAATAAATTTTTCCTTTAGCAAACTCGCCGGTTTGCTGCATCCATGTCAGCACGTCACGGTGGATGTGGCAGTTTCACAGTTGACATACACACAGGTCCAGAGACTCGTTCTTGCCCTCTACAGTGCAATTCGACTAGGTGAATGTCCGCGCTAAAATATCAGGATGAAAGTTATCAAAACTTGCATAATATAGGCCCAGCTCCAAACTTACCTGTGATAATAGATTAACTGCAATATTTTTTTTATCGACAGATAAGAGTATCCCATTAATGCATATATATGGACTATATGGAAGTGCAAATATTTGCTCAACTCTCAGTCGATCAACAATTTAATTTAAATTCATTAGCTTTTCATAAGCATTACTTTTAGGATACCAAAACTAGCATTTTAAGGCCCCATAATCCACCATCAATTGAGGGGCACGTGTTTAGCCCTTGTGCTACTTTTAGTAGCACAAGGGCTAAACACGTGCCGGGGGGAAAATATCATAGGAGAGTATTTGTTGTGAACAAGCTTAAGCATATTAATTTGATTCTTTTGCATGTAAATACACAGTTTTTGTTCAAGATGATTCTTATAAAAAATATTTATTGCAAGTTATTAATTACTCACAGTACATAGATAAAACATTGCTTAGCTGTTCTGATTTGATACATGTACTGCAAGAAGCTAGTTATCTCATCAGATCTTGTGTTTACCTGCTGACATATCCCATGTTGTTCTGTGACTGGTCTTGTGATTATCCTTTGATGCATAGAACAGAGAGTTTGTTATGTTCTCATAACTGCTGAAACTGCTACTACCCTGTATGATGTGTTTAGTTCTCTCAGAGCTGAGTAATTAATCAGTCAGAAGCTGATCCAATAGGGTGTGGTTGATCACCATAATACTCATGTATCTGTGCTGAAGCTTCAGAGTTCTTAGTGAGCTCTCCATGCTGTATGTAAAATAAACTTTCGTAAATTAGACAGCTGATCCTTTTTCTCTCATCCGAGGCCTCTCAGACACCCTATTTCCCACCACAATGACTTTGTTCTCTCAGTTCTGTCAAGTTAAAATTTTAAGTTCTTTCATTACTTAGTCCAAACGAATCATTAACAATGAACCACGGAGCTCTGTCAGCTACCCTCTCTCCTCTCAAACCACAAAAAGGATAAAATGATTTGAGCTGAAACAGAATTTTTTAATAGTCCCTAAGCTAACCATCACCGTAACTTTGCTGCGCTCAGACGTCACAACAAGGCAGCAGCGGTGGACGTTGTTCCAGATAAATGTTTCAGTGGCTCAGGTAAATTTGTGTCCCGTTTTGTACCGATCCTCCACGCACTAAACGTAGCAATAATGAACGAAATATAAAACTACGATCAGCTGTTTTAAGCAGGACTCCCATCTCGCTACCAATCTCTTACAGAGACACACAGGAAACTTACCCAGGCTGCGTCACAGTGCTAACATCTGTGGCTGTTAAAATCTCCCCTCTGTTCTGCTCCCGGTCCTCAGAAGCGAAAAAACGCTTTAAAAAAACACAACAGGGGTTGGATAGACCTGCTGGCTTCGGCTCAGTGACTGAGCTGCAGTGCTCTGGGCTCAATCAACACTGGTGAGTGGCTTGTTAGCTTTAGCTTTAGCCTACAGCTGAAGAGCTGAAATGAATAAGCTTTACTGACAAACTAAACCAAGGTTTTCAGCCATTAATATTATAAAGTGTCATAAAATGTTTAAAAGATTAAAAAGCATAAACATAAGCCTTTAATTTAACTTACTAACATGATTAAAAAAAATATACAGTGACCTTATAAAGTATCTGAAGCTTTTGGAATTTCTCAAATTTCTGCACAAATCACCATTAAATGTGATCTGATCTTTCTCAAAATCAAACGGATGAAAAACGTGTCTGCTTTAACTAAATACACCCAAACATTTATAGGTTGTCATATTTTTAATGATGATAACACGGAAACAACGACAAAAGGGGGAGGAATAAGTAACTGAACCCTCTGCTTAAGGAGACTTTGAGAGCAAATAATGGTATTTTCTTTTCTAAAAATGTAAGTCAAGTGTGTTCAGTCATTGATGAGTGTCTTAAAGCTGCCCATTATAAAACACACACCTGATAAGAATTGTGTCTTGATGAGAAGCATTGTCTGCTGTGCACCATGCCTCGCTCAAAAGAGCTCTCTGAAGATCTGCGAGTAAGAATTGTTAATTTGTATAAAGCTGGGAAAGGTTACAGAACCATCTCTAAAAGTCTGGATGTTCATCAATCCACAGAGAAACTGTCTACAAATGGAGAGAGTTTGGCACTCTTGCTTCTCTCCCAAGGAGTGGCCGTCCACCAAAGATGACACAGAGTTCAGCGCAGACTACTCCGAGAGGTGACAAAGAACCCTAGAGTGTCTGCTGAAGACTTACAAAAATCACTGGCACAGTCCAATATATCTGTGCACACATCTACTATATGTAAAACACTGGCCAAGAATGGTGTTCATGGGAGGACTCCACGGAGGAAGCCACTGCTGAGTAAAAAAAACATTGCTGCGCGTTTAATATTCGCAAAAAGGCACTTGGACAATCCACAGAACTACTGGCAAAATATGTTGTGGACTGATGAAACCAAAATTGAGAATTGGGATGAACACACAACGTCATGTATGGAGCAAAAAATGGAACAGCTCACCAACATCAAAACCTTATTCCCACCGTAAAGCATGGTCGAGGGAGAATCATGGTCTGGGGCTGTTTTGCTGCCTCAGGGCCTGGTCAACTTGCAATCATTAATGGGAAAATGAATTTGAAAGTTTATCAGGATGTTTTGCAAGAAAACGTGAGGCAATCTGTCAGACAGTTGAAGCTAAAAAGAGAATGGATGCTGCAACAGGACAATGATCCAAAGCACACAAGTAAATCAACTTCAGAATGGTTTTGAAGAACAAAATAAATGTTCTGGAGTGGCCAAGTCAAAGTCCTGACTTTAACCCCATTGATAAGCTGTGGCATTACTTAAACACAGTGATTCATGCAAGACATCCCAGGAGTCTGACTGAATTGCAGCAGTTTTGTAAAGAGGAATGGTCAAAAATTGATCCTGATCGATGTGCCAGACTGATCTGCAACTACAGGAAGCGTCTGGTTGAGGTTATTGCGGCAAAAGGGGGGGGGGGGGGGTGACCAGCTATTAAATGCAATGATTCAGTTACTTATTCCTTCCCCTTTTGTCATTGTTTGCATGTTATCCTCATTAAAAATATGACAACCTATAAATGTTTGGGTGTTTTTAGTTAAAGCAAACACTTTTTTCATCCGTGTGATTTTGAGAAAGATCAGATCACATTTGATGGTGATTTTATGCAGAAATGTGAGAAATTCCAAAAGCTTCAGATACTTTTTCAGGTCACTGTATATAATATAATGGTTAATAGTATTACTTTTCTTTGTATTTACAGATGTTACTCAGGTCTCTTGGTTTGTTTCTGTGTCTTACAAACTTATGATAAAAAGAAGTGCTTTAAAATGTTATTAATTTAATTCTTAGTTAAAATTAGCTCATTGAAGAATAACAAAATGACTGGGGAGCCACCGTGCACCGTGGCTGCACGGTGGCGCAGTGGTTAGCGCTGTTGCCTTGCAGCAAGAAGGTCGTGGGTTCGCATCCCGGCCCAGGGTCTTTCTGCATGGAGTTTGCATGTTCTCCCCGTGTATGCGTGGGTTCTCTCCGGGTACTCCGGCTTCCTCCCACAGTCCAAAAACATGCATGATAGGTGAATTGATCACTCTAAATTGTCCCTAGGAATGAATGTGAGTGTGAATGGTTGTCTGTCTCTCTGTGTTGGCCCTGCAACAGACTGGCGTCCTGTTCAGGGTGTACCCTGCCTAACGCCTGATAATTGCTGGGATAGGCTCCAGCTGCCCCGTGACCCTGAATTGGATAAGCGGTTAAGAAGATGGATGGATGGATGGATGGCATTTAAAATGTATATTTAACATTATGTGATTTGTATCGATTATTATCAATATCGATTAATATGACTATTTTTTTATCGATGTGCTCTTTTTCTATATCGTCCAGCCCTATTAGTGTTTTTATTTTATTTTTTATTTTTACGTGTCCTGTCTAGCAGTTTGCTACTCAGAATTGGTGTCTGAGTACCAAGTACAAGCCCAACAGATTTACTTTCCCAAGCAGAGTATTACAGCTTACTCCACTGATGTATATGTATGAAAAAATCTTTATTAGTGATTACTGTGGGTTCAATTTCCTGATGTTATGGACACGAAACCGAGACAAGAAGGAAGAAGGGAAGAAGGTGAAATAAAGAAACAGGACCAGTAGAGGCGCGAACCGGACGACACAAGACAGGGAGGCAAACAAAGAACACAAGAAAACATCCCAGTCCTCCACCTCTGCCAGATGGCAGAGAAGCGGTAAAACAAAACAAACAAAAACAACGAACTGAACAGAACCACACCAATAGTTCAGATCCAGTAATAAAAACTAAGAATTACACATTCACTACACACAAGCATGGATTAATGAACACAATACTAATGTTTCTGGTAAACTCCTGGTAACAACTAACTAATAAAGATAACCTCAGCTCAAGATATGTCCGTCCACACCAATGTCCCCACACCTATGTGTTTGTGTAAGCATGCAGGTCTGAATAAGGTTTCCCCATGCAAGTGATTGATAGCTGGTGTAAGGAACCGTCAATCTGTCCTACAGGAATCGACACAGACACGAAGGAGGCAGGAGAGGCATGCGTCCAGAGTCCCACAGAGCGCGGGAGCCACAGGCGGACCACCGCAGGGCCGATCACCCACCAAGAGAGGAACAGATGGAAGCCCCAGGGGAATACCCACCAGCCGCAATGCTGGGGCCCGAGAGATCGTAGGGATGAGGCCGCGGGGGATCAGGGGCACCCCTGCCCCCCAGCAGCGCCCCGACCAGGGACCCGCCGAGAGGGGTCCCCCGCCTCCAGGCAGGAGGCGCCCGCAGCCGACCGACGGACAACACACGCTGCCGCCACCCCAGACCAATACCCACCGCCAACAACCCGGCCCCCCCCACACACCCACACGCCAGGGAGCCACAGCAAAAGCCACAGCGGATGTACTCATGCGTACACATTCTTACATATACAGGACACACGAAAAAAGGACACTGTGCACTCATTCATACACCCCATACATACTCTATACTCCCAGGCCCAGGGACAGACGCCCCGATAGAGCACCCTGCCCCTGCACCAGGGAGACAGACCTCTTGCTCACCAGGACGGGGACAGCAGACCGCCAAGGCCCCCACCCCGGCAAGAGTATGGCCCATCAGCCCAGCTCCCCAACCAAACGGACTGATAATTCACCCGGGCTCCAACCCCTGATGGTCCAACGAACAGGGGTGTGGAAAGACCCCCAGCCTCTCTCCCCCTGCTCAATTTTGGTGTTGTTCTAATGTGCACTTAAAACAGAGGGGTGGGGCATGGGAATACTGCCGGGTACCCCCATCTCCCTTCCCGGGCCCTCAGTGTCTAGATGCATTTAAACAGTGGGTTGGGCACCACAGTGGGTGGCACCACAGGTGAGGCCCCTTATAAGGGGCCCCGCCTCCAGTGCCGAGGCGCACCCACCGCCTGGTCCTACATGTGCGTGTGTCATGTAAATGTTGCAAGTATAAGTGTCTAAGTTGCTCGATAAAATTGGGACCCAGGCCGCCACCGGGTAGGGAAGACGGAAACTCCATCGGGCACACCAGTGACGTGCCCACGTCCCAAGGCCTTTTGAATGGTAGAATGAAGGAGCAGGTGGACAGAGGCAAATGGGGATGGGGAGGAAATAACTGAGGTGACACGATGCCATTCATTGGGGCATGGAGTAACCTGAGGATCCCTAAACAGCTGACCGTTAACATAGAGTTTATCTACAGTAACTGTAGACTTACAGCCCTCATTAATATTTCTTTCGTTTCTTTCTAATTTGAAATAACATGAGTCTTCTTTCCAGGATTTCTTTCGGAAATTGACCATTGACGCTGTAATTCATCCCCCGCAGCTCTCTCCCACGTCTTTCTGTTTAAAATGTTCAAATTTGGCAACAATTGGTCGCGGGCGGGTGTGTTGGGTTTCTTACCTCCGATGGAAGGTTATGTTTTTAACCATGTCGATTGGCAGTTTCAGCTGATCTTGGATGGACTGTCGGAGGGTTGTTTCAGCGTCTTCCTCAGCCTGCTCTGGTATCCCAGAAAAGAAAAGATTATCTCTCATGGATCGGGCCTGGATGTCTAAGATCGACTCCTTGAATATTTTATTTTCTCCAGACAACTGGGTCATCCCCTCGGTGAGTCTTTTAACGTCTTCTTTCAGTGTTTGATTTTCTGTAACGAGCCAAGCTACCTGTTGTTGGCTGAATCAGGTTTCCGTGACTTACCCATAACGATGTTGTCAAAGCACTCATCTAGGTAGCACTCCAGCGAATCCAATGTTTCCTCGTCCAGGTTGATTAGATGAAAGAAATAATTTGATTGTTAGTTTAAACGGACAGAAGTGTTTTGGTTCAAAGGTATTGCCTTACTTTACCTGACATTGTTTGTTTATTTTACCAGTATACCGCCATGTTTACTTACGCACAGCTCTCGCGAGAACTCAGCAGCTCATCCTCGCTCCTCGCTCCTGATACTTCCAGTCTAATTCCTGCATGACTCCAGCCTACAGCCCTATTAGTCAATGCTTCCAGCTGTGTTGCTGCATAACATCATTGCTGGAAGCTATAAAATGGCCCCCACAGTTGCTCACAAAAACACAAAATGAAGCTTTTTCTGTAGCATCAGCTTTAGTTTTCTTAGTTAACACAAAAAGTTAGAAAAAGCCAAACGTTAATGGAACACATGAAACCAAGTTTAACACTGGGGTTCAAAAGCATGGCTCCTCAGGAGAAGGAGCTCTGGCGCATTGTTTAATGCATTACACCAGGAGTGCGCTGTAATGCCTTTCAAGTTACCTGTACATCTCACTGATGTGCACGGAGCTTCATGACTGGTGAGACACTCCTCTGGAATCAAATATATTAAACCCAAATTAGGTAATATTATTTAGATGTTATATATCAGTTTCAAACTTAATTGGACCATTTCGTTGTTTAAGTAAGGTGACCTTAGTTAAATTGGGCCAACAGGTAAAATGAGCTGAATAAGATTTGAGCATCCGAGTTTTGACAATGACCGCAAGGGATTCCAAATTGCTCGCAGGAATATAGTCGTGGCCAAAGGTTTTGAGAATTACATAAATATTGGAAATAGGAAAAGTTGCAGCTTAAGTATTTATAATACCAATTTGCATATACTCCAGAATGTTATGAACAGTGATAAGATGAATTGCATAGTCCTTTGTCATGAAAATTTCACTGCATTTCATTGCTGTCATTAAAGGACCTGCTGAGATAATTTCAGTAATGGTCTTTTCACCTCAGCCTCATCTAGGCAGGTGTCACACTATTAAAGACTGATTATACACTACCGTTCAAAAGTTTGGGGTCACATTGAAATGTCCTTATTTTTTAAGGAAAAGCACTGTACTTTTCAATGAAGATAACTTTAAACTAGTCTTAACTTTAAAGAAACACACGCTATACATTGCTAATGTGGTAAATGACTATTCTAGCTGCAAATGTCTGGTTTTTGGTGCAATATCTACATAGGTGTATAGAGGCCCATTTCCAGCAACTATCACTCCAGTGTTCTAATGGTACAATGTGTTTGCTCATTGGCTCAGAAGGCTAATTGATGATTAGAAAACCCTTGTGCAATCATGTTCACACATCTGAAAACAGTTTAGCTCGGTACAGAAGCTACAAAACTGACCTTCCTTTGAGCAGATTGAGTTTCTGGAGCATCACATTTGTGGGGTCAATTAAACGCTCAAAATGGCCAGAAAAAGAGAACTTTCATCTGAAACTCGACAGTCTATTCTTGTTCTTAGAAATGAAGGCTATTCCATGCGAGAAATTGCTAAGAAATTGAAGATTTCCTACAACGGTGTGTACTACTCCCTTCAGAGGACAGCACAAACAGGCTCTAACCAGAGTAGAAAAAGAAGTGGGAGGCCGCGTTGCACAACTGAGCAAGAAGATAAGTACATTAGAGTCTCTAGTTTGAGAAACAGACGCCTCACAGGTCCCCAACTGGCATCTTCATTAAATAGTACCCGCAAAACACCAGTGTCAACATCTACAGTGAAGAGGCGGCTGCGGGATTCTGGGCTTCAGGGCAGAGTGGCAAAGAAAAAGCCATATCTGAGACTGGCCAATAAAAGAAAAAGATTAAGATGGGCAAAAGAACACAGACATTGGACAGAGGAAGACTGGAAAAAAGTGCTGTGGACGGATGAATCCAAGTTTGAGGTGTTTGGATCACAAAGAAGAACGTTTGTGAGACGCAGAACAACTGAAAAGATGCTGGAAGAATGCCTGACGCCATCTGTTAAGCATGGTGGAGGTAATGTGATGGTCTGGGGTTGCTTTGGTGCTGGTAAGGTGGGAGATTTGTACAGGGTAAAAGGGATTCTGAATAAGGAAGGCTATCACTCCATTTTGCAACGCCATGCCATACCCAGTGGACAGCGCTTGATTGGAGCCAATTTCATCCTACAACAGGACAATGACCCAAAACACACCTCGAAATTGTGCAAGAACTATTTAGAGAAGAAGCAGGCAGCTGGTATTCTATCGGTAATGGAGTGGCCAGCGCAGTCACCAGATTTGAACCCCGTTGAGCTGTTGTGGGAGCAGCTTGACCGTATGGTACGCAAGAAGTGCCCATCCAACCAATCCAAATTGTGGGAGCTGCTTCTAGAAGCGTGGGGTGCAATTTCTCCAGATTACCTCAACAAATTAACAGCTAGAATGCCAAAGGTCTGCAATGCTGTAATTGCTGCAAATGGAGGATTCTTTGATGAAAGCAAAGTTTGATGTAAAAACAATCTTATTTCAAATAAAAATCATTATTTCTAACCTTGTCAATGTCTTGACTCTATTTTTTATTCATTTCACAACGTATGGTGGTGAATAAGTGTGACTTTTCATGGAAAACATAAAATTGTTTGGGTGACCCCAAACTTTTGAACGGTAGTGTATATGTAGTTTATGATGACCTTTGACAAAAATTTGTATTTTTTTTACCCCAGTCCAAATCTCACAGAAGTCAGTTTATATCCATTTTAGATAGAGGCTGTCATTTTGTGCTATTTATACATGTCACATATGAACAGACTCCTCTTAGAGCTCATCAGTTACACATGACTGAGCTTTGTCTTAAACATCGGGGATCAAACATTTAGAAAAGTATTTTGCTGTGTCACAGCATGAGGCTAAGCCTTCAGGTCTGGCTTTTTGCCAAGTAAATGGAGGGTATATTATCTTCCACATTAAAGGTCACATCTGTATGATACGTCATGGCTCTCATAACATACCACCACTTAACACATTATTGAAGTCAGTTCCTTATATCATCTAAACCCTGCCCCCTGACAGCAGTAATTGCAATGTTTCAGCAAGAAAAGTCGGTATTTGGCTCATTTTACCTAATCAATCTGGCTGTGGACAATGACTGAAAATAAACTGGTTTAATTTGGTGTCCAAAACATCACGCCATGGAAATACAGTAATTACATTTCGACATCATTTAATCTGACCAAAATTCAACAACACAGATATTAATCTGGCCCTAAAGACATATGTTTGCACATTTTTGGTAGTTATGGCCTAATACCTGGCCAGGGCCCCATAGAAGCATTAAATGGTCTTTGTCAAACAATATTTTCAACTAGGATTGTGAAATTCCGAAAATATATGTATTCTCAAGACTCCTCGTATATAAAGACAGAAGCTTGTCTTTGCTGCGTTCAGTGCACTACACACCTTTGGTACATTCAAGGAACTTCCGAAATGTATAGTGAGTTCACTAACAGAGGACATTTAAAACTTATAACAAAAAACACAGAAAGTAATACTATAAACCATTAACTTCTCTCTAATGGCGGTTGGCATACCAACCCCAAATTGCTTTTAGTTTAATCTTCTTGGCCTCACACGACCAAGCTGAATTTCAACACGAGCACACCCTTGCCCAAAACAGTACTTTTCAATTGCAAAGCCATAACTACTTTTGGTTTGGAAGAATAGAACACCTAACGTTAGCAAAGTTAGCAACTGAGTTAGCTTACCGATCCAAGGGGAAAGTCAGCGTTTCCACGTGTGTTTTGATGGAGTAAAAATGTTTTAGCTGAGTTCATGTAGTGTAGGCATCGCCTAAAACTACTGTAGTTTCTGTTCTTCTGCCGTCTTCTCTTCTGAGACTGATAATGTCTCAGGGGGTCTGAAGCAGAGCATTTTTCTCAGTGTAAGCAGAGCTGTCCCAACCATATAGTTGGATCACAGAGACCATATCTGTCAACCCTCAACCTTTGGCTGATACTTTCTGGTAGATGTAAACAAAACATAATTTTTGGTTTAAATGTACATTTTTTTATATTTTAATTCAAATATAATTCTTTAAGCAAATGTTAAATGTTCACCCCTTATAAAAGCCCAGTGGATGTATTTTTTTTTTAAATGTAAGATTTTATGAAAATATTTGATATTCAACCTTTAATATAGACTATATTTTTACACGGTTTCTAATGTACATCTACAGCTGCATATAAACACTTTTTGGTAAGAAAAATATCACAATATATATAAAATTTCAGATTTCAGCTGAAAAATATCGAGATGCATCCCTATTTTAAAGTCATTAAGGTATAAATGATAAGTGATCACGATTCTATACATGTTTAAGTAATTGGCCCCAACACTACTGTAGGGTAATGAAGTTAACACCGATTAACTGAAATTATATTTATTTTAATGTATATTAAGGTATTGAATTTTATTTATATTGTGGTATTTTTACAGTATGAAGTGGATTGGTGTCTTCTGACATCAAGGTGAGACAAGTGTTATAATTCCAGAACCACCGAAGGTCAACTAGCAGCATGGTAGAAACTTTTTTTTTAGGGGAACTGTAGTTGTAACACTTTCTGCCACAACTGGCCTTTCAAGGACATTCATGATCTTGATGTGCCCCCTGTCTTCGAACAATGGATGAGAAGATGTGGACAGTCAATGTACCTGTCAGACCAGCTGTATCTGAAGTAATTTACTGTAGCTAGGAGAAATATGTATCCTTTTATGAACTTCAGTCTTACTACAATTCCCTATTAAAGTATTAAAAAGTTGTACAAACAGTTACATTAAATTACTCACCGGGCAAAAAAAATCCCGTCTGGGTGCACCCTGTACACTCGCACGAAAGCCAGTGAAATTTTTTCACGAACAACCATGTTTTGTTAAAGCAAATTTTCAAAACATATTTTCTCAAGGGCTGCACAATGCTGCAGTTGGTATCACTGTTGCCTTGCCACTCTGGAGTCTTGTCATGGTGTTTACACATTTTAACTTAGCATTCTTGGGTTCCCGCCAGATACCCTTTGCTTCCTCCCACAGTCCAAAAACATGACTGATATGTTGTTTGGTCTCTCTAAATTGTCCTTTGGTGTGAGTTGTTTGTCCTTTTTTTCTCTGTGTTGCTATGTAATCAACTGGCGACCTGTCCAGTGTGTACCCTGCCTCTTGCCTGATGACCACTGGAGGTAGGCACCAGCCCCCATGTGACCCTTCAAGGATAAGCAGAATAGATATATGGCTGGATGGATATTATCTCAATTGCAAATATCCTTAACTATATAAAAATCACACTTGAGAGTAAAGTTATTTCACTATAGCAATTATAACTGGATACAGCTTGCCATACGCTGGACTTTGGCGGCCGGGTTGAGCTCCAGCTTTGTGGTGCAGACTGGTTGCTTTTGTGGTCTGAGATGGGAGAGGGCCCCTCGGTGGGAAGAGTAACAACGTAACATAGTTCACCCAAAAGTCTCATATAACAAATTGCTAGATTTGTCGCCAATTGCTTTTATTTTTTGAAAAGAATCGCAAGAGGGGTCTAAAAACTTGCTAATTATAGCTACACTGAGAAGACTGTCTGCAACTCCTCACTCTACCTCACCTCACCCTCCCCACTACATTAAGAAAGCAGTCTGTTACTGATCAATTTACAGCCTTCAATCTCCACTTCAGGGTGTGGTTAAGCCCTAACAAGTCAAGCACAAGAAGCCCAAAGCATAAAAACAGATTTAATTTAAAGGCAACTAGTATACAGAAACAATAAATTTAATGATTAAAAAAAAATACATTAACGCAATTAAAAAACCTAGCATGCTAAAAATGGTTGTAATTAATAGCAATTAAAGCGATAATTTGACATCCCTACTATTAGTGTGCCACATTTCCGCAGTGTGTTATGGAAGAACGTCTAGACGTGACTGACTAGCCATTTCTTTTTACAGTGGATTTCCCCAATCCCCCCCGTCGGTATAATTTGACACCCAAAAGCGAAATTTCCCCTACACCCCTCCCCCTTTTTTATCCATTACACAGTTCTGCATACCCACACCCTCTAAGCCATCAGGAGCAAATGCAGTTGCAGGATACGCCAATTTACTGATTCCAGGCACAGGGATATATTGAATTTCCCCTTTTTTGGGGATAAATAAAGAATCTATCTATCTATCTATCTATAACGGATAACAGAAAAACATGAGGCAGCCCAGATTTATTTAATTTTTATTTCAAAGCGCTTGTGGGTCCCCTAAAGCTGCTACTGTATTTCGGAATTATTCGATAAATGTTCTGAATCTTACCCAGCACTTCCTTAGATGGTGGTAGGAGACTGAGGCCAGCTGTATGGATGCTGGAGTCGTCTTGTGAAACCATTCCTCCTTCCTGGAAGGAACGCACCAGTTCCCTAAGACGTTTCAATTCCTCTCTAACACGCTCCATTTCCTGCTGACGCTGCTGCTTGGCCTCGGTGGTTGGATTAAGCTTAAGGTGGATGACCCGGGTCTTGACAGGATCATAGTCTCCCTAAACCAAATAGAAGAACAGATGAGTTATTTCTTAAATAATCGAACAGTTGACTTTGGGCCCACTGTAGCTTAAGTGGTAGGATTTTGCCCTGTATTTGGTGGGTTGCCTGTTCAAAACCCTGCTCTATTTTTCTTGGTCATTGTGTTCTTGGGCAAGACACTTCACCCGCTTTGCCATGCAAGTGTTTTCTGTCAGTGTGGCCCAGGGCAGCTGTGGGTACAATGTAGCTTACCCTCACTGTTCACTAGCGTGTGAATCTGTGTGAAAATGGGTTAAAGACTGAATGCTGGGTAAAGCGGTTTGTGGCCCTATAAAAAAGTACTATACAAATGCAGGCAATTTACCAACTGACTGATCTCGTCCTGATTATAGAGGAGAAGCTTTTTGAAATTTGAATAAAAGCTAGATAATGGAAAATTTCTGGAAATTTAAAAGGGGCTTTCCACGTGGTGGAAGAGTCTGTTGCCGACTTTGATTAGCAAGCTCAGCAGATTAATGCCAACTAGGACGCTTCGCTTAGTTTAGAAAAATCAGGAGGAAAAGTAAATCAAGATTTTTTTTAAATTAGCTAAGATTCTAACATGTTTATGCTACCTAGCATGCTAATACTAGCTATCGCATCATCATTAGCTTGAAGGTAATTAAGTACAGACAGTTAAGCAAAATTGAAAAATGCAGTAAAACGCGAACATAATAATGCTAAATTGCATGCTAATGCTATCAAGCATGCATTCTTTAGTCTCAAAAGAACCGATACAAAAAGTTATAAAAAAACTCCCTTAAATGCTAATGCTAACTAGCATGCTTATGCTAACTTGCATGCTAATGCTAGCTAACATGTTAATATTAACATTAGAAAAATAAGTATGAAAATTTAGCAAAATGCTGAAAATTTTCTGAAATGCTAACATAAGCTTTCATGCTAATGCTAACTAGTAATGTCTTTAGCATCTGAGGAATCATTATGATGAGTTAAAAAATCTGCTCAAATTCTACTCAGACCTAGCATACTCAAGATAACAAGTATGCTCAGCTGGTTAGAATACTATCTGTATCTGAGACGTGTACATACTTTTCTAATGTGTATATATAATTTTCCTTGCTTTACAGTGCACTACATTGCATGGGAGGCAGTTTTTTTAATGGCTTTAAATTCATTTTTAGGGTGTAAATACTTTTTTATTGGGTGTAAGTGATTGATCCATCATGGCTGTATCTAGGGTTGGAGTACCTCAGGTTAAAATTCATTTTTATTAGTAGTATAACACAATAAAAGTTTATGAAATTCTATGGGAAATCTGGACGTATTTATTTTGTAGAGCTTATTTGAGTTTTATTTTGAGTCCATCATGGCTGTATCTAGGGTTGGAGTACCTCAGGTTAACATTAATTTTTATTAGTAGTATAACACAATAAACTGCTAAGATATTATATGGGAAATCCGGAGGCTTTTATTTTGTAAAGCTTGTTTGATTCTTATATTGCAAGTCCAGCAATGACATTAGTGGGTGCTTGATTGTCAGTAATGATGTTGATTAAAAAAAATTCTTAAAGTGTGAATGGGTAATCTTTTGTTTTCGCTAATCTAAACACACAACTCTATCTCATTCAAAATCTGAGAAAGAATGAGAGCAAGATTGACTTACAAAAAGGCTTGGCTCAAAAAAATAAAATAAAAATAAATCACACAACTCTCAATTTAAAGGTATAGGAAAATGTGTTCGGAATTCTTTGACATCTGAGCGCTCTGTAGCCTGCTGAGAGAAAACAGAGAAATTTTGAAAATATCGTGTGAATGTCAAATGTCAAAAACTAACAGATATCAACATCTGGTCTTCACTTCTGAACAGAGCACGGACGTATCTACAACCTGAACTTTTTAAGTCGTTTCTAGGTAAACATATGATGACACAGTAAATCCTCAAAAATGGTGGATTTTCATGATTTTTTGACAACTGACTTCATTCACTCCTACAAAATGTTTGGAGTTTTAATATATGTATTTTGGGCATACATGACCTGCATTAAAGCGGGTCGAAGATAAATACAGAGTCCAGTTTAGACGTGTAGAATAATAAGAACCTGCCCGCAGTGCATTGGGCAGGCACAAATGAAGAATACAGTTTTGAGGTGTAGAATAACAGGTGCCTGCCTGCATTGCATTGTGCAGGCTCCAATTATGAATTTTTAAATACTTAGTCTGGAACAAAAATGAAAACAAATGACTGAGTTACCTTGATTACCATTTTATCCCACTGAGATTACACCTCATCCACACAGCCAGGAACTTTTGACACAAGGGATGAGAGAATTAAAAAAAAATTGGAGACCAGCAACATAAAACTTAAGGTAGTCAACTAATTTTATTGGTTGTATTAATAATTAGTGTGATTGAAGTAAGAGATAAACTGTACTTAAGAAGGCATACAAATAAGGCTATGTATAAAGAGTAAGTATAAAGTAAATAAACATTTTATTGCTGTAGAAGATGCAAAGAAGCAGTTAAATTTGCCAAATACATTGACATGTAGTGATGGGTATCATTTAGTTTTTATCCGATACCGGTGCCAAACCAGTATTTTTGAAACGGTGCTGGTGCCTAAATGGTGTTTAAAGAATTGAAAACACAAACTTTGTCCAAAAACCCTCTTTTTCTTCTTTAGTAGGGCTGTTAAAGGATTACATTTTCTGATCTAATTAATCACAGGATAGCTGTGAATGAATCAAAATTCTAACCTATTTCTACCTATTTAGACTTGCTTATGAGTAACACTTCTATTGTTTTTTTTTAATATTGCTTTTTACTTGCTTGTTTTTAATTTTCAAAAAAATAATTGTATTGATTACTGTTTTATTGTAAATGCTTTTTTGTATTTTAATCTTCTAAGTTATTTAAATCAATTTAAAGGGGCTATATCATGCAAAATCAAGTTTTTGGAATTTTCAACCATCTGGTAATGCAATTTTCTCATAAAAAAACACACCAGAGTGGTTTTTCAAAACAAAAAGGAAGAAAGAAAGAAGATGAAGAAGAGAAACGGGACCAGTAGAACTGACAAGATAGGGATGTAAACAAATAACACAAGAAAACATCCCAGTTGGACGGAAGTAAAAAAAAAAAAAAAAAACAATAAAAAAGAACAATATTAACAAAACGGATTATGTAATATGAACTAAGAACTACACATTCACTACACACAAAAATGGATTAATGAATACGATGCTAATGTCGCTGGTAAGCTTCTGGCAGCAACTATCTGTTGATGATAACCTAGCCCAAGAATGTGTCCGCACACACTAATGTCCTGACACCTGTTAGGGTAAAGAATAGTGGTTTAACCTAGAAAGAATCACACACAGGGGTCGGAGAGAAATTGAGGTTAAATGAACTCCGCAGTGGGAGATAAAATAAGTAAAGTTCTGCAGAGGGAGACCAGGAAGATACTCTGGTTGAGCGTGTGTCTGTTCTCCTCTCAGCTTCTCAGACAGTCTCCCAGCCCTGTCTCCTGATCACACAGCTCTGTCACCTGGTCTCAAAGGGCCCTCCCACTGCAGTCTCTCTTTATTTGGTCAAACTTCATTAGCATCTTAAAAGAACAGGGTGTATACAAAGGAGCATATGGTTGAAACCAAATGACATTTAAAAAGAACATTTAAACTATGTGATAAAGAAATACACCCTACGAAAATAATAATACAACATTATTATTTTTCCCTAACACCACCTATGTGTGTGAGCACAGAGAAGTAAATAAGGTTTCCCCAGGTGATTGATAGGTGGTGTAAGGAGCAGTCAATCCATCCTACAGGAGTCGACGCAGACACGAAGGAGGTCGGAGATGTACAGTCAAGTCAATAAATATTGGGACATCGACACAATACTAACATTTTTGGCTCTATACACCACCACAATGGATCCAATAAATCAAACAAGATGTGTTTTAACTGCAGAATGTCAGCTTTTATTTGAGGGTATTTACATCCAAATCAGGTGAACTGTGTAGAAATTACAACAGTTTGCATATGTGCCTCCCACTTGTTAAGGGACCAAAAGTAATGGGACAGAATAAGAACCATAAATCAAACTTATACATTTCAATACTTTGTTGCAAATCCTTTGCAGTCATTTTCAGCCTGAAGTCTGGAACACATAGACATCACCAGACGTTGGGTTTCATCCCTGGTGAGGCTCTGCCAGGCCTCTACTGCAACAGTCTTCAGTTCCTGCTTGTTCCTGGGGCATTTTCCCTTCAGTTTTGTCTTCAGCAAGTGAAATGCATGCTCAATCGGATTCAGGTCAGGTGATTGACTTGGCCATTGCAAAACAGTCCACTTATTTCCCTTCAAAAACTCTTTGGTTGCTTTTGCAGTATGCTTTGGTTCATTGTCCATCTGCACTGTGAAGCGCCGTCCAATGAGTTCTGAGGCATTTGGTTGAATATGAGCAGATAATATTGTCCGAAACACTTCAGAATTCATTGTGCTGCTTTTGTCCGCAGTCACATCATCAATAAATACAAGAGAACCAGTTCCACTTGCAGCCATACATGCCCATGCCATGACACTTCCAGCACCATGCTTCACTGATGAGGTGGTATGCTTAGGATCATGAGCATTTCCTTTCCGTCTCCATACTCTTCTCTTCCCATCACTCTGGTACAAGATGATCTTGGTCTCCTCTGTCCATAGGATGTTGTTCCAGAATTGTGAAGGCTTTTTAAGATGTTGTTTGGCAAACTCTAATCTGGCCTTCCTGTTTTTGGGGCTCACCAATGGTTCACATCTTGTGGTGAACCCTCTGTATTCACACTGGTGGAGTCTTCTCTTGATTGTTGACTTGGACACAGATACACCTACCTCCTGGAGAGTGTTCTTCATCTGGCCAACTTATGTGAAGGATGTTTTCTTCACCAGGGAAAGGATTCTTCGGTCATCCAACACAGTTGTTTTCCGTGGTCTTCCGGGTCTTTTGGTGTTGCTGAGCTCACCGGTGCGTTCCTTCTTTTTGTGAATGTTCCAAACTGTTGTTTTTGTCACGCCTAATGTTTTTGCTATCGCTCTGATAGGTTTCTTTTGTTTTTTCAGCCTAATGATGGCTTGCTTCACTGATAGTGTAAGCTCTTTGGATCTCATCTTGACAGTTGACAGCAAAAGATTCCAAATGCAAATAGCACACTTGAAATGAACTCTGGACCTTTTATCTGCTCATTGTAATTGGGATAATGAGGGAATAACACACACCTGGCCATGGAACAGCTGAGAAGCCATTTGTCCCATTACTTGTGGTCCCTTAACAAGTGGGAGGCACATATGCTAACTGTTGTAATTCCTACACCGTTCACCTGATTTGGACGTAAATACCCATAATAAAAGCTGACAGTCTGCAGTTAAAGCACATCTTGTTCCTTACATTTGATATCCATTTTGGTGGTGTATAGAGCCAAAAATGTTAGCATTGGGTTGATGTCCCAATATTAATAAGCCCCAGGGGAACACCCCGCAGCCCCAATGCTGGGGCCCAAGAGATCGCAGGAAGGAGCCCATGGGCTCCGTCGGTAACCTACTACCCACCCTTCTCCGGTCCCTCTCCGAAGCCCTTAAAACCAATATAAATAGGGCCATTCTCCTTAGCCCAAGACTGGAAACACGCCCACACCACAAACAATTTGGCTCTCCACTAAACCTCAAAGTGTCTGATGTCGGATATCGATCGGACACCACTTCTAGACTGCACATTTCTCAACAAAATGTGTCCGGTCTCTCTGAAAGTAACATTCCGGTAATTTTGAACAACAGATCCCTTAACACTCTCAAGCACCGAAAGAAATATCAGGGTAGTGATGTAGTTAATAATATATACAATATATATATATATACACACATATATATATATACACACACACATATATATAAGTCATTATATAAGTATATATAAGTCATTAGGGCCATGTAGTAAAATGAAATTATTGTGAACCTGTGATCGGGGAAGAACTTAATGTTTTAGTGTGGTATTTTTATCTTCTTCCCACTGTCACATAACACAGTTGCAGGTTTTAATTACTTTTTATGTGGGGTTTTCAGACAGCTTTTATAAGGTATTGTATTAAATATCGTCACACATCAATATTGATGTGTGACGATGCTTACCAAAGAACAATGCTTAGCTTGAATGAAGGCAGATGGTGTGGGAAAAGAGGAAGAAGGAAGATTAAATAGAAAACAGGCGTTTATCTAACAAAGAGGCTGTATGAAATTGGCTGGGGAAGTCAAGGTCAGTTTAGGAAGAGAGGCTGGGAATGTTGGGACTCCTTTTATGCTTGTCAGAGAGATTTTCATATTACGTCTGAGAAATTTAACTTATCTGGATCTGTGTGTAATAAAAGCTGTGGTCCACTGGAAGTTGGTGTGCACTCTGGGATTATTCTCTAGGACTGCATTTGCCTGCAGGTGAGATGCGCAAAAATTTGATAATTGTGTCTGTTTCTTATTTTCTCTCTTTTGACAGAAATTATGAATACTCTCAGAAGGTGGAAGAAGAAGTGAATTAAAAGCCATATTTTGGCGCCTGTTCCTTTAAAGGCAGGCTTTAATGAATGAGTAAAAATTCTACCTTTCAACAGTAGCAACATTAAACATTAGATCTCTATCAGGGAAGTTCCTCCTAATCAATGATTCCATCATAACAAAAGATATACTGTACATGCTCTATTTCTTTTCAAAACTTGGCTAGTTAAAAATAATGAATAAACAGTAATGATAGAGACTTGTCCAGTAGAATATTTAAATGAAGAAATATAAGCGGCGACAGACTGGCTGCAGTCATTTACAGCTCAATGAACCTGAAAAAAGTTTCTCTAGGTGAAATTGAATCTTTCGAATATCTTGCTTTTGAGACTAATGAGCCAAACAAAGTCCTATTTCTAAACATATATAGACCACCAAAACCTAACACAAACTATTTTAAATGACTTCAACGACCTTTGCTCTGCAACTTCTATAAACTACGACCAATTAATAATTGTGGGATATTTTGACATCCATGCTGACAATCAGCAAAATACAGGGACTAAAGCATTAAACGATACCCTCCATAACTTCGACCTAACCCAACATATTAATGAACCAACTCACAACCAAGGACACATTCTAGACATACTTAATAGTAAAGACTTAATATCTCTAATATTGCATTAACTGATATTGAATTACACGACCATTTCTGCATATCATTTGAAAGCACAATCATAACTAAAATTCCTTATCACAGTAAGACCACTATTTAAAAAACGCTTTCTCAAACAAAACTCTGCTGAAAACTTTAAAATGATGTACACCCCAACCCGCTCCCAGAACCTCACGCTTGGTGAGCTCGAGCACAGGTTAGACGCTGCAAGAGGCGATCTAGCTGGCGCTTGGGAAACACTTGCGATTGTCATCGGACTTGGAGAAACCGTCAGTGCTGATTGGTGCAACTGGAAATTAATAGAGTAATCTGGAAATTAATTTGGTTGAATTAGACTATAAAAGAAACCGCTGACAGACTGAAGGGGTAGAGAGGAAATTTGCTCTCCCTGTTATCCAAATAATTATTGTTTTGGCTCCCATGAAGACCTTCGACTGGGTCCACAAAAATGCCAGTGAAAGGAATGTAAACAAAGGATCCTCTCCCCCGTACAACAGCATCTACTGACACACACACTGACATGGATTCAGACACACACACTAACACACACACACCGTCGCGTGTGTATCCTAAGGCTCTCTCCTGCACCAGGAAGCTGGATAACAGCGCGCCTCGATGGCAGCGCATTAACCTGTGGACTGGAGCTCATACCCACCCATCCCTCCTGATGTGTCAATGTTAATGTCTGAATATGTGCTTAAATATTTAGGTGTGGTTTTTTTCTATTACCTGTTTTTTGACTAAGGATCAAAACACATGTGAACGCCCCCCCGATCTTATCTTTTCATACATGGGAGCGCCGCTCGGTGGCTGCATGCCCAACAGTTACCTGGATCTGTTTGTTGTTGTTGTTGTTGTATGTAATGATCTTGGACAGGTTGTACTGTAAACTGTAAATTCCTTGTATGTTTGTCATACTTGGCCATTAAAGCTGATTCTGTAGCTCAGAGAATAGACTTCAAAGTGCTTTTATTAGTCTATAAATCATTAAATTGCTTAAGGACAGTGTACATTACAGATCTGCTTTTGTGGCACAAACCGTCCAGGTCACTCAGGTCCAACAACTTTAATCTACTGATCGTCCCTAGAACCACAACCAAGCATGGAGAAGCAACTTTCAATTTCTATGCTCCCAACATCCGGAACAAACTCCCAGACAAATGCAAAACAGCAGAGACACTAAACTCTTAAATCTAAAATAAAAATGTACCTATTTAGACATGCTTAGGAGTAACTGATACTATTATTGCCAATACTTTTATTATTCAACGTTTTTATTCTAAATTGTTGTTTTTAAGAAAATGCTATTTTTTCTTTTATAAATGTTTGTTTATGCTTTCTCTTACTGATTTATATTTTAATCTTCACATTTCTGTAATTATGTAAAGAACATTCAATTGTCTTATGTTGAAAGTGTGCTATGGAAATAAAGTTGCCTTGCTTTTATGAAGCTAATTTAGTTTGTTTGTACATATGTTTGTTACTGCAGCAACGGAGCTGCAGCCGAACCTGACCATTTGTAGCCCAACAGTTTCGCTCACCCAGGTCCTGCTCAGGTGGAGCAAATATTAAACCCGCTGAGTTGCTGCTGTTTTTAATACAGCACTTGAACCCGCTGCCTATTCCCACCTGTGCTCAGATATAAAATGTTATAAAATAAATACATATTCTAAAATAAACAACTGCACACTAAAATCACCAATTTCACTCAGCACCTGTCAGTTCCTGAACTCATCTGGTCTGTGTGATGACTTCTGAGTTTCAACTGGACTCTAAGAAATACAGAAAGGATTGGGAATCAAACACTGAATTAAAAGGCTGTTTGAAGCCATTCAATACCAAGAAGCCATCATATTTTAAAGTAGATCAAGCAAATCTGGTCACTACTGGACATTGAATAGTGTTGGGTTAAAACTGACTAAATGGAGGTCCAGTGGTCCACCACCACTGAGAACTACATCTCCCAGAATGCACCAGTAAAATGGCCACCAATTGCTGATAAGAAAGACCTATGCAGGAATGATGGCCCTGGCTGATGCACAGTGGACCGGGAAAGTTTGAAGAAGAAGAAGCGAATGGTTAAAGGTCATTCATCGGGAAATAATAAGCTGAAAACGAATAGAAAGGATAAAAGTCTTGGAAAATATCTGACAGTCAGAAGAAAGGGAGTCTCTTTGGATGAAATGGCAAGAAGAAAAGAAGGACAAACAACGGCGGGTTGGCACGGCTGTGTGGTGAATGAGAAGGAGTGGGGAGAAATGGAGGAATATGAGAGTGAGGATGGTAATATGGAGATGAGTTTTGGGCAGGATTCGTTGATAGGAAAGAGAGGTATCAATTCGGATGAAGATAAAACTAGGAAACATCGAAGGGATGTATTAAGTGAAAGTGCAGATGAAGAAGAAAGCGAGTTCAAAATCATATTGAGATTTTGTGAGGGAAATTGAGTAAATAAAGTTCTAAGAGAGGGAAATTGGTTAATCGTTTGTAAGAATAAAGAACAGAGAGAGAAGGCTTGTAAAATAAGAGAAGTGGGAAAACAAAGTAATCAGTGTGAGTAAGGTTGGAATGAGTGCTCAGGGACCGAAAGGAGTGATTTGAGGAATACATATTGAATTAACAATTGAGGAAATAAAAACTAATCTAAAAGGAGCAAAAGTAAAAGATGCTAAAAGTTTTACACAATTTCGAGATGTAACAAAGAAAGAAACGGAGTCAGTATTGATATAACTCCAAGGAAACATTCTACCATACAGAGTATTTTTGGGTTGCATGTCATATTCAGTGAGGGAGTACATTCCAAAACCAGTTCGATGCTTCAACTGTCAGAGATTTGGACATACAGCAAATTTATGTAAAGAAAAGAAGAGATTCCCAAGATGTGGAAAGGAACATAGTTTTGAAGAGTACAGAAATATACGGTGGCCCAGAAGGGTCGACACAACACAACACAAAAAAACACATAAAAGGCAAATAAGTCACAACACAACACAAAAGAAAACGCCAAAACACAACAAAAAAGAAAAAGCCACAACACAAAAGAAAAAAGCCACAACACAACACAAAAGAAAAAAAAAAAGCCACAACACAACACACTAAAAGAAATAAGAGCCAACAACAAAACACGAAAGAGAAAAAATCTCCGACCAGAACACACAAAAAAGAAAAAGCCACAACAAAACACAAAAGAAAAAAAAGCCAACAACACACATCCATAGAAAAAAGCCACAACGACAAAAGTACACAAAGCCACCCCCATAAAAACCACTAAACACGAAAAGAAAAAGAGTCCCACAGTTTAGGACTTAAGAAAAAAGCCACAACACAACACAAAAGAAAAAAGCCACAACAAAACACAAAAGAAAAAGACACAACACAACACAAAAGAAAAAGCCACAACAAAACACAAAAGAAAAAGCCACAACAAAACACAAAAGAAAAAAGACACAACACAACACAAAAGAAAAAGCCACAACACAACACAAAAGAAAAAAGCCACAACACAACACAAAAGAAAAAAGCCACAACACAACACAAAAGAAAAAGCCACAACAAAAGAAAAAGACACAACACAACACAAAAGAAAAAAGACACAACAAAACACAAAAGAAAAAAGCCACAACACAACACAAAAGAAAAAGCCACAACAAAAGAAAAAGACACAACACAACACAAAAGAAAAAGCCACAACAAAACACAAAAGAAAAAGCCACAACAAAACACAAAAGAAAAAGCCACAACAAAACACAAAAGAAAGTCCACACGGAATTAAATTCGCAACGGCCCCTGTGCCTGGAGGAGTGGGACCAATGACCGTGGCCATGCTGATGGCGGTAAAATGTTGTAATGCGCTACAACCATACAGTCTATGGCTACAAGATGAAGATGCAGAGGAAGTAGAAGGAGGAGGAAGAGTTTGCCAACCGCCCAAAAAAATCATACAAAGACGTAGAAGGAGGAGGAAGAGAGCTAGCATAGAATCTGCGGAGTTATCATTACTATTGAGTGAAAAGATAAGTATAAACATATTTAGTTTAGTAAATGTTTGATATGAGCCGTTTTTACAATGTGAATTATTTTTACTGTATTAGAGTTATAAAGGGTTACATAGAGATTTAATTATGTGGGGCCCCGATATCAAACTGTAGGGCATTTTTAGGGCAGTAAGGTAGATAATAGACAGAGCTCATGTTATATTTGAATGATAAATCAATAATCCAAAGGTTTTAAACGACAGAAACAATTTTCCCCAATGTGATACATTGTAGAACAGCACTACATGTACAGATGTGAGGAGTGAAAGAGAAACACTAACATGATACTGGACAACATAGCTAAAAAGTAATAAAATGTGATAGGTAAAAAAACAAACAAACGTCATTTCATTGTTGCAGTTTAGTTTACAGCTGTAAACTAAAGAAGTTTAGAGAAAATAGTCCTCTTATCATTTCATACTAGTCTTCACCTAATTTGTTTACCTAAAATTACAATTTCTGATCTATTTTGATGAAAATTAAATGACCAAGATGTGAAATTCTAAATTCAACCTTCTGTCAGAATCAGAATCCCTATAGTGTTAGCCTTTGTTACTATGGTGAATTAAATGTGATTGCAGAGATTCACTGGATCTTATCATATCTACTCAACTGTCCAATTTTATTATATTATTTTTGTCAGTAACTAGGAGGCCCCCTAAGAACATATGTTGTAGTAGCTGCAGGCACTTTAACACTCTTAAGGTTAAAAAAAGTTTTAATTTTGATAAAGTTATTCCAATTCTAGCTTAGTAGAACACATTAAACAAAGTATCTACATTTTTTTTTTAAAAGTTCACTTTATAAAGATACAGACTAAATTATTCCCCGTTGTCCCTTTTTCAGAATATGTTTTGCCCATTTTGTGGGACAATGCTTCAGACGCTTCTGTCTTTCTGCGGCTCCTGTGGCAGGAATATTGAGTTTTTAAGAAGTCACCAAGCAGACGGTATGTTTCATTAATGTTGTGGTTTTGAACACCAAGTGACTAAAAGGAAACTAAATAAATCACTAACAATTAATTTTTTCCTGCTTAATTTAACTGTTGATGATTGTATATAACATGCCACCAAGTGTTTATGTATGTTGTCTAATATTGTTTTTTTATTTGTGTTCTCAGGGTCTGAAGCAACTGAGGTGGAAGGAATTATCCATAAATATTTTACAGACGGTCATAATTTAGAAATAATTATAGATCTACTGGCTACTAAGCACAACATTTCAATAAGTCTCAGCTCTTTAAAAAGAAAACTACGGGATGCAGAACTAACTCGGAGGACTAACTACACTCCAACTGCTACTGTTCGAGTAGCTATAGCTGAAGAACTTCGGGGATCTGGAAAACTTTTAGGCTACAGAGCAATGTGGCAGGTTCTGAAACAAAAATACTCTTTGACAGTCAGAAGAAAGGATGTTATGCTCCTCATGAGGGAAATTGATCCTTCTGGGATAGAAAATCGTTTAAGGAGGAGGTTTGCCAGAAGAACATACCATTCGATGGGACCAAATGAAGTCTGGCATGTTGATGGGTATGATAAACTAAAACCGTTTGGAATTGGAATAAGTGGCTGTATAGATGGTTTCTCAAGAAAGATCATGTGGCTCACTTGTGGAAAATCCAACAAGGATCCCAATGTGATTGCTCAAAATTATATAAACTGTGTTGCTGAGTTTGGTCTCTTTCCATCACGACTTCGCACTGACTGTGGTACAGAAAATGGTCTTATGGCAGCACTTCATTGTTCCTTGAGATCAGAGCAAACTGATGAATTTACTGGAGCCAGAAGTCAGTTTTTAAAGAGCTGAGACTTATTGAAATGTTGTGCTTAGTAGCCAGTAGATCTATAATTATTTCTAAATTATGACCATCTGTAAAATATTTATGGATAATTCCTTCCACCTCAGTTGCTTCAGACCCTGAGAACACAAATAAAAAAACAATATTAGACAACATACATAAACACTTGGTGGCATGTTATATACAATCATCAACAGTTAAATTAAGCAGGAAAAAATTAATTGTTAGTGATTTATTTAGTTTCCTTTTAGTCACTTGGTGTTCAAAACCACAACATTAATGAAACATACCGTCTGCTTGGTGACTTCTTAAAAACTCAATATTCCTGCCACAGGAGCCGCAGAAAGACAGAAGCGTCTGAAGCATTGTCCCACAAAATGGGCAAAACATATTCTGAAAAAGGGACAACGGGGAATAATTTAGTCTGTATCTTTATAAAGTGAACTTTAAAAAAAAAATGTAGATACTTTGTTTAATGTGTTCTACTAAGCTAGAATTGGAATAACTTTATCAAAATTAAAACTTTTTTTAACCTTAAGAGTGTTAAAGTGCCTGCAGCTACTACAACATATGTTCTTAGGGGCCTGTACTGCAAAAAAAATAAATAAATTGGAAGTTGAGTAGATATGTTAAGATCCAGTAGAATCTCTGCAATCACATTTAATTCACCATAGTAACAAAGGCTAACACTATAGGGATTCTGATTCTGACAGAAGGTTGAATTTAGAATTTCACATCTTGGTCATATTTAATTTTCATCAAAATAGATCAGAAATTGTAATTTTAGGTAAACAAATTAGGTGAAGACTAGTATGAAATGATAAGAGGACTATTTTCTCTAAACTTCTTTAGTTTACAGCTGTAAACTAAACTGCAACAATGAAATGACGTTTGTTTGTTTTTTTACCTATCACATTTTATTACTTTTTAGCTATGTTGTCCAGTATCATGTTAGTGTTTCTCTTTCACTCCTCACATCTGTACATGTAGTGCTGTTCTACAATGTATCACATTGGGGAAAATTGTTTCTGTCGTTTAAAACCTTTGGATTATTGATTTATCATTCAAATATAACATGAGCTCTGTCTATTATCTACCTTACTGCCCTAAAAATGCCCTACAGTTTGATATCGGGGCCCCACATTTATCTCTATGTAACCCTTATAACTCAGTACAGTAAAATCATTCACATTTAAAACAGCACATATCAACATTAACTAAACTACAATGTTTTACTTACTTTTCCAATAGAATGAAACTCCCGATTCTCTGCTAGCTCTCTTCCTCCTCCTTCTACGTCTTTGTATGATTTTTTTGGGCGGTTGGCAAACTCTTCCTCCTCCTTCTACTTCCTCTGCATCTTCATCTTGTAGCCATAGACTGTATGGTTGTAGCGCATTACCGCCATCAGCTGGCCGTTTAATCAGAACTTCAATTTTAATCTCACTTCCGTTGCGATTTACTTCCGTTGTGGCTTTTTCTTTTGTGTTGTGTTGTGGCTTTTTCTTTTGTGTTGTGTTGTGGCTTTTTTCTTTTGTGTTTTGTTGTGGCTTTTTTCTTTTGTGTTGTGTTGTGGCTTTTTTCTTTTGTGTTGTGTTGTGGCTTTTTTCTTTTGTGTTGTGTTGTGGCTTTTTCTTTTGTGTTGTGTTGTGGCTTTTTTCTTTTGTGTTGTGTCTCTTTTCTTTTGTGTTGTGTTGTGGCTTTTTTCTTTTGTGTTGTGTTGTGGCTTTTTCTTTTGTGTTGTGTTGTGGCTTTTTCTTTTGTGTTTTGTTGTGGCTTTTTCTTTTGTGTTGTGTTGTGGCTTTTTTCTTTTGTGTTGTGTTGTGGCTTTTTCTTTTGTGTTGTGTTGTGGCTTTTTTCTTTTGTGTTGTGTTGTGTCTTTTTTCTTTTGTGTTTTGTTGTGGCTTTTTCTTTTGTGTTGTGTTGTGGCTTTTTTCTTTTGTGTTTTGTTGTGGCTTTTTCTTTTGTGTTGTGTTGTGGCTTTTTTCTTTTGTGTTGTGTTGTGGCTTTTTTTTCTTTTGTGTTGTGTTGTGGCTTTTTTCTTTTGTGTTGTGGCTTTTTCTTTTTTGTTGTGTTTTGGCGTTTTCTTTTGTGTTGTGTTGTGACTTATTTGCCTTTTATGTGTGTTTTTTGTGTTGTGTTGTGTCGACCCTTCTGGGCCACCGTAGAAATAGGATGAAACCAAAGTGTTCTAATTGGGGAGGGGGTGTCACGGTGCAGCTTATGCAGGCTGTCAAGTGATGAGGAGAAAAGTGCAGATACAACAAACTAAAGTTCAAAGCAAAGTCTGATATGCTGATGCAGCTAGAATGGTGGGAAAGGTTCCAGAGAAATTAACTGAAACTAGAGCACAAGAATCATCTCAAAGAATGGAAAGAGAAGGAAAGGTGTGGATAGATCTGAATAAACTGGTAACTTTCATTGCAGGGGTAATAAATGCGACAATGGAAAGAAAGTCAAAAACAGAAATAATACAAATCATTGTGAAAGCAGCAATAAATCATTTGGAAATTAACGAGTTGTCTTGGGAGGAGATCAGGAATAATCTCAGTGCACATACAAACCAAGAGGGGGGCGGGTTAAAGAATGGTACTGATTCTACAATGGAATGCTAGGAGTTTGATAGCTAATGGTCAGGAGTTTAAAAGATATATAAATGAATTATTAGATAAACCAGATATATGTATTCAAGAAACACGGTTAAATAAGAAATTAGAATTTAAATTATTTACATATACAATAATTAGATGTGATAGAGAAGATGGTATTGGAGGAGGATGTGCTACGATTATTAATAATAGTATGAATTATAGAATAATTAAAAGAAGAAAAGAAGAAGAATATATAGGAGTAGAAGTTTATATAAACAAGAAGAATATATATATAGTAAATTTTTATAATCCATGGAAGAAATTAGATATTAATCATCTTAAATTAAGTATAGACGGTAATTATAAGCATGTGGTATTATGTGGATGATTTCAATTCTAATAATACATTGTGGGGAGGAAATAAAGTAGATAAAAATGGTGAGATAATTGAGGAGTTAATAGATGATATGAATTTAGTATGTTTAATTGATGGTAGTGGAACAAGAATAAATATAAATACAGGTAAAAGTTCTGCTATAGATCTCACACTAGTGTCAAATGAAATGGCAGGAAAATGTAGTTGGGAAGTTCAAGAAAATAATTTAGGGAGTGATCATTATATAATTTTCACCAAAATTTATGGGAATAAAGACTTAAATATGGAAAAGAGAGAAGGAAGATGGGTATTTAAAAAAAACAAATTGGAAAAAAAATTGACATTTATGTGAAAAAGAACAGGGTAGGATAAATATGGAGGAAGATATAGAAACAGTGGAAAAAACATTTAGGAAAGTAATAATTGAAGCAGCAGAAATAACTATTCATAAAAGCAAAGGAACCATAAAAAAGAAGAATGTTCCTTGGTGGAATGAACAATGTGAAAAGGCAAATAAAGAGAGAAATAAAGGCATGAAAGAGTTAAAAAAGACACATAATTTTGATAGTTTAATAAAATATAAAAGATTACAGGCTGGCGCAAGGAGAGTAATTAAGAGAGCAAAAAGAGAAAATTGGAGGGGGTTTTGTGATAAGATGGGGAGAACAACATTAGTAAGTGAGGTATGGGGAATGATAAGAAAAATGAAAGGAATTTATAGAGAGTTCAAATACCCAGTACTTAAAATAGGAGAAGATATAGCTGTTAAAAACGGAGAAAGCAGAAATGTTAGTTAAAACATTTATAAGAATTAAGAGTAATGATAATTTATCAGAAGATAGATGGAGAAGAAGAGAAGAAACTAGAAAGAAAAATAATGTAGAATGGGATAGAGGAAAAAGATTGACAACGATGGATGTACCATTTTCATTATTTGAATTGGAACGAGCTATGGGAAAAACTAAAATAACTTCACCTGGCAAAGGTAATATCAATTATGTGATGCTTAAACAGTTAGGGGATAAGATGAAGGTAAAATTATTATAATATACTATAATAAAGTATGGGAAAGAGGGCATTGACCAAAAAATAGGAAGGAGGCAATAATAATACAGATTAAACCAGGGAGAAATCCAAGTAAGCCAGAAAACTATAGGCCAATAGCTCTGAATTCACATATAGGAAAATTAATGGAAAAAATAATAACGGAAAGATTAAATTATTATTTAGAAAGCATGAAATTGATAATAAAATATCAAAATGGATTTAGGAAGGGCAGAGGAACAATGGATGCAATAGTAAGTTTGGAAAATGAAATTAGGAAAGCACAAAATAATAAAGAAAGTTTAACTATAGTTTATTTTGATATAGAGAAAGCATATGACATGGTGTGGAAGGAGGGATTAATGATTAAATTAAAAAGATTAGGGATTGAAGGAAGAACATACACTACCGTTCAAAAGTTTGGGGTCACCCAAACAATTTTGTGTTTTCCATGATTTTTATTTGAAATAAGATTGTTTTTACATCAAACTTTTCTTTCATCAAAGAATCCTCAATTTGCAGCAATTACAGCATTGCAGACCTTTGGCATTCTAGCTGTTAATTTGTTGAGGTAATCTGAAGAAATTGCACCCCACTCTTCTAGAAGCAGCTCCCACAATTTGGATTGGTTGGATGGGCACATCTTGCGTACCATACGGTCAAGCTGCTCCCACAACAGCTCAACGGGGTTCAAATCTGGTGACTGCGCTGGCCACTCCATTACCGATAGAATACCAGCTGCCTGCTTCTTCTCTAAATAGTTCTTGCACAATTTCGAGGTGTGTTTTGAGTCATTGTCCTGTTGTAGGACGAAATTGGCTCCAATCAAGCGCTGTCCACTGGGTATGGCATGGCGTTGCACTGGTGTTTTGCGGGTACTATTTAATGAAGATGCCAGTTGGGGACCTGTGAGGCGTCTGTTTCTCAAACTAGAGACTCTAATGTACTTATCTTCTTGCTGAGTTGTGCAACGCGGCCTCCCACTTCTTTTTCTACTCTGGTTAGAGCCTGTTTGTGCTGTCCTCTGAAGGGAGTAGTACACACCGTTGTAGGAAATCTTCAATTTCTTAGCAATTTCTCGCATGGAATAGCCTTCATTTCTAAGAACAAGAATAGACTGTCGAGTTTCAGATGAAAGTTCTCTTTTTCTGGCCATTTTGAGCGTTTAATTGACCCCACAAATGTGATGCTCCAGAAACTCAATCTGCTCAAAGGAAGGTCAGTTTTGTAGCTTCTGTACCGAGCTAAACTGTTTTCAGATGTGTGAACATGATTGCACAAGGGTTTTCTAATCATCAATTAGCCTTCTGAGCCAATGAGCAAACACATTGTACCATTAGAACACTGGAGTGATAGTTGCTGGAAATGGGCCTCTATACACCTATGTAGATATTTCACCAAAAACCAGACATTTGCAGCTAGAATAGTCATTTACCACATTAGCAATGTATAGCGTGTGTTTCTTTAAAGTTAAGACTAGTTTAAAGTTATCTTCATTGAAAAGTACAGTACTTTTCCTTCAAAAATAAGGACATTTCAATGTGACCCCAAACTTTTGAACGGTAGTGTATGATTGGATAAAGGATTTTTCATTTAAAAGATATGTTCAAGTAAAAATGGAAATATAATATCAAAGAGTTATAAGGTTGATAACGGGACACCACAAGGAAGTATGATCAGTCCTGTGCTTTTTTCTATTATGATCAATGATGCATTTAAAGATATAAGTTATCATATTGGAAAAGCATTGTTTGCAGATGATGGAATAATACGGAAAAGGGGAAGAAACATCCAATATTTGCAGAAAAAGATACAAGAAGCAATAATTAAAGTAGAAAATTGGTCATATGAATTGGGGTTTAAATTTTCAGTAGAAAAAACAAAAAGTATGGTTTTTACAAGGAAAAGGGATGTAAAAATTGAACTTAAATTATATAGAGAGCAATTGGAGCAAGTGCATAGTTTTTTAATTTGGAAAGAAAATATTAACAAAATAGAAGAAAGATGTAAAAAGGTAGTAAATATAATGAGATGTTTAAGGGGGAATGAATGGGGAGCTAGCACTAAAGCATTAAAACAGATTTATATGGCAATGATTAGGTCGGTTATTGAGTATGGTAGTATAGTTTATAGTTCAGCATGTAAAACATTATTAAAAAAGATAGAAGTAATACAAAACCAGGCACTAAGAATATGTTGCAGGGCAATGAAAACCACTCCAACGGTTTCATTACAAGTGGAAATGGGAGAGATGCCTTTGAAGTTAAGATTCAAATTACTGAATTTGAACTATTGGGCTAATATACAGGGAAGTGAAGAGGATGAACATCTGATTAAGGGTGAGATGAAAGCAGGAGGGGGATATATTAATAGGAAATATGAAAGTATGATCTGGAAATCATGTAAACTAGCAGAAGAATTTAAGTTAAATGATAAAACATTTTTAAAAAAAATTTCTTTTCACCTACCCCATATTGGTTATATCCAAAAGTACATATAGATTTTTATTCAAAATGAAATGGAGAAGAGGGAAGGTAATAGAAATTGGGAAAATATTGTTGAAAAGAGGTTAAGTGAAACACATAAAACATTTATCCCTATACATACAGACGGATCAACAGAATCAGGTAAAGGGACAACAGGTTTTTCTTTTTGTATTCCAACATTAGGTATATGCAATAAAAGTAGAACATCTAATAATTTATCAATATACACAGCAGAAATATTGGCCATTTCATTTAGTTTACAGTGGATATAACAAAATGGAATTAAAAAAAAGTATTATATGTTCAGATTGAATATTAGTTTTATTATCAATTAAAGCAATTTCAGCAGATAAAAGACCAGATATTTTATTTGAAATATATGAATGTTTATTTAGATTAATAAGGTATAATTCAGAAGTCAGATTTATGTGGGTTCCAGCTCATAGAGGGGTAGAGGGCAATGAAATAGCTGATTATTATGCAAAACAGGCAATAAAACTAAAATCTGTAATAGAAGTACCATATAGTGTGGCAGAAATTAATGCAGTTATTAAGAAACAAATAATGGAGGAATGGCAAGAACAATGGATAATGGAAGAGAAAGGAAGGCATTTATATAATATTAAAGTAAAGGTGGGGAGAATGGAAAATATTCAAATGAATAACAGAAACCAAGTAATAATTACAAGGATGAGATTGGTATATACTGCTTTAAAGAGTACACTTTACATAATAGGAAAGCATAATACAGGATTGTGTGATTGTGGGAATAATAGGGAAACAGTTGAACATGTATTATGTTATTGCAGAAAGTATGTAATAAATAGAAAACTATTTGAACAACAATTAAAAATAAAGAGATATGGAAAATTAACTTTAAAGAATCTACTAAATGGAGAGACAGATATATATATATAGATTAGTTCTAGAATTCTTAAGGAGAGGAGGAATAATTAATAGAATTTAGTGAAAAATTAATAGGACAGTCCTCACTACGACTCACACTCCCATACAGTAGGTGGCGGATATGCACCTAAAGTTGGTTGCCGCCCGCCAATAAACAATACAAGAAGAAGAAGAAGAAGAATGATGAATTGATGTGATGAAGCAATTGATGGCACAGAAAATGTTCAAGTCAGAAGTGACAATTTGGATGGCTATGAAGTTCACCTCACTGTATTGGATGAAAAGATAAGTGTAATCGTCTCAGCTATGTCTGTGTGGGAAAGATGGATTCCTGAATCATTGAAAGATGAACTGGATGGAAAACTTGAAAAGCTAAAAAGGAGCCCACAACAGACTAAAACTGAGAAAAGCTGAATTTGCTGTATCAAGGAGGCTGGCTGATCAAGGAACATACCTAAAATCCATCCAACCCCCATCACCTGTTGTGAAAATAAAACCAACTACTCTGCCCATCTTCCAAGAAACTAAGAGAGAGTTCCACAGGTGGAGAAAGGACTGGGTGAGCCTGCAAATGCAGGGGAGAACACTGGCTGACCTGAAGTTTTGAAGATTCAGCTCCTGGAGAGTGTGAGTGAGACCATTGCAAATGAGCTAAGGCTTTCAAACTATACAACTGCAGCTGACATGTTCAGAGTCCTGGAGAAGAGATACGGCAACAAATCTACGATTACAGTTGAAATCCTTGAAGAATTAGACAAGATGCCGCAGGTGAAGGGGAATCAGCCGAGGAAAGTCATTGACCTGATTCAATCTGTGGAGAAAGCCCTTGCAGATCTGTCAGAGCTGGGGAACTGGGGAGCCATAAAAAATCTGTTGATCATCAAAGCCATTGAAAGCAAGTTACCTGACTTCATAAAAAGAGATTGGTTAACGTTTCTAGTTAACCCTAAAAAACAATGTCACGGCAGATACTCACTTTGACATGCTCTTGAAGTTCCTGAAGAATCAAGAGGAGATATTGGAGAAACTTCAACAACTGAGAATTGTGGACAAGATGGACAAGCCAGAAAGGAAGTCTGCATGAACCAGAGCTACACAGAAAGAAGTTGATAAGGGTTGTGGTGTCTGCGGTGATTATGGACACAGCAACAAAATCTTCTTCTGCAAGAAATTTAAAACTTTGAAACTATCTGAAAAGAAGTCTGTTTTGAAGAAGCTGGGAGTATGCAATAAATGCCTAGGGGACCATGAGGATGACAGATACTGCAAAGACAATTTCCTATGCAAAAGGGGTAGGAACTGGTCTGGACCACCATTATTTCCTGTGTCCAAAAGCTGAGGCCAGAAGAGAAGGGGGCAGCGCTGGAAAAGATGGAGGAGGAAAAGGAAAGTTCACAGAAGAACAGGAGGAGTTTTTGTCACAACTTTCCCCTGAACTACCAGATCAGTGCAGAAAGGCATTCACCAACAGATCTTTAGTTACACTCAAACCTGCAGGCCATTCTGAACTTCTAAAGAAGAATGGACTGGTTGAACTTCCAATAATCATGATGCTGATGCAGGTAACGGCAAATGCAGGTCAGAGGATTGGCACCCTTATTGACCTAGCATCAGACACCAATTACATAACTCACAGAGCTGCTGAAAGATTGGGCCTCAGGAGTGAGGAGATAACTCTGGTTGTACATGGAGTTGGTGGAATGACCATGGAAGTTATCACAAGAAGGTACCTCCTAAAAGTCAGAGTCAAGACTCCAAAAGGGACTGAAAAAGCACAACTAGTCTGCCATGGCTTGGATGAAATTGCAAAGTTATATCAAGCAATTCAGCCTGAAAATTTAATAAGATTCTTCCCAGATGTCCTGCTCGAAGACCTGAAAAGACAAGCCGAAGTTGATTTTCTCATAAGCCATCGAGAGGGAAGACTTGCACCCCAAAGAATTAAAGTAATTGGACACCTTGTTTTGTGGGAAGGCCCATTGGGAAAAACAGTGGGACGAGCCGATCCTGATTTGTTTGAAGAAGTAGACGTGGCAGAATATGAGTCAAGAACCCACTTCACTCACTCCATGCGAACCGCTGCCGTCAGATATCAGGAAATCACAGTTCCAACAACCAAACCATCTTGGCAACTACAGGAGGATAAAGATGCTCTGTCCAAATTTACATCTGCTAGTAACTGTGAGTTCCTTAAGTGGTGGATGGATTGGAGCTGGATGCGAGCCAAGATGTGGAGGATGTCGATGCGGAAACTGTCCACCAGGAGGAAGGAACATGACCTTGGCTGAGGAGAGAGAGTTTGAAATCATTAGAGGAGGACTCACTTACAAAGAAAAGGATGCTCACACACCTACTCCACACTGGGATGCCAAGTATCCTTGGACTGAAGATCCTGCCTGCCTCCCCAAAAACAAAAGGGCAGTCCAGACTTGATTCTTAAGGATGGAAAAGCAACTGAGCAAAGAGCCAGAGTGGAAAGTTGCTTATTCAACCTAGATCCATGAAATGGTGGAAAGAGGTGCAGCCATGAAACTCACCAGTGAAGTCCTGGAGAAGTGGACAGGACCAGTGTGGTATGTCAGCCACCTGGTGGCGCCAAACCCTCATTCAGTGACAACACCAGTTCGCATTGTCTGGAAAAGCAGCCAGAAATACAAAGGTGTGAGCATGAATGATCTTCTCCTGAAGGGACCAATGTCCTTAACCCCCTTAGAGCTGTCCTGCTAAGATTCAGAGGAGTGCATTCAGCTCTAGGAGACATAAAGAAGATGTATTACTCTGTCTGGTTGGAGGAACGAGAAATGCATCTACACAGATTGACAACATTACAGCAAGAGTTGAAAAGATTTTAAAAGGTGGGGGTTTCCTCCTTAAACCATGGGTCCGGTCAGGGCAAAGTGGGAGGAAAGGAGCTAAAGCATATCTGCTAAGCCAGGAGCAAAGGAAAACCTTAATTCTTCCAAACCAGATGACGGAAGGAAGCAACGAAGCCGAAGGAGAAAGGACCGATTCTTGTTCGGAAAGCATTTCAAGAAGGAGGAAGCTGACCCAAGAAAAGTGGAACCAACCTCTTTCAGAAAGCCTAAGAGAGGAAGCCATACAGCTTTTCGACGGATATGTGCAGCTTGGTCAAGTTAAATTCCACAGAGGAGCCTCACACCATCTGACTGGAAAGGAAAACCTTGGGGTATAACATTCTCTGATGGAAGTGATAAAACCTATGGAGCTGTGATGTACTTAAGATGGAAGACAAGAGAAGGCATTGAAGTCCGGTTTGTGGAAACTAAAGCCAAGCTGACACCCTTAGATCAACAGGGAGATGCCGTTATGGCAAAAATCTGTGGCGCAGTCTTTGCAGCCAAGATCAGGAAGTATGTGGAGAAGCATGCTCGATTGAAGATTGAGAGATGGTTCCATTTACTGGACAGTCAAACAGTTCTAGGAGCCATCCAACGAGACAATTATGGATACCAAACCTTCTTCACGAATAGAGTGGGGGAAATCCAGAAGGCTGGGCCAGTGCAAGACTGGTGGTGGATCCGTGGAGCTCTAAACATAGCTGACGACATAACAAGAGGAGGCATTCCTGACGATTTGAAGGAAAATTCCACATGGCAAAACGAATCAGAATTCCTGAAGTGGCCAGTGGAGGAGTGGCCTATTCAATCAGCTGGAGAAGTTGCAGCCAAGGCCAGAGAGAGTGTAAACAAGCTTCAAAAGAAGGCATTTTCAACTGCATTGACGAGCTCAAGCCAAGATGGGTGAGCTGAAAGAAGATCCACTCTGCCAAGAAGGTGGCCCAATGGTTGGGTTAAACATCTCGTGGACATAACATGATTCAGTAGGCTGACCAAACTGAAGAGAGTAATTGCCTGGATCCGTCGAGCTGAAAAGGAACTCAAACCCAAAACAGCAAAAATGGGAAGCAACAACACCCAAGCAGGCTGGGTTGACCAGAAAAGAACTTCAGGATGAATGTGATGGCATATTTCTCTCAGCTCAAGTTGATATAACTTTTCCAGACAACTCTCAGTAGATTGGCAGTATACAAAGATATGAACACTGGAGTACTACTTTGTGGAGGTAGAATTCAGGTGTTCGATGAAGAGAGGACTGCTGTACCTGTTTTGCCATTTGAATCCTGGGTGTCTACTCTGCTGGCACGAGAATCTCATGAAGCTAACCATGAGGGTGTAGCAGGATCCCTTCTCCAGAGAAGGAAGACAGCTTGGGTAATACAAGGATGGAGAATTGCCAAGAAAATGGTTGACAGTTGTGTTAGCTGCAGGAAGAACAGAGCAGGGCAGTGTCAACAAATAATGGCAAACCTACCTCCAGAGGGAAGAGGCCCAGCTGCTCCTTTTGATTTCACCACCATGGACCTGTTCGGCCTATATGAAGTGAAAGATGAAGTCAAGAAAAGAGTCAAGCTCAAGGTATGGGGAATAGTCTTTTGTTGTATGGCCTCCCGTGCCATACACACGGACGTGGTAAGTGACCAGTCATCCGAAGGTTTCCTGCTGGCCGACCAAAGGTTTACCTCACTGAGAGGGCACCCCAGGAAACTTTGGTCAGACCCTGGCACTAACTTTGTAGGAGCCAAAGCTGCTCTGGAAAAGCTGTACAAATTCCTTGGCCAAATGAACAAGTCTGAAATTGAAGACCTAGCTGCCAAACATGGAACAGAATGGTTTTGAAAGATCCACCCTGCAGACTCTCCACAAAGGAATGGGGCAGCAGAGGCAGCTGTAAAAATAGTGAAGCGGGCCCTAAGCAATCTTGGTGGAGGGGGACCCCTTGAGACTTCCAGTTTAATGGCTACCCATAAAAAAGGCTTAAAAGTATTCAAACACAGGTCAGCAAATTCTGGAAAATGTGGAACCAATTGGCTGGACCAAACCTCTTTGTATGGAATAAATGGCATACCAAAGAACGAAATGTTGCTGTTGGAGATGTGGTCTGTTTGTTTGACCAAAATGCCCTAAGAGGACAATACAGGCTGGACAGAGTTGGTAGCATCAACACTGACAGCAAAGGCATTGTAAGAGATATGCTTGTGAGGACCTTTCCTAGCTATCCGGTTCCCATTAGAAAAGCAGCTGGGAAGGAGCTGGTCACAGAATCCAATAGGCTTAAACACAAAATCCCAGCCACAATCCTTCATAGAGATGTCACAGAGTTGTACCTGGAAATTATTTTTGGTTAACTGCTAGAGTTTAAGTTGAAGCACTGCATTATTATAGTGATTTTATGTTCAACAGTTAATGTGTTTAACATTCATTTATTTTAATAATAAGATGTCAAAAAAGGGTTACATTCATTGTTAAAACAGTAATGTATTTATTATAATTTAGGAAAATCTTTTTTTGATGATATTTTACAAAGTATTTTTGCTAACCTTTGTTTCCGTGCTTTGAAAGTTATCAACCTGATGAACTATACATTGATCAACTTGAAGCCAATAATCTTTAAGATGGAAAAATAGAAGTTGATGAAATCTGAATTCAAGAGTTGTCCCAGAGTGTCCCTTTGGAGTGGAGCTAGAGTTGAGTTTAACAAAGAGAAAAAGACGCTATATAAAAAAAAATGGATTTAAGAAAGGGAGCGGGAGGGGTGGGGGTTGCACCTACAGTCATCGAGATTAAATGCTCAATATACCGTAATAGTAATTTTAGCTCATATCGCCCAGCCCTAATTCTATCCATCTCTCTCTCGACTGACAGACAGACCTACAGACAGACCAATAAATCAATAAAAAAAAAACAGTAGGAGGGATGTTTGCTGCCTACCTGCAGGTTGTGTCTTTCCAGTCTCATCTCAAGAATACTTTTCTGCTCCTCCAAACATTTTCGTTCCTTTTCTAAATCTTCAATTTTTTGCCTGAAAAAACAAACAAAATCATTGCCATAAAAAAAACACAAGTATAGAAGTGATAAGAGTTAATCAGAAGTATGGCCGTTGAGCAAGTGTGTAATGATTAGATTACATAAAAAACACCATCAGAGCAACAATTATTTTTTTTACTGTAAGAATTAAAAGTTCAGATTTTATTAATCAGGGTTTCTGCAATATTTTTAATTCAATTCAATTCACTTTTATTTATATAGCGCCAGTTCACAAAAAATGTAATCTCAAGGCACTTTACAACAAAAGTCATCTCAATACAATTATACAAACATTCCAATCAGTTAAGTTTTCTATGTAAGGAATCCCAGCATATTGCGTTGAGTCATCGGCGTGAGGTTGTGCCCGGATCATGCAGACTCCAACCACAAAAATTACTCAGCAAACCCTCATACTGAGCAAGCATGTAGCAACAGTGGAGAGGAAAAACTCCCCTTTAACAGCAAGAAACCTCTGGCAGAACCCTGCCTCAGTACAAGTGGTTCTGCCACGACCGTCTGGGGGTCTGAGAAAACAGAGAAGAGACAGCATGGAGGATGCTCTGTGACTTTGAGCATCATCTGGATCAACGCACCCCATCCAGCAGGGGGCATTATAGCTGAGCAGGGTACCAGAACGGGTAGAGCCTCTATGGGGAGAAAAACACAGAGAAAACTAGGTTAATAATCGCACTATCAGAAAAAATATATCTGGAGAGTAGTAGAAAAGAAAAGTACAACAAGTAACTTTTGTAACCAAATTTAAAACAAAAGTAAAAAAAAAGGATAACAGTTATTAGGTAAACCTTAGCAATAAAGTCAATTTAGCAGTTACATATTATTTAACTTTCTTCTTATATTACAGGAAGTAAATAAAAGTGCCAACCCAAGCTGTTGCTTTTCAGCAACATTTTGCTCATGTGCTTTTACTGGAAGGTTATCAAAGTTTAAGGGTATGCAGTGGACCAGTTATTACGGCCAATTTTAATAGTTCACATGATATTTAAATCAACATGCATTAATAAGCTTAGTAAACAGTATATAGCCACTACCACAGAAGCCAACATTTACATTCTTTATTATTTCCACTCCTGGACATACAGCCAATGAACACCAAGTAAAACATATGGTGCTACTGGACTGGCTGCTTTGCAAACACCAGCCAATAACTAGTCCAGTTACTTTGCACCTGCAGTGCTCTGCATAAATGAGTACACCCCACTATGTTTGTCATAAAACCTTTAGCTTCCTTTCAGAATCAACATTTTGTATGATATACTATACTACAAAATACTCCCACAAATATGGGCCATTGATTGCAAACAAGATTTGTTCATTTGCACACACAAAAAAAGTGATTGCCTAACAAATTCATTCAAGCCCATGTTGCAATCCAGAATCCCTTTCCTTTCAGCATCCAGCCTCTAAAATAGGTTATTCTTGAAGAATGGAAAAAGACTATGCCTAGACCATGCCTAGAAGACTTGGTGCTGTCCTTAAAAATCATGGTGCTCATACAAAATACTAGATGTAGTAGTTTTTGTTGTAGGGTGTATTCATTTTTGCTTCAACCAATTTGAGTAAAACTGAAGATTTTGTGATCTAAATTAGATTATTAACCTTAATTTCATGTTATGGAGTTAAATAAGTGTTCAATTAAACTCGGCCTTATGGAAAGTTTGGAAATTGTTCTTTTGTTCATTGAGCTACTGATTAAAGTCATACTTTTTAAAGGGGGTGTACTCATTTATGCAGAGCACTGTAGTTATTGCAGCTTCAAAAGCTGCATTTTTGTTGTTGAAATTTCCGGTTTGTGCAATGTATTAATCCACAAATCAAAGGATTATCTGCAAATAATTTGGGAGTCGCATTTCACATTAAAAGCCACAGATACGTGAATCCATGAATACCGAATCTCAAATAGTCGTTGGTCCACTGTATATCATATTTACAGGTTTTCCTTTTCAGTAGTATTCAGGGTTGTAGTTGACGATCTTTTTACACATAGCGGTCAAAAACATTTTAAAAACTGGTTTTAAATTATATTGACCTCATATCTGTAACTTTTTGCTCCTGGTACTTTTCTCCTCTTCTACTTTCCAGTTGAATTCTTTTGCTATTATTTCAGCTGTTAACCTTATGTTTTCTCAGTGTTTTCCTCTCCATACAAGCTACACCTGGTCTGGTATCCTGCTCAGCTACAATGCCATATTGCACTTAGAGTAGTAGTGGGCAATATAAAAGGATTAAGGTAGAAATTAGATACATTCAGCCACAGGTAGAGATTTTAACTATACAATCATATCACATTTATGCATTTTGATGATGTGATCAAGCTGTGCCTAAATACTTTGTACCAGATACATAAGGAAACTGATGTTCAGTGTTTGTCTTTACAGTATATATTAAAAGTTACGTTTTTTCTTTTTCATTGAAAGGAAAAGAAACCTGTTGAACTTCAAGCATTTTTAATTCAAATATATGCAGGTTTAATTTTGTGCAACATTAAATGTATAAATAAGTAACCAGACAATTTTTAACTATTTAAAAAAAATTTTTTAGCCTGTATTTTATTTAAAATATCTTCATCTTTATTTATGTTGTGAGAATTTTTATGTAGTATTTTGGAATAAGAATTGAATTTATGTATATTACATTATCACAATTATACATCTAATTTGGAAAAATAGTCTACAACTTTATAAAAACACCTTTCAACAAACTAGAACAGCATATTTCTTGTCATCAATAGAGGTAAATAAAAACAATCCTACAATTCTTTTTAGAGCAGTTGCCAAACTTACAGAGACATAGCTCTGTTGAGCAAACTATCCCCCCTTCTCTCAGTAGTGATGTCTTTATGGGATTATTCATAAGTAAAATAAATTCTATTAAAAATTAAATCATTGGTATTTTCCCAAACATGATTAATTCTCTTTCAGTTAATGAGGTAGTATTGGAGAGAACTGTAGAATCATGTTTACTGCTGAGTTAGAGTGGATGATCTATCCATTCAGGGATCCAGCCTGTTGAACGAATATGCTCATCTCCCACACTGCAGATATGTTGATCTTAATATATATGTATGCATGGTTTGCTTCTGCTGTGTAAAGCCAAGGCATGATGGTCAAATAATGTACAGTCATGGCCAAAAGTTTGGGTTAGGTTCAATTCTTGTTAAGATGGCTTCAGGGTGTCAAAAGAAGTCCAGCAAGCACCAGGATCGTCTCCTAAAGAGGATTCAGCTGTGGGATCGGAGTGCCACCACAGTGTGGCAAAGACTTTTGGAAGATGGCTTAGTGTCAAGAAGGGCAGCAAAGAAGCCACTTCTCTCACAACCCCCCCCCCCCCCCATCAGGGACAGATTGATCTTCTCCATGGCCTGGAAACTCCCCAGATCTTAATCCCATTGAGAACTTATGGTCAAGTCTCAAGAGGCGGGTGGACAAAAAAACAACAAAAAAACACTAATTCTGACAAACTATAAGAAATGATTATGAAAGAATGGATTACTATCAGTCAGGACTTGGCCCAGAAGTTGATTGACAGCATGCCCAGTCAAATTGGAGAGATCCTAAAAAAAGGAGGGCCAACACTGCAAATAGTGACTCTTTGCATAAATGTCATGTAATTGTCAATGAAAGTCTTTGAAACAGACTTCCGGTGCGGTGCTACAACAGGATGGACGCATAATGGCGAGCTCCTCAAGTCGGTTTGGATAAAGTACCTTCTGTGAATATAAATAACACTAATATCATTTCAATTTAATGATGGACGGAGGGAGAAAGCTAAGGAGTCAGATGCTGAATAAAAATGCGAATGAAGCACAACAAAATCCAGAAGTGACCGAGTCCACTGAACACCAGGAAAACGACAATGGAGGTGAAGCTAGCACTGCTATGCTAGGTGAAGCTACGGATCAGAACGCTCTGCTTCAAGCTCTTACGATGCTTCGTACAGAGCTAAAAGATTTTAAGCAAGGAATGAGACGGGACCTGGACGAATTTAAAAATTACGTCAAGAAAGTTTTGAAAGACAACCTCTCGGAATTTAAAGGCGAAGTTCTGAAGGAGCTCTAGAGCCAAAACACCAACCCAGACAGAACCCCCTGCGGTTGTTGGAGATTCTCAACAGCACCCCCAAGACACCTACATCCTCCTGTCCCAAGAGACCAATTTGCAATTGAAGAAAAAGCACATGGTACCTCAATAAAACAAAGGCTTAGAATTACAAAGAAGGATACGTCTGGTGAGAGTGAACCAGAGGACTCAATAGATGTTAATACTATGGTCGAAGTACCATCTGCCGATGGCACGCCAAGATATGTTTTTAGACCATGGTCACTTAAAGATGTTAAAGAGGTTGTAGAACAAATCACTAGCCATACGGAGGATCCAGAAAAATGGACAGACGATATGGTTGATGTGGTCAAATCCTACCTGTTAAACGGTCAAGAATTAGGACAAGCTGTGGCTGCAGCGTTGGGAAAAGACTGGCACCGTGTAGCAGGAACTTACACAGGAAGAGATGAGGCCGGAGTTGTGTTGCAATTTCAGAATGATTTCCAGGGAACCTTAAAGGAACAATTCGATGTAGTAGCAAATCAAGTTCGCACACAGTTTAAAAAGAAACCAGATTATGGGCATATGGCCTCCATAAAACAGAAGCCTGGGGAAATTATAGATGATTTTAGATTCAGATACCAAAAGGAACACGATATCCACAGTGGCCTTATTAAAGAGACTGATGATGATAGCCCATATAAGCGACATTTATGTAATGGCTTGCTACATAGTTTCCCCCCCACTATCACTAATTGGATCAAAAATTACCTTCTGACCTGGGAAACATGCAACCTTACCACCCTTATGGCCAATGCACGTTTTGCAGAAGGTGTCATAAAAAGAAAGGGGAGGAAGCCAAAACCCCCAGACTCAGACACACAGGTATTTCACACCCAGGTAGAAGATCATGAGGGGGAAGTTTATTATCAAAGTGAAAACTACAACAGAGGGAGGGGGTTTAGACCACGAAGGAATACACATAATCACACACCCCAGGGTTCATGGAGACATCAAGGTGGTCACCCTGCCCCCACGTGTTGGACCTGTGGAGAAGTAGGCCACATTTCACACGAATGTAGCAGAGGCAGAGGCCGAGGAAGGGCCAGAGGGGGAGGTCAGATCCATACACAGGGTCCAACTGCCCCAGACCACTCACAATTCACACAGCATTGACTATATACTTTTGCCGCCTCTAATGAGGTGGTGGATTGCTGTGGTGCCTGGGAATTGCTTAATGTTCTGAAAGAGAAGCCTTACATAAGACTTTAAAATTAATGAACAAATGGTAGAGCTCCTTTGTGACACCGGAGCTTGCAGAACGGTGATCTCCTCTGGCGTTAATCTGCTAGAATCTAAAAAAAGCATTTTAGTCAAATCAGCAGATGGTGCTACTACACGCTCATTTTTACCTAAACCAGTGTTAATAACAGATCCACAAACTGGGTTTAGTTCTAAAAACCCAATAGTCATTTCACCACAATGTCCACTCAATTTATTGGCAGAGACTTAATGTCAGCCCTAAAAATCTCCATTATCCCAGAGGGAGACGGCATGAGAGCTGTGAGAACAGGAAATGTAAATGATGACATTTACCTAAATACAACTCATAAACCACAGGGACTCGGTCTGTACTACTCTTTACGAGTTGAACCTAAAGAAAACCTTAAAGACACAACAACAATGATGGACACAGCTTTGAAAGTAGTTCCTGACCCCGACAAACAAATCATCCCTACATCACAGTTACATGTGACTATGGCTCTGAGGCCTGAACCTGATCCCAAGTTCCAAAATTATTTTATGCAACTCTCACCTGCTGTAGTGTTCACCTCACACATCATTACTGATGGAAAACCTGATTCAGCTGCCTCAGTAATGATGACAACAGGACATTTTCTTATGACAACAGATGTCATAAGAAAATGTCCTGATTCACCATGTAACACACCAATTTGGCCAGTTAAAAAGGCTGATGGGAAAAGCCGGCGTATGGTTCAAAATTTGAGAATGGTGAATTCAGCTGTCCAGACCAGAGCGCCGAATGTGCCTGATCCACACACTCTGTTAAAACTCTCTGAGTCCCACTAGGAAGTTTTTCACAGTAGTGGACCTCAGTAATGCCTTTTTTAGCATTCAAATGCACCCTGATTCACAATTTTGGTTTGCTTTAACTTATAAACATGTAAAATAACCATGGCCTGAGTTTTGGACCTAGTAAAACTTTATATGAGAATCACACCAACAAACCAAGGTTTAACACCCTTTGAAATAATTTATTGCAGACCCTACAGGTTACCACTAGTCGAGCCTGATTTGCAAAATGCAGACGAAGAACTCACATTAGCTGATTACATGAGGAAATTTACATGAGGAAAATTATCCTAGCCAAAGAAAGTGCAAAGCACACACAATCTGCCTACCTTTCCTTTTGTTTTGCAGAACCCTGAAACCTGCTGACCACACCCACGGCTGTGAAAATCGCTGAGTGACCCTCGTGGATACACATCTCACACTGCAAATTGCAAAGGCAATTAAGGGACTAGACATGGGACAGTGGGGAAGTTCTGGACTACAATGGGCTACAGGGCTTCTGATCTCAAACCCAGCAGAAAAGCATCCCTGTCTCCTAGCGGTCAAACCTCCGTTTGGAAGGGCTAGTCTTCTTAATTGCCTCTAGCCAACATGCAGTTTGGCTCCTCTCCCTAATGCTTTTTCCTCACACCTGATGACGCCCAGACATCAAAGTAGGTTTGGTGGACTTTGGAAAATATCACAGACATCCTTGCCGAGATGTCCAACCTGCTGACCAACGATCCTGAAAATCTGGCGATGAGAACCATGCTGATGCAACATCGAGTAGCTCTGGACACTCTATTTGCGTTTGAAGGTGGACTTTGTACTGTAATCGGAAAGCAGTAATGGACAGTGGGATCTCATGGGCTGGCTGACAACTGGCAGGTGGTATCAGGTTCTTTTAAAAATAGCTATGCCATTGATTGTAATTTTGATACTTTTCTGCATTTTTGTTAGTTGTGTTGTCCCATGTATAAAACGAATGATGAATAAGATGATAACTAACACAATGGTCCAATACTCTCTTCTTAATCAGAGGCTTGAAGATGAAGACAGAAATGAAGAAGAAGATGTGGTGTAAAAACCTTTTTATGACTCCATTAATCTAAACTATTGCTTAGGTAACGATCAATTGGATGTCTAGGCGAAGCCCACATTAATATAATTTTGAAATTGCTACTTACTTTTGCAATTTCTTTGTTGTATGTCTTATTACATTTCTTGAATTTGGGATGCTACTTATTTTTGCAACCTTTTGTTGTCTGGTTTATATGATTCTTGCATTTTTTACATTATTAGAGTTGTTACCTATTTTACAACTTTTAGTTGTTCGTGATCACATTTTAAAAAAACACATTTCAGGGGGGAAATGTTAGAGAAACGCTAAGTAAAATAATGTATTATTATTTTCTTAGGGTGTCTTTCTTTATCACATAGTTTGAATGTACTTTTTAAATGTCATTTGGTTTCAGACATATGTTCCTTTGTATGACACCCTGTTCGTTTAAGATGCTAATGAAGTACCACTAAATAAGGAGAGACTGCAGAAGGATGGGCTTTTGAAACCAGGTGACCAGGAGACTAGGGGAGACTGGCAATGGTGAGGCTGGGACGAGAAGGAGAGCAGAGAGACACGGTTGGCTCTTTCCTTACAGTTTTCCTCCTGATCTCCCTCTGCAATAAACTTAATTTTATCTCCCTCTGCATACCCCTGTGCATGATTCTTTCTAGGTCAACCACTATTTTTTTATCCAACAGGGACCTTAACTCGACTACAACCCGAATATTCGCTGCATGTAAACGCAGCCACTAACTGTCAGTGTTTTGCTTCAATGTAGCTGCAACCTTCCGTTTGGACTACCTCACCAAAAATGAGCAATTTTGCATTTTTCCTAAATAAAAATCTGAATTGACCCACAGAGAACACCCCCACCCCCGAAAAAATAAAGAAAAAATAATTAAACCTCTCGCTTCCACTCATTTATTTAAATTTTATAGAATAGTCAGCCATGACTAGTCCCCGCTAGCTTGCGTCTTTTCAATGTTTTTCATGGGACTTCACCGTGTACTGACCTAACTTTAAGATTACTTCTGATTCATAAAACACAACTCCGTCTGCACATTCTCATTACTGAACACTTTAAAAATATATCTCTAAAGTTACAAGTGGGCATAAGTTTAAAATAAAGTTTTAAGCTTGATTAAATATCTTATAAGTTTAACAGTTTTATGTGCACTTCTCTAGACACATAAATTATAAACTAGCTTAACTTTTTCTTAAAAGCAGCTATTAGGTTGAAAAAAAAATATGTACACCAGGCTCTCTTTAAAAAAAAAATTATCCTCAAATGAATAAAATGTGTAACTTACCAGAAAAAGGATTTAAAATCCAAATAATGAGTCCTCCCTGTGTCTTCCGCTTCGTCTTCCACAAACTTCATTTTTGCATCTTTCCGAGCTTGTTTTACCGTATTTGGCCTAGCACAGAACGGAGTGTAAAAAACTGATGTGTTCCCGCCTTCTGCATGTATCTGGGCCAGTAGCAGTCTGAAAACGGATTAGACTGACATGCTGATTTGCAGTTTGGAATTGGACCTGGGAGCGGAGTAAGCTGCTGTCTGGGTATCCAAGAATATTAATGGGAAACTGATTTAAATGGATATATGTTGTAAAAAATAGTGCACAGTGGGATATGGTGTTGTCCCCGCCGTGTTTTATGAGGTCTAAAGTCAGCATAACCACATTGTTCGATTCAACAACGCCTAAAAATTTGACATTTAGAGTTAAAACTTTTGTAAAATCCTGCAAAACCCCAGAGTAATTGCAACTCGTCATAGTAATTAAATACCTTAGTATGTTGATTTCTTCTTTCTTCACTAAAGAGCTGCAGTCAGTTTCAGATAGCAGCCGCTTCTTTACAGTCTCCAACTCAAGCTCCACCTGAAACAGAAAATAATTTTTTTAGTTATCTTTGTCACATCACCTTTGGCCATATCCAAAAAACTTCAGCTGGCAGAGAAATTCTCTTGACTATTTTGTCAACGTCATCTCATGTTTAACAATGTTTTAACTTATTAAGGGACGGCCCAATGCAATGCATGGAGGCAGTGCAAATCCATTGCAAAGCAATGGATTTGCACTGGGCAATTGCATGGGCAAAGCAATGCCCATGCAATTGCATGGGCAGTCCCTTATTACTCTTCACTCCTAAACTGGACTCTTTATTCTTTCACTGTTAATGCGGGTCGTACCGTAGCGTGCACCCCCACAATATATACATCAAAACGACCGGCTCGATCGTGTGAGGTGTGCTATTACTTTTATTGGCGATTGGAGTTACCATGGCGACGTAATTAGCGAAGAACCACCCCCAAAAACACCCATTGGAAATGAATGGAAAAACGGCCCAAAATCATGAAAAATCCACTATTTTTGAAGATTTACTGTGTAGCCATACAATAACTTAGCAACACCATTCGAAATCCAGATTGTAGCCACGTCCGTGCTGTGTTCAGCATTGAAGACCGCATGTCGATAGCTGTTACGGTTTTGTCACAATTTGACTTTGTTCGACCCAAAGTTTGCCCCAAATCGACATTTTTAGAGTGGAGCAGCTCGTTAAGCAGAGTGTGGAGTGATGAACTTTTGGAAGGTCCTCATAAAAATTTAACTCGACGTCACGGCCACATATTTCGCACTAGTGACATGATTTTCGGTCATGAAATAGAGCCGCCCTTTGTGATTCTCAGGATCATTTCAAAATTTCCCTATGTCGCACGGTTTTCTCTCAGCGAGCTCTAGATCGCTCAAAGTGGAACCCAGTTTTAGGGCTTTTCTCCTATAATTTATCATTGTGGCTGGTCAGGATTATCTCAGCCAGAGAGATGTTCTTAGTCATTTTTCTCTCGCTCCCTCTCGGACTGTGAATAAGGTAGAGACTTCTGCTTTGGCATGAACGAAGAGAAATGATACATCTCGCTCACACTTCAAGAATTTTTCCGATACCTTGTACGGTTTTCGAATGGGAACGATTTGTTCGGCGCACTTTTTGGAGTTTTTTCTTAAAATTGAAGCTCTTAATCATCTTAAGTGTTTGCACCTGCTGCAATTTTCACTCACACTTGTTGCTGGGGAAACGGAGCAGCTTTGATCAGAGTTCACTAAAGTACATTCCTTTGAAATTGCTTTGAAATAATTGAACACAAAGGATAAATATCGCTAACACTCCAATAATTTTCCTGATAGCTGCTATAGTTTTCGAATGGGAAAGGTTCGTTCGCAGCTGTTTAACACTCTGAACATGGAGAGGAGACAACAGAACATATGGCCTAAAACTCAATGTTGTATGTATGTTCGGATGGCGTAGTGGTTAAGGAAGAGGGTTTGCATCCCAGAGGTACTGGGTTCAAATCCAGGAGCGAGCAGCAAATAATTTTTCTTTGCTGAAAGCTGAACTGGGAGACGAGACAACAGATCATATGGCCTAAAACTCAATGCTGTATAACTGATGTTGTAGTGTAACTGTTAAGGAACAGGAATACAATGCAAGAGGTAGTGGGTTTGAATCCCAGGGGGAGCAATTTTTTTTTTTTTCTTGTTTGAAAGCTGGAACCAAAATCCCTATGTTATACACAGTACTACATTGCACTTGTATGCATTTTAGTTGATTTCAGCTTTTCCAGTATATTTTCATACTAATCCTACTAATACTAATGACAACATGTTAGCTAGCATTAGCATGCTAGTTAGCATTATCATGCTAGCTGTTGTTAGCATTTTAGCTAATTTTAGCTTTTTGACTATATTTTTGTACTGAATGGGATTATAGTAATGCCAACATGTTAGCTAGCATTAGCATAATAGTTAGCATTAGCATGTTAGCTGTTGTTAGCATTTTAGCTAATTTTAGCTTTTTGACTATACTTTTTTACTGAATGGGTTTATAGTATTGCCAACATGTTAGCTAGCATTAGCATTCTAGTTAGGATTAGCATGCTAGCTGTTGTTAGCATTTTAGCTAATTTGAGCTTTTTGACTATATTTTGGTACTGAATGGGTTTATAGTAATGCCAACATGTTAGCTAACATTAGCATTAGCATGCTAGTTAGCATTAGCATGCACACCGTGGCCGTCCCTTCTCTAAATTTCCTGAAATTTTCTAGTTTTTGTTTTATAATTCCCTATTTATTTATGTCCAGGGGGGTATTTCGGTTGAAACCTTTAGACAAACTTACTCTCCCACTACATCCCCCTTATCACCTACTCCAACTCAGTAAACAAGCTGGTAGATAACTTCTTCACGAAAATTTTAGACATCATTGATTCAACTCCTCCAAATAAAGTGAAAGTTGTCTTAAACTTGGATTATGCTACCACGAGGTCCACGTTTACATTTCCGTGTGAAATGTACATGAATCATGCATAAACTAAGCTTTAGGCAGAAAGAAGTCTCCATATGCTGGCTCACTGAAAAAAGGGGAGTGTCGACAAGATAAGAGAAAATAGCAGAAAACGTGACAAGGTTTCTCAAATTAACAGAAACATTAATAATGCTCTGACTTTATTTTCGACAGTGGAAAGACTAATCCTCCAGTGAGTGTAGTCCTTGAACTGAGTTCCAAAAGGGCTTGCAATAAATTTAACAGCTTTTTTACTAAAAAGATTTAGATCTAAATCTATATTTCAGTACCGGACCCACTAACAATGTCATCCCCAATCAACACCAATGCATAGAAAATATATTGTAACAATATATCATTACAGTGCCAGTCCAGCCATTAAATTCAATAAAAAAGAACAGTTTATTGATCCCAGAGGGAAATTCCCAGCTCTAGCCCCTGTTATTTTATTTCTCATTAGTTTTCTAAAAGTCTTTTCAGATTCTAATACATGGCTATCTACACTACATCCATAATAAATATTTAATAATTTTACTGTGGATTTTTGAAGAAACAATTCAAAATCCTTGTTTGTGTCACTTTTAGAATTTTATAACTCCAAAATGCTAGAGGAGATGCCAAAGTCTTTTCAAATTCTAGTAGAGGTCAACTATACCACAGCCAGAATAAATATCTAATAATTCTTCTAATCTGATTTGTTGAGGAAAAATAAGTCAAAGTAGTTTAGCGACTTGAGAAACATGTGCTTGTCTCATTTTATATTGTTTTCAGGAATTAATTTCTCCAAAACACAGAGGTGATAATTTTACACTTCTACTTCTGAATGATTCTTGTGAACAAAATACAGAGAAGACATTCTCATCGATTAAAAACTGACAAGTTTGCGGATGTTTGTATTTTTTTATATTATTTGTATACATTATTTTTTATCTTTTTACCTGAATATGAAAATAAACCTTTTTAGATCAGGAAATGTTTGATTCTTTGAAAGAATAGTCACTACACTGTTGATTCACAAGTAGGGGAGACCGGGGACAGTTGCAAAAATTGTTGATTGTGTTATTTTAATATTATTATATATTGTATATTTTATATTATTTTTATCAAAATTAAAATATATTGTATTTGAAACATGTTGCAACCATCCTCGAACAGTATTGCAACTGCACCCAGGCCAAGGGACAATTGCAACACTGGACAGCTTACATTTTAATATAAATTTGAAGAATTTCTTCCCTGTAGTCATCTTTAAATAGTTTTAACTTTTAAAAGAGGGATGAAAGTATATTGTATAAAATATAGTTTGTCTCATCCACAAGGTTTTTGAGTAATGGAGCCAAATGCAAAACGTGTTGCACAGTACCCAGTCTCCCCTACTTGCCACATTTACAGAACAAAGGCACCTATTCACAAGTGATTAACAGTCCTAGATAACGACAAATGACCGCTCAGTGGTAAGTGTTGGGGATCCAGTCAAATGACCGGTCTCTGGCAGTTCTAGCTTTAAAAACCTTAGGCCATGTCCACACTAAGCCGGATAATGTTTTAAACGTATAATTATTTAGTCTACACCCCCCTATCGTCCACACTAATCCAGCGTCGTTTAAGGTCTGTGGCCGGATAATTATTAGCCGGGTAAGAGAGCAGTGTAAATCTTAATTCAACGGCTAAACGAGCTAGTGTGGACAGCTTCCACGGATAATGAAAGGAAGTGGCGTCAATAAATGCTGCGTCAATAACAATACAACACTACAGACAAAGACAACAGCTAGGAGTAATAAATCAATCTCGTCGTCTGTCCACACCAAAAACTCTCTCTTCTTCTGAGCAGCTATTGTTCTCTTCGGTTAACGGGACAAGCAGATATGTACTGTGCTGTAGAGCTTCTTGTATATATTATGTAGGCTCTGGCGTCACGTAAATTATACGCGTGTTTCTTGCGTCTTTTCGCGCATGCCCAGTATTTGCACAGGTCGGTATGGGACCAATCATGGGACCTTAAACGGTGCGTAAATGCTCGCGTTGAGTGGATAACATTAGGCGTCTAACTCCCCGTACAACCTTATCGGCTTAGTGTGTACGTAGCCTTAGAGATCAGAGTTGAATTTAGATCAGAGATGGAAAAGAATAATCCTTTATATATCCCACGAGGGGAAATTCATTAAGTTTACAGTACAACCTGTCCAAGATCATATCAAACAAACAAACAATACAAAAAGATCCAGGTCACTAAAGGGCTTGCAGCCATCGAGTGGCACTCCCATGCATATGCAGTATGAAACACAGGCCTTCAGGACTTTGGGGCTGACACCATCCTGACCTTCAGCCTTTTACTGGTTCTGTCTCTCCAGCTGCCTCTTCACTTGACATTCAGAGACAGGTAAGTGGTAAGGGGAGGCAAAGGGAGTAGGTAGCATTTCCATAGTTGGTTGAAGAAAAACTTGTGGAAGCAGAATAGTCCATGACTGAGATGGAATATCAAGCTTCAAAGGTGTGACAGGAAAGCTGTGGGTCAGAGGAGGGTGGATTATCTGTTTGACTGGGAACAGGAATAGAGGATGCTGAGCCAGTTCAAGAAATGAACCTAATAAAGAATGTGTTCAGTCATTGGCTCTGTCCAGACTTCAATCTAGTTATTTCTGTGCTTAAAGGCTATGAACTTTTTCAGTCTTGACCAGACATCTCTGATGATGTTACTTTGGGGCATGCTAAAGCAATCCAGGGAGAAGCAATGCAGTGCAATGCATTCCCTTCCATGCACCTATTTTTCTACACCTTGAAACTGGACTCTTTATCCATCTTTCATACCCAGGTTTTTTTAAAAGCCGATGCAGATACTGATTTTTAAAAATTTGGTCACAGAATGCCGATACCTAAAGCCGACTTTTAAGGCTGATATCCAAGGCAGAAATACAAAACACAAACACACACAAATATATATATATACACACACACACTTTTTTTAGCAGTACATTGATTGTAAAAGATAACTCAACACTCACTGTGTGTAATTTAAATATTTATTGAACTGCTAATAAAATACCTTATAAAAACCAACTCAATTAACCTGAGTGCAAATGGTTTCAGAACAATACAAAACAGAATGACTTTTTTATTTTGTAAAGTTAAAGAAACTTAAAACAGTAACCAGAATAATGGTGCAACTAGCTTCTTTAGGTAGAATCTGGATTTACAGTATCAAAGAAAATTCCTCTTAAAGTAAAGCCCAATACCACATGGTAGTAAATAATAAAATCTAAAATATATAAAAATAATGCAGTCAAAGATTAAACACCAAACGTAAGAGTAAAATGAGTGGGCTGGCTTACGGTGGTTTGGAGTGTGTGGGGGTCCTTCTTTCAGTCAAGTAGTGGCTGCAGCTGGGCACAAAGGTGCCTAATCTTTTTATTTTTTTTAATCGGCTTTTTGAAACAAATTAAATATAGAAATATAGAAAAAAAATATATATAATGTATATAATATATATATATATATATATATATATATATATATATATATATATACACACACACACTTACAGACATATTTAGCCATCCACCATTAAAGCTGTAGTCTGCGTAGGTTGCGGAAAAAGAGTTTGTGGAAACTTCAACTTGGTTCAGTCAGTCCTTCAGCTATTGCAATTTGGAAACACACAAACACAAACCATGCTTTTTTGCAGTAGCAAGTTCTGTCTTTCCCCTAATTTCCACTACATGCTCTCCGCTCCGCACCTTGCAGCGGTTCACTGCAGTCGTTAATTTATACTGCATGCAATCATCCCTTTTTTTGCACCTGGAACAGCTTCTTCCTTCAAAGAAAGTAAGACTGTTTTACTTTATTCACAGCCTGGGTGGAGTGAATCAGAAGTTCTTTGTATTTCTGCATGCATGCATGCATGTTTTCAAGTTATACTGATCGGTGCGCTCTGAGCGCTCTGAAGTGTCTGTGCTGTGTTTCTATTCACTGGTAAAATTGTGAGCCTTGTTTGATAGTAAGTTTCTGTATTGTCGTCCTTTGTTAATAAGCATAGTTATCTGTTTGTAGAAGGTCTTGGGTTTCCCCCCGTGAATTGGATAGTACGCCTAAGCGTTTGCGATACTTGAATTCTTATTCTCCCCTTGTTTCTAAACCAGAGGCTTTGTTAGCAGAAAGCTACCTCACTGATAAGGGCCACAAGGTCTTTCTTTGTTAAAGAAAAACCACGCGGTACTTCGCCTAGTCATAAAAAGTCATAAAACCCCCAATAGGCAAGCTGCGCCTTCATGTCCGTGCACTGCTTCCACGCGTGCACATGAGTAGCTGATGTCAGCAAGAAGTGTCCCGTAACGTGCCTAAGTGACGTCACCACTGGTCACCATCTTGTTATGTATCGTTAGCCTTTAGCATAGCCATTAGCCTTAGCATTCTGAGTGTGTTATAGTATTTTTCTTTGTCTTGGTGTGGTTAGAATAAATTAGTTAAATTGAATCAAATCTCTGGTTTCTTTTATTCTGAGTGTATTTGTGAATTATTGCAAAGAATTAATCAGATAAGGTCTTTTGGTAAAATAACTAGTAATTATTTATAAACCGTTAATTGATAACGTCCCATTAATTGGATATATATGTTTTTGCCAGGTTTTTATGAAAATACTGGATGGTGCCTTGATAATTATTTGAAGAGATAATTAAATTAATTTATGAATTATTGATTTAATATCTTTGGACTAACAACATAGACCAAAACTTAACTTTATCAATTTTTAATTAATAAATCCCCTTCATAAGTCTAAATAAGTTTTGATTTTATAATGTGTGTAAATTATGTATACAAACAATTATTTTAGACAACATATATGTATACATTTAAGTGATATTATTTTAATATAGCTATGCACTCAAATAAAAATCTAGTCTGCCTTTACAGCTTTATTTTGAAAAACCGGATGTTCTGCATGTTCAGTATGCCGTGGTGCTTTGTTATTTATGTAGATTGACTGTGCAATACTGTAGATGTAATACAGCCTCTTAATCACCCTGGAACTGACCTAATAAACACTTCTGAGACGTTCTGACCTCAGAGGGGAGTAGTGCTAATGATTAATGACAAAACATGGATAAATTAAGGCGTTTTGGGGCAGACAATGCCTTATTGCAGGCGGCAAATCTCCTGCCCCAATTGAGTCCCATTATATGGATATACGCTGATCGCAACTGGAAATAAACATTTCCCGAAGCACTCTAAGTGGCTCCAAACTTCTTTAGGTGATTAACTGAATGTAGTATTTGCTTTAAAAGAAAAGTTCAAGGTTGAAAAAAAATAGCAAATTTTTCCTTTAATAGCAAACTATAAATAATAATAATGATTGTCTGAAATAGTATGACGTTTCTAGATCTGTTTTTAAATTGGACACAAATATAGTTTGTGATAAGGAGGGCTACATTATGTAGCTGAAAACATGACAGTGATGCTAAATTTTTACCTTTCCCTGCCAAATAGTTGCTGCTCTCTGCGCCTTGTAGTCAGCTGTTGACTGTGCCCCAAAGACATGTTCTGTACACATCTTTGATTATCCAGAAAAGTGTGGAAGAACAAAAGAAGGATTTAAAGGGCATGATGAACTACTCTGTTAAAATCTGTCTGTCTGGGGTTTATGCTTTCTTTTAGTGATTCTATGTTTTAATTTAATTATTTGTTATGTAAAGCACCTTGATTTGCCTTGTGTTGAAAGTGTATATAAATAAAATTGCCTGGCCATGCAACTGTTGAATGCCTATTGGCATGAGTTTACATGAATGTGCCTAATGTTAAGTTAGTTTTTTAAGTGTAAGCAGAAGTAGTGTATTGTTTTGGTTTGTTTCGCTGTGATTGTTTGATCTCCACAAACGTGGAAAAGCAGCGGCAATTCTTTTGCTAAGATATTTCCTTTGTCTAGCTAGGGCTAGTTAGTTAAGATCACATTGCCCTTCTACTTTGTCTTCCCTGGCTTGATTGTGTGAATCGATAAGATATTGATAGTGATTGGAGATACCTGGCTGTCGCCCCCCCCTTTCCCCGCTCACATGCCCACTACGTAGGCAAGTCACCTGGGTTTCCTGTGACGTCAGTTTGTTTTGATTTTTTGTCTTCCGCATATCATCCATCCTCTCTCTGATAGAATAGATTTATCCATTTAGAATAGCAGAATAGTTTCATGTAGATTAGATTGAATTTATTTGAGAATGCTTTTGATATAAGGGTTGAGCAATCTGTAATAAATTCCTTAATCTTCAGACAAAATCTCTGTTTCTTTGGTTTGCTATGGTTCAATACAACAGCAAAAGAACCTATCCCTCAGATAAGAACCGATAGTCTGGCATAATAAATAGTGCTTCATATACAGATTAAGAAGATGGTGCCCTGTTTCGCTCATTTTGTCATTGATAATTCAAGCTTCATTAATAATATCCAAGTATTAGGTTACTGGTATAATCGTTGCAAATTGTTATAAACCAGACAATTTATGCATCCTCTGTGCCCCAACATTATCAGTCATCTAAACTCTATGGTGACAGAAAACACTTTTGTGACTAGGTTTCCAAACCAAATTACATGTCAATAGTGTCTAAGGGTATAATGTGGACTTGGTAACTCCAAAGTACTACTTTTCCCAGCGGCACTCAAACTCTGAGCTTGGGGGATATGTTCTAGCTCTCTTGCCATCCTAATCACTATGTGTGGTGGCAAGATAAAGCTTTTTTTAACCTTGTTTCTCACAGTTACATTTATTCTAAGCTTATGTTCTACTATTTAAATTTCTTAAATGGTACATTCTCAGAGTTTACCCATTTTTATGAGTGGATAACAAAAGCCAGAGTCTTTGTTACTTAATATTTATACCCTGACATGGTTAATTCAAAGTTTTTAGACAACCTGATAAACCTTAACAGAAAATAAATTATTAGATGCCAGTTACTGTTGAACCAGTCATTTTTGGAAGAAAGAAAACTATCCATTGTAAGTGCCTGTTAATTTAATAAAGGATGGTTTTATTATCAGGATGTTAATGCACCTTCACTAGGGGTACTTTGTAAATTGTGGAGGGCAGAGTACCTTTTGCAGCTGCAGTTTGAGCACCCCTGTCTCCTCTTGTGCTTTGCTGAGCTGGACCTGAATTAAAAAACAAAACAAATACAAATAAATGAAAAATTACCTCATATTAACAGCATACTGCAACAACAGAGCACACAAATAAAGAGGCTAGAGAACATTTATAAACCAAAATCTGATTAATTTAGATTTATCCATCAGCGCACACAAAATAAAAAAACACCTAGAGACCATTTACTAACCAAAATCTGCATAAATGAGCTTTATCCGTCAGTGCACACAATAAATAATAAATGGTAAATGGACTAAACTTATATAGCACTTTTTTTGTCATACTGACAAATAAAAGTGTTTTACACTGGAGGTTAGGGCTGGCCGGTATACGGAAAATGTACCGATACCGAAATTGATGACAGTTACTGACATTTTGCCCATGCCAGTAAATGCGGAATAAAAAAAAAATGAAAATATATGTTTTAGTATAGCGATGCTCCTGCCCCTTTAACAAATTACTGTTGTCTTGAGTCACATGACTACACACAGTCATGTTACATCCAGAAGGAATGGTGCTAACGCAGCAACTGTGTAGCTATATTTAGCAATTGTTTAGACTTATCTAGCAACTGTTTTTCAGAAAAAATGCAAGTAGTGACAAATAAAGTAACTTTTTATGGTGTTATTGGATACTCCGACTCTAACATGGAGCACTTATGTTTGTTACTGCAGAAACAGAGAGGCAGTCAAACCAGAGCGTTTCTAGCCCAACAGCTTTGCCCGCCCAGGTCCTGCTCAGGTGGAGCAGATATTAACCCCGTTTGGAAGCTGAATAAGATGGACCACGCTTGTACCAAACAGCGAAAAGAAGTAATGAGCAATAGGAACAGTAGAGAAATACCGATTGAAGTAATGACACCAAAGGAAAGCTTGATGGAGAAACTAGACCAGAACGTCTAGAAGATGATGAGAGTTCGAAGAGAGACGATGGAGAAAGCGAGAAGATAGAGAAAAGACAATCAAAGAGAAGCTATAATCCTTCAGAAGACAGGAAACGTTCACTCCAGAAGAAGAGTAAGATCTACAAATAGAAAGACACTTGAAAATGTAACCATGTAGAGATAGCATCCCCTCTCACCCAAAAGTAAAGAGATTAAAAAAGAGGGGAAGTGGGACACTATGACCCATAGCCTAGGCATAGAAGCTAAACATAGGGGCCCTTAGCTTGAGTAGAGAGGTTTCCCCTTTATTTCATCACAAGAACTTAGGGTCTTCTAAGGATAGAGACACCATCCTTGGAACCAGTTAAAGTTTAATTTTTAAGTTCTGTAGTTCTAGTAATTTTCATGTTTTATTGAGGGATGACCAAATTTAGCAAATTAAAAGTAATAAGAGACATGTAAGTGAGTAACTCAACCCAATATAAGACCTGAACTGAAATTTATATCAATGAATGTTAATGGATTAACAAACCCAAAAAGCGCAAGAGAATCTAAAAAAAAGTTGAAAAAAGAACAAATAGATATAGCTTGACAACAACAGACCCACTTGAATGATTCAGATCATGAAAAATTATGAAAAATTTTAAAGGCTGTATTGAGGGGAAAAATTATATCAAAAGCAGCATACAAAAAGAAATTTAATAACCAGTAAATGGAAGTATTGAAAATAGAGTTGAACGAAATGGAAGAGAAACAGAAAACAAATCAAAGGAAAGACAATATAGAAGAAATAAAACAGGTAAGACAGGAAATAAATGCTCGAGACATACAAGAAATAAACTGATGTTCCTCAATCAAAAATATTATCAAGTGGGGCCGACAGCAACAAAGATACTCAAAGATACAAAGATATAAACTGTGAAGTTACGGGGATGGCATTTTGATTATATGGAATGAGCAACGTTCTCATTACCTAAATTAATGGAGATAATTGAAAACTATGGGGCAGTTTCAGGATATAAAATAAACATACACAAAACACAAATATTAACATACAAATAGACATATTCCTTTAAATATTTAGGAATAGAAATCCCAAGAGATCGCACAATATTTTGGCCTTAATTAAAACAGTTGATGAAAAAAATAAATGACGTTATAAAAGGATGAAAGATCATACCATATTTAACTTTCAGGGTGAGGAATGAATCAGTCAAATTGAATATCTTCAGACCATCCCATTACTCATCAGAAGATGTCAATTTAAAGAATGGGATAAAATGGTTTCAAGATACATATGGTACGGAAAAAGACCCCCGAATAGCTTTTAAGAACCTCCTTTCCTCCCTCCCTCTCCCTCCCTTCGTGTGGTGACTTTATACACACTACTCCATACAAGTTTACTGTAAACTCGAATAAGTAGGCAGAACTCAAAAAAAGTGAGGCAATCAGTTGCCACATATTTTTTGAGTTCATAAACTCAGATATTTGAGTATATCAAACCTTAAATATTTGGAGTTTATGTTAAATATACTTTCTAATTATAATTAAATTAAACTTACTGATTAAGCCAACTCAAAAATCTTCAGTACATGCAACTTTAATGTATAAGTTTCATACACACATTTGGTATAAGCTATCCTTGAGTTATGTTAGTGTCATGCACTTTCAGAAAACTGACATGAACCTATGAATAACTCACATGAATACATTATATATTTATTCTCTTAAGTACAATAATTCTCAACACAAATGATACAATGAGCCGAATTGTAATCACTGTGAATGTGGTATTAACATTGAAACCACTCTGAATAAATATATAAATCGTGATTGATCACAGTGGGTATCTCAATACAACAGACTTCCAAGTCACTCATGGTGTGAAAAACATGCCCCTAAGCACCATTGGAAATATTTTAATTAGGTTACTCAAAATGTTTGAATTACTTGTACTCAAAAAAAAGGAAATACTCAACTAACACATTTGAGTTGGAATAATTTCTTTTCAGGAAATAGAGTTTCAGCTAATCAGTGTAATGAAGTAATCTCAACATTGGGGTTTACAGTGTTGGATTTCCTCTTCTTGGACTACAACTCCAGTCAGATCGTCTCTCTTTGGACTATGTAATAAAGGATTGAGGATTACTAAACGGCTCTTTTCTCCGCCAAAGTTCTTCAGGAATTATTACAAAGAATGCATGACATGGAAATTAAGATTCACCGCCTCGAGGAGAGTGCACAAAATAAAACAACTCTGCCTGCAGATTTCAAGAACCTGGCAATCTGATGCCAGCTGCGCAGAATCCAACCCCCTCAAACAGACAGCGTCTAATGGGAAGAACTCCCCACTTAGCTGACCCTTGGCCCCTGCTCAGACAGGAGACACCCAAGAAGAAAAAGGAATGTCAAAGGAAGCCCCAACTGGAAACAGGAAATTTGAACCCACCAGGAACTCCGATAATCCCCTTAAAAAACAGATTTGCACCCCTCAGGTCCTCTCCTCCCAGCCCCCTGAAACCGCCAGGTGCTGAAAAAGGTTGCCAAAATACAACAAGCCACACTGAACGGAGAAAGAAAAAGCCCAAAGGAAGAGTGCTTGTTATTCATGATGGATCGATCAAAGGTAATGAACACTTATGCTAGAAGACTGATGTCATTAAATGCCCACAGATCACAATGAGAGATCTCTGGTATAATCCCATCAATTATTCAGGAAAACCCAGGGCTAGAGAAGCCGATTGCTCACGCTGGGACAGCTGATATTTCTCTAAGACAATCTGAAATTCTCAAGCAATATTGTCTGGTCTTACTTCAAAGACTGACCAACCTCAAGTCTGAGCTGCTTTTTTCCGGACCGATCCCTGCATATCGTACGGATGAGCAATTTAGCAGAAAGCACTTATTTAATAAATTCCTGAAGTCTGTCTCTGCTGAACGATCATTTTGATATATTGGAAACTTTGAGACTTTTGAGACTGCACCATAGCCACCAAAATGCGTCTGGTCATTCTCATTCTGAAAGTAAAATTCTGGTTATTATAAGCAATAGATCCTTACACACTAATACTACATATATCAAAACATTACAGAATCTAAACATAATTAAGCACAAACATAATCTCTCAATCACTGAAAGAAATATTAAAGTAGCTGCATTAAATATTAGATCTGTATCAAGCCTCAACTCTAACAATGTTTAAATCTAGGCTGAAAACAGTTCTTTTTACCCGTGAATATGACAATTGAAAGTAACTTATCTGCACTCTTGCTTTTTATTGTAATTAATTATTTTTTTAATTGATGTTTTTTTTCTGTTGATCTGTTTTCTTAATTTATGCAACTGTGAAGCATTTTTAATTGCCTTGTGTATGAATTGTGCTCTACAAATAAACTTGCCTTGCCTATCAGGAAAGTCTCTGAATCAATGCAAACATCATTACACAAGATATACATCCTCTGTTTCTCTCAGAAACTTGGCTAAATGGAAACACAGAAAAAGCTATACCAAGTTATACCAAGATCATTATCATTTCATTAGTGAGAGCAATAAAAACAGAACAGGTGGTGGCCTTGGTATCATCTTCCACCACTCACTAAACTTGGAAAAGGTTTCAGCACCTTTGAATATGTAGCTATCGAAACAAATGAGTCAAACAAAGTCCTATTTCTAAACATTTATATACCACCAGAACCTAACACTAACTTTTTTAACGACTTCAACAACCTTTGCTCTGCAATACACATAGGCTATGACCAGATAATAATTGTGGGAGATTTCCACAACCATACTGACAACCCCCAAGATAGAGGAACAAAAGCATTAAATTATACCCTCCCTTGCTTCGACCTAACCCAGCATTTTAATGAACCAACGCACAACCGATAACAGACTCTGGACCTACTTATTAGCAAAGACTTAAATGTCTTTAATATCGCAGTAACTGATATTGCATTTTCTGACCATTTCTGCATCTCATTTGAAAGCACTATCTTAACTAAAATCTCTAATCACAGTAAAACCACTGTTATAAAACATTTCTTCAAAGAAAACTCAGCTGAAAATTTAAAACTGATGTACACCCCTACCCTGTCCAAAACCCCAACATCAAAGAACACACATTCAGTACATAAACTGACAGATTAATTTCTATCCAAAATCTCAGTCATGATGGATAAGATAGCGCCATTTAAGGTTAAAACTGTCTCTAGTAAGACTAATGAAAAAAGGGAGTTTCGACGGGCCGAGATAAAATGGCGGAAAACTCGACTCCAGGTTCATTATGAGGTATATAAAGAGAGACTGAACAAATATCAACTAACCTTGAAGAATGCAAGAGAATCATTCTTTTCTGAGATTATTCACACAAAAAACAATAATGCAAGGACATTGCTACAGTCTCCATCGATCTTATACACTTTCAGACTCTGGTATGGCTCCGTAATGTGGTTTGATCTCAGGTCAGTTGTTGAAAAATACTCCGCTGTTTTCGGTGCGGCTTTAAGTGTCTGTCGGCATTTTTTATACAGCGCAGGTAAAATGTGGCTAAAATGTGTTCGTGAGATTGAATCCTATCTTATTCATCATGCTTAACAAAGCATACTTTTGGCTATAAAACCCGTTATAGCATGAATTATTTCCGTGTGCCGTTGTTTTATATTCGTAAGGAGCGATTCTTTCAAACAGCTCGGTCAGCGATCCCTGTCGGCTGGAAGTTTGTTTACTGGAAATTTAAACACTGGTAGCTGTCAGTTTAGCCGTTGCAACTCTCATATATGGTGGTGTGATGTTTTTAGGTGTTGATAAAGGTTCGTACTGTAGCCTACCTCGTGAGGCAGCAACAATACCAAGACGGGTTCTGCACAATACCTGGCGTTGCGCAGCATCAACGTTTTCATAGCAGATAAAATTTCTCACAACTGATGTACTGTTCCTCTTTGGTACCAAATATTGTGCAGTGTTGGATTCTGTTAAGCTTTAGGTCATTATGTAACGGGTTAAATTGCAGCGTTTTCTTCTCTCCCTGCATTATTTGAGCTGTTTGCAAGTCAAGTGACTTTATCAAATATGTTTACATCAAGTCAAATCGTATCCTTTGCGATTTAGAAATCACATTTGACCAAATTGCGATTTAATTGCATATGCATTTAATTGTTCAGCCCTACCCCAGGGCCCCTCTTATTTAACATTTACATGCTCCCATTAAGCTAGATTATAACAAAAAATCATATCAACCACCACAACTATAGTAACGACACTCAACTTTATATCTCAATGTCACCAGCAGACGTTGAACCCGTCACAATCCTTAATAAATGCATCGATCAAATTAACAGCTGGATGTCCCACAATTTCCGCCAACTGAACAAAAAACAAAACTGAAGTACTTATCTTTAGCCGCAAAAAAAAATCGATTAAATATCAGTACACAGCTTCAGTTGGTCCAACTAGAAACTACCGAGCAGAAACCTACACTCTCAGAAATAGGGGTACAGTGCGAGTCCTTTTTTTGTCCCCCGAGGTACAATCTACACTAATAATAATAATAATAATACATTTATTTTATATAGCGCCTTTCAAAACACCCAAGGACACTGCACAAATGAACAATTTAAAACATTGTCAACAATAATAATAGTAATAATAAAAATAAAGTAATAAAAGATAATAATCAAACAAAGCAGAACAACATTGATAAGGTGAGAGTGACTAGATGTCATAGGATCGTCTGAACAGGAGAGTTTTCAGTGTGGATTTAAAAAGTGGAAGAGAGTCGATGGTACGGAGATCAGGGGGGAGAGAGTTCCAGAGGCGGGGGGCGGAGCGGCAGAATGCTCGATGCCCCATAGTGACAAGGCGGGCAGGGGGGACAGAAAGATGGAGGGAAGAGGAGGAGCGGAGTGAGCGAACAGGAGTGGCGATGTGCAGGAGATCAGATATGTATGGGGGGGCCAGATTGTGAAGTGCTTTGAACGTGATGAGGAGTATTTTGAAGTTAATTCTTTGTTTAACTGGAAGCCAATGGAGTTGTTGTAGAATGGGGGTGATGTGGTGAGAGGAGGGGATCTGGGTGATGATGCGTGCTGCAGAGTTTTGGAGGAGTTGGAGTTTCTGGAGGGATTTGTTGGGAAGGCCAAAAAGTAGGGAGTTACAGTAGTCAATGCGGGAGGTAACAAGGCTGTGGACCAGGATGGCGGTGGTGTGGGGGGTGAGAGACGGGCGAAGACGAGAGATGTTGCGCAGATTAAAGAATGCAGACCGGGTGATGCTATTTATGTGGGAGTGAAAAGAGAGTGTGCTATCGAGGACAACACCCAGACTCTTAACCTGGGGGGAGGGAAGGACAGGCGAGTTGTTGATGGAAATGGAAAAACTGTCAGATTTGGAGAGAGTGTGGGGCGTGCCGACCAGGAGGACCTCTGTTTTGGAACTGTTCAATTTGAGGAAGTTGGAAGAAAACCAAGAATGAATTTCTTGGAGACAGAGGGTAAGGGAGGTTGGGGGGAGTGAAGAAGACGGTTGGGTAGAAAGGTAGAGCTGGGTGTCGTCCGCGTAGCAGTGAAAGTGGATGTTGTGTTTGCGAAAGATGTAACCAATTGGAAGAATGTATATAATGAAAAGGAGGGGCCCCAGGACAGAGCCCTGGGGCACACCAGCAGAAACGGGGAAAGAATTAGATTTAAAAGATTTAAGTTGAACGGATTGTGTGCGGCCAGATAGATATGAGTTGAACCAAGCGAGGGGGGTGTGAGTGATGCCAATAGATGAAAGTCTGTTGAGGAGGGTGTGGTGGGAAATAGTGTCGAATGCTGCTGTGAGGTCAAGAAGGACGAGAATGGACAGTAAACCAGAATCTGAAGCTATGAGGAGGTCGTTGGAGATTTTGAGTATGTACTGTATGTAATGTACCCCCTAGGGCTAATTATTGGATCGTAAGGTACATACATGTACCTTTTTGAGGCCCCAAAAAGTACGTATATGTACCCAAGTGGTGAAAGGTACATATATGTACCTTTTCTTCTTTTCGGGTACAACAGACAGTCTAAATATTAATGTTTAATAATTAGATGTCTTTTTCAGCAGCAGTTATATTTTTTAAATGTTAAGATTTCACTGTTTCCTTAAGTATTCAATTAAGATTTTAACTTCAACGCCATTTTTGAGTAGCCTTGAAATAAAATATTTTTCGTGAGCAGATTTGCAGATTACTAATAATCCAGTCAACATTGTATGTCACGATATTCACCCACGGCCAACCAAACAGTATATCAGCTACCTCCAGCCTGGCAGACAAAGCGCAGGGAACCCTAAACGTTAATTTCACTTGAGGCTCACTGCCTGACAGACCACGCGCAGGTGAAAACCTGCGTTGTATAGCCGGGCTGCCAGCTTTTCGACACACATTTTGCCGACACTTGATGCCGTGGATATATCTACTTTTTTCCATCCCCTGAGTTGTGTTCATCAATTTGACTGCTTTACTCTCAAGTAAGTATGATTTTACTACGCTTTTCATTAACACTTTTTTCTGACAAATTAAACAGGACAAAATAAGCTTGTTTAACAATTTGTCGCAAATTGGAGTTACAATGACATGACATTGTCACGTTTGTGTTTCACGGGTGAGTCAACGCTGTTAGCAAGACAGTCGGTCATCAGCTAGTAAACGCTAAGTATTGCTGTTGCCAGCCTCTTATTATACTTTCTCTTAGCCAGCTCTGCTTTTGATTGGTGGATTTCACATGTAGCACATACATGATTGGTTGTTGTACTACACATTTAAAATAAACCGTCTGTTTCCGGAATATTCTGGTCTTTGGTCTGCCAGCAGAACATAACTCGGGACATGGCACTCCTCGGCTTGTCAACGGAGGACCTGCTAATGAAAATACGTGAGGCAGGTGTGGAGGTGACTGAAGTCGAAGCCCAAAGATTCAGAGGTAAATTCACATTCAAACACCAGTGTAATGTCAGTTGACAAAATGTTTCGATTTTTATGGTAGCACACTAGCTAATTCAAAACGATTACCATCAGAGCGGAGCATTCAGTAACCCTGAACAAGAATACTTTTTGGCCAAACCATATATCCTATAATTGAACCGGCTTTCACCATGCGCATCCTGAGCTCTTCCTGAACGTCGACATATATACTTTATGTGGCTAAAGTTAAGACATGGGACTTTTAGAGCGATTGAAACCGGTATCTCCGCTTTCATCCAGAAATGTTCCCGCCCTTTAACATGGCGGTCTATGAGGCTGTGGACAGGGATTATTTTAAAAGCTGCGGGTCCGTCTGTAGGTGTGTGTATGTGTTTGTCTGTGAAAGAGAAGCATAGAAAGGCTGACATTTAAACTATTATAGACAGTCATTTTTATTATACAGAGTTTGATCAAGTTAATTGCAGTCAGGCTTGGGAGGGGCAAGCTTTGGTTGCCTAGCAACTAGGGCCAGGTTAGCCCACCTATGTATGTGTACATATGTATCTGAGGTCTGGTTTCTGAAATTGCTATGTTAAATGTTTTATAATTTAAATTTTGCATTTCGACATGAAGTTTATATCTTTTTAGTTAAGTTAGCTGAGTTAGTCTTACCTACTTTCTCATAGTCTGCAGCTATTTAATCTCCCTCTGTTTACTATTTACAGATAATGATGTGGATGGTGAAACAGTTGATTGTGGCCTCACAGAAAATATGATCGCCTGCTTGTTTCATGGATCTTTCAAGAAGCAGGCCAAATTTAGTCAGTTTGTGCACAAGTTAAAAGAGCCAGTGGTAACACTAATTTTAGAGCCTGTGCCTCCAGAACAATTGCAGCAACCTACTTGCTCAGCCACATTATGGTAAGTGCATGTGTATGATGCAAAAATACCATTACCACAAGTTTTGTTCTAGTCATTACTTATTGATAGGAGACTTTCTATCTAGTATAGTTATAAAAATATGAGTAGTTAAAATAAAAAAGTTAATTTACTCATTAAATTGAAAGAAAAAAATCTTCTATATTATAGCAGTGGACCTATTGGAAGACTGCCCACTACATTTGACATCCCAGCATTCCCAAGGCACCTACAAACAAAACTTGACAACAAGGAACCATGTCAGAGATACCCGAAGGACAGACACATAATTATCAGGGTTCTCTATGAAGCTATGGCACAATACACAATGTAAGTTGGTTTAAGTTAAAGTTAGACCTAATAAAGGAACAGAATGACTTCCAAAATTTAAATTGGTGATGTCAAAAGTTCACTGTTGAGCAGTTACATGCTGAGGATAGTTTTTGCTGGTTATGCATGTCAGTCTAAAGGTTAATTAACAGGTCAATTAAGTAACGTCTTCATCCCTAAATCTATCAAACCCATCAAAAGGCAATGAATTTCATCACGCTTTTTACTGTGATGTCATTCATGATTTATAGTGTGTCCAGGTCCATTTATTTTGGAAATCAGGTAATAACTACATGCACAGTTTCATATCAGCTCAGTTTGAGTCTAGTGTCTTACTGTCTCTATTGTTATACTATCTGTAGTGCCCTGTTAAGGGCTTTCCACTTATTAAAAACATAATTAACTGATACTTACATCCCTAGTTTAAATATCACTCACCCATCTATTGAAAAATAGAAGAGAAAGGTCCATCAAATGCAGAAGGCCAAGGCAACCTTTCAATCTTTTAAATTGTATCAACAGTGAATAAATCAGACTCAACTAAACTATTTTTAGTTTGTTATTACTGTTTATATTATTTTAAACTTATTATAATTCCTCAGAAAATAATTATTTACTTTTTGGACGTCTCAAGATATATGATTCATGTCTTTGAAAAATATATATGCCATTGTGACACAAATTCCACAATAATTTCACATGTGGCTGAATTTTTCTGGTGTTGGAGTCTTTCATGGCAGGTGACCTTCAATTTAAATGTCTTTTTTTTGTTCAAGGTATCCCACAAATTCGGAATATGTGCAAGCTGTAAAGACACTGATTGTGAGATATCCTTTCCTGAAGGATCTTGAGGGAAATGGTTATGTAAGTGTATGTTTAAATAATTCTGCACAGTATTTTAAACATCAGATGTCACAATTGTCCAATAATATGTGCATACTAAATAGCTGTTTAGAAAATTAAAACAAGCTAATCAATCTTCTGTAGCATTCTGGCCTATCCAGACGGGGTAACATATGATCAGAATGTCACTGTCAAGATCCTGATCATTGATGTCTCTGTCTCAACTAGCATACATGGCATATGTCTCTGAGGCGTAAATTCAAATCTGAGCGTGCCCCCCTGGTTGACAACAATGAAGTGAGGTTAAGTAAGGAGAAGTTTTGCCGAAAGACATCAGCGCAATCTGTAGAAACCGCAAAAAACAATCTGAGATATCTGTCAGAGGTCAGTGGTGCATACTTTGATGAAAAAGAAAGCAACTCTATCCAACAGTTTACCACATTCAGTTCAGCTCAGTTGTATTTGTCAGCCACTTAGGTTGTGGCTCAGGCATTAAGGCAGTGTTTCTCAATTACATATCGCATGTGTGTTTGAATTCTATTTAGGCATCTAGTCTTCTTGGTGAGGATCCATCCTCCATTGATGCTCATGTGAAGATGTTACATAGCCAGTACCAGAAGATGCATCCAGACCCCATGATTGTACAAGATCGTATGCAGCAAACCTTTGCATGGCGGCAAAAAGAGATACAACATGGCATGACTGTGGAGGAAACCGTCAAGAAGTACCCTTACCTAAGGACACCGGCTGTGGTAAGTGAAAACTCATCATAGAGTGATAGCTGGGATTCTTATCCATATAATGTAATTCAGTATATACAATTAATTTTTATTTTTTCAAGTATAAAAAGTTACATGTAGCTTGGCCTTGGATTCTGAATAAATCTCTATATTTTTCACTTGTAGTTGCACAATGAGTTGGAACGGATCCATCCAGAAATAGGAAACGTGTGTCAGCGATTCAATGAAGGCTTCAGCTGTATTGTGTCAAAGGTTCTCAGTCTGGCTCAAGGGAAATCCCCATTGTCTAACCTCTACCTGGAAGCAAGACAAGAGGCTCTCACGGTGGATCTACCAGGTCCTGATTTAATAATAAAAATAAATAGAATTAAACTTGTGTGTACAAATATAATTCACTGTTGGCATAATATCTTTTTAAATCTGTTCATTAACATTATTGGATGGATACTCAACTTGTTTTTATCTTGATGAATAACAGTTTTAACCATTTTTTCCCTTCATGTTTGCATTATACTGACTATTAAGTTGCAGAACTTGGATGATACATTTCCAGAAAAAATGTTGGATATAGAATAAATGCTATTATTTTGAAGTATATATTATGTCATGCAGATATTGACTTCAGAGCTGCCCTCATCTTTCTACCACACATCTTCAAGGAGAACATTGATCGCTTTATTACTCTTGGAGAGGTATGTCTATCCTGCATATCATAAAAAAAAATCTCAAAAGCGATGCTTTATTCACTTCAAATATTTCATTTCGTGTATGGACCCATATATATTTTGCTCTGATTAGACTCACACGCTTCTGTTGTATGGTCTGCCACAAAAACAATACAACCCATAGACCATAATTACAGTGACGCGTTACAGAAAAATCCTCACACTCTTGCAGATATGTAGCTAAACCTTTTTTGAAAAGAAGGCCAATTGAGACACCTGCCTCGGTTGTAACTGAAGACATAGGCACATAAAGATCCGGGTACGTATTTGCAGATGTTTTATAAGTTTTACATATCTGTGTATAAATTTATAGGTCAGACTACACTTGAAAATATGAATACAGATTAGTAGATTATTTTTTACAAATAAAATGTCATTACACAGAGATTCTAAATACATATTTGCAGATTCTTGTACAAATGTACAAATTCACAAATTTAATTGCTCATTTATGAATTTTGTCACATTTACAAATGTGATTACGCTCACACCGATTGAGATCTACTTATGCAGCTGTTTTGCTTCTATAATGTCTCCATACATACTGTAAGTGGTAAGTAAGGTGATAACATAAAATGATGCTGTTCTGAATACGGTCTGGATGGTCAAATATAACAGTTAGCCTTCAACCATTATTATCAATTTCCCACTAAATCACTTCTTCAATACTAACAAACTCATTTTGAAAACTATATATTTTTAAAGGTTCTTGTAGGATAAGTACTTTTTTTATATATTTTTTTATCAAGTGCTTTTATGCACAGTAATGTTTAAAATGTTACACTTACATTGTCGGGCCTGAACTTCACATCAGAGCAGTCACATTCTAATCATAACCACCTATTTCAGCAATACAATGTGCAATGAAAGACAGAATGTTTAATAAAAATTAACCAAGGTAGATAATAAATGTGCTTATTATTCCATGTGGTGTAAAATTACATTTTATAGTAGAAAGGCTGTCATGTCAATCTGATTTGCTTGTCGTTTATGCTTTTGGTTTTGAATAGACTGATCCTGCCACTCCATATCCAACTATCCAATTGACGGATCGAGACTGGAAAATGGCCTTCACCAGGAGAGCTCCGAACATTCTGAAAGTGGACGGCGTAGAGTTGTGTCACACCTCAGCAATTGACGAGGGAATCATCTCTGCTTTCTGTGCTTACTTCGTGTTCAATCTAGCATTTCCACGACACCTGAAGAACACACTGATGTTTCTCCAGAGGTACATCACCAAAATAGTTGTGGATGGTGATAAGCCTCTGCCAATAACTGTCACCAGGCAAGTAAACCTCCTCTATTGACTCGACCATGCCATCTCTATACCAGTGCTCCAAATGCTCAAGGAGAACATTCACCTTGATGAAACTAATTCAGCACATAGGACTTATTCATGCCCATGAAGCAAATTTCACTATTACATGTGGACTTAATGACTGCAAGTCAACATTTACAAAATATGAGTCCTTTAGACGACACGTGTATAGGATACACAGAGACCAAGTTTTATGTCAATACAATGACTGTGATGGAGATGGAGATGAAGATGAAGTGGCCTCTGAGGATTCTAATGAGCCTGGGACAGATTCCGTCATTGAAAATCCTCCCTCTATGGATGAACTGTTACTCAATTTCAGAGAAAATCTTTTCTCATTCATTCTCAAATGTAGAGAGAAAAATCACCTTCCAGTCTCTGTTCAAAAAGAAATTGTTGATGATGTAAATTTCTTATTTTGTTTTTTCAAGGAGAACTATGATACTTTCATAGCTTACCACTTACAGAAAAGTGGTTTTGATATATCAATGCTGGGAGTTGTCCTCACAGAGTTTGCTGGGTGAATTTGAAAAGGTGCCTGGGAAAAGTGTGACCACTCCATTTTTACATTTACCTGTGGAACTCCAGAAAGCCCTGACAGTCAATCACAACCTCTGTAATGTAGATTTTACAGACAAAGATATCCAACGTGTGTCTGAAGTTAGAGTGAACAATGTCAAGTATGCTGTCAAAGATGTGTTTGTCATAGATGTACTGCATTCAGAGAAAATTCCACTGTTTTGGCAAATCAAGTACATTCTGAACATCGATACCTTGTGGCTCCTTTGTGGTAAAATGTTGGTTCCTCTGTCATATGACAGTCACTTTCATGCATACAGTGTAAAGGTTGATGGAGAATGGACTTTACTAAAACCAGGCGATGAAATGGAATTCCAAGTATTTGACACTTATTCTGTGGATAATAGTTTGTATATCACACTTAGACTTAGTATTTAAAGAGACAAAATTAACATGTGAAAATGTTAGATCTTCTGTCACTGTTCTGTCAGTGTTATTTTTAATGTATGCAGTTTTAAGGTTGGCCTGCAATGGACAATTTTACATAGTTTAAAGTTAAATGAAATTGAAATGAGAAAATAAAAATCCTCAAATTAAAATTTTTTGTCTTTTGTATAATGTAGATACACAAAAAATGTATGAAATAAATAAGGGTACTATAGCGTACCCTATAAAGGGCAATTTTGTAAGCTTTTTAAAGGTCCGTTTTTGTACCCTAAAATAGGGGTACAAAATTGGCACCATAGGTAAAAGATTGGCCTTTGTAAGGTACAAACCATAAGGGTACAAATAAGTACCCTATGTCAAGGGTACAAAACTGTACCTTCCGAGGGTACTGCCCCAGTGACAAGCCATTGTACCCCTAAAGGTACAATACTGTACTTTATTTTCTGAGAGTGTAGATGTAAAAATAGAATCAGAAGGCTGACCTTGTTATTGCCTTTATGTGAACCTAGAGGTTCGGGTCTATCACATGAGGAACATTTCTAGGATTAAAGGACTGATGACACGATGAGACCTCCAAAAACTCATCCATTCATTATTCTTTAGCCACCTTGATTACTGTAATGCCCCATTTCCACTAGGAAACCGGATGCTTTGGCATGTTTCCACTACCTGCATCCGTTCCGAGCCAACCCCAGCCGACCCTTTTTTTGGACTACCTCTGCCTTAGTTCCAAGTGTGCCAAAGCGACCCGAAACGCCCACTTATGGACTGATTGGTCCGGTAATATGATATCCCTCTCACTCCTACGTAGCAGCAGTAGCTGCCGATGGGTCTGGAGTGGTTTGTCTGAGATTAAGCTTTTGTTTAAAGTTTCAAATAAGCAGCAAACAGCAGTTAGCTGCAAGCAGCCCAAAATTAAACAGAAATCAGACTCACGATTATAAGTTTTCAACAATGTGGGGATCTTGTGGGTATATATATTATAGAATCCATGCATTGCATCATGTTGGGTGAATGGTTAGAATCAGAATCAGAATCAGCTTTAATGGCCAAGTATGACACATACAAGGAATTTGACTCCGGCAACTTTTCTCTCCAGTACAGAACTTAAATAAGTGAAATTAAAAAGGAAATAAAAATAAATACAAATAAATAATGAAGGATAATATATACACCAAACCAGGGTTATTGTACAGTAAGTATATACAGCATTGCAGAGTTTTAGTTTATTGTTCATGTGAATGGACTCACACTCTGACTATTCAGAGTTCATCAGAGCGGCAGCCTGGGGGAAGAAACTGTTCTTGTGTCGGGTGGTTTTGGCGTACAGCACTCTGTAACGCCGGCCTGAGGGGAGGAGCCTAAACAGATTGTGGCCAGGGTGTGAGGGGTCAGTGGTGATTTTTCTGGCCCCCTTCCTGACCCTGGCCCGGAATAGGTCCTAAATGGAGGGAAGATCAGTACCTATGATCCTCTCTGAGGACCTGACTGTTCTCTGCAGTCTGTCCTTGTCTTGCCTGGTGGCGGATCCGAACCGGATCTGAGCTGACGCAGAAAGTACAGCCTTTACTGGGCCTTCTTCCTTATAGAGTCAATGTGGGAGGTCCACTTCAGGTCCCGTGTGATGGTGGATCCTAGGAACCTGAGAGACTCCACTGTGGGGACTGACATGTTGGGGATTATGAGAGGAGATGTTGATGGGGGTCTCTTCCTGAAATCCACTGTCATCTCCACAGTTTTGAGGGGGTTTAGCTCCAGGTGGTTCTGACTGCACCAGAGGACCAGCTGTTCCACCTCCCTTCTGTATGCAGACTCGTCGCCGTCACGGATGAGTCCAATGACGGTGGTGTCATCTGCAAACTTCAGGAGTTTCACAGAAGGGTCTCTTGACGTGCAATCAGTGGTGTAAAGGGAGAAAAGCAGTGGGGAGAGAACACATCCCTGGGGGGCGCCGATGCTGAGGGACCGGGTGCTGGATATGAAGTTACCCAGTTTCACCTGCTGCCTCCTGTCAGTCAGGAAACTGGTAATCCACTGACAGGTGGAGGGAGGCACGGTGAGCTGGGACAGTTTTTGGTGGAGGAGCTCTGGGACGATGGTGTTGAATGCAGAGCTGAAGTCCACAAACAGGACCCGAGCGTAGGTACCTGCAGAGTCTAGGTGTTGCAGGATGTAGTGGAGAGCCATGTTGACTGCATCATCCACTGACCTGTTTGCTCTATAGGCGAACTGCAGGGGGTCTAGCAGGGGATCCGTGATGTCCTTCAGGTGGGACAGCACCAGTCGCTCAAAGGATTTCATGACCACAGATGTCAGGGCGACTGGTCTGTAGTCATTTAATCCTGTGACAGGGGACTTCTTGGGAACCGGGATGATGGTGGAGCGTTTGAGGCAGGAGGGGACCTCACACAGCTCCAGGGAGTTGTTGAAGATCTGAGTGAAGATGGGAGCCAGCTGGTCAGCACAGACTTTCAGACAGGACGGAGACACTCCATCAGGACCTGATGCCTTCTTAATCCTCTGTCTCTGAAATAGTTGGCGCACATTCTTTTCACAGATCCTCAGCGCAGGCAGGGGGTCAGGTATGGGGATGGTTTGGGGTGATGCTAGGCCTTTTGTGATGGAGATAGTGGGGGAGGTGGAAGGTGTGAAAGTTGTTTCAAACCTGCAGAAAAAGTCATTGAGGTCCTCAGCCAGGCGGGGGCTCCCCACAGGGTGGGGGGATGGTCTCCTGTAGTTGGTAATGGTCTGCAGGCCCTTCCAAACTGCAGAAGAATCGTTGGCAGAAAAACGCTACTTCAGCTTTACACTGTAGTTCCTTTTTGCTGCCTTGATCTCCTTTGTCAGCTTGTTCCTTGCCTGCTTGTACAGGTCCCGATCCCCACTCCTGTAGTCCTCCTCCTTGTCCTGGCGTAGCCGTCTCAGTTCTGCAGTGAACCATGATTTATTGTTGTTTAACATGTAGAAGGTTTTGGTCTGCACACACATGTCCTCACAAAAGCTGATGTAAGATGTCATAGTGTCAGTCAGTTCGTCCAGGTCTGAGGCTGCTGCTTCTAAGACGCTCCAATCAGTGCAGTCAAAGCAGGCCTGTAACTGCATCTTTGACTCATCTGTCCATCTCTTCACAGTTCTTACTACAGGCTTAGCAGATTTCAGCTTCTGCTTGTAAGATGGGATGAGGTGGACCAGGCAGTGGTCAGAAAGTCCCAAAACAGCACGGGGGACAGAGCGATATGCATTCTTTATTGTGGTGTAGCAGTGGTCTAAAGTGTTCATGTCCCTGGTGGGACACGTCAAGTGTTGTCTATATTTAGGCAGTTCAAGTTTGAGATTTGCTCTATTAAAATCCCCGAGAATGATTAGCAGAGAGTCCGGGTGAGTTTTCTCCACGTCTGTGATTTGGTCGGCAAGGTGATGTAACGCCTCCGTTACACACGCCTGCGGTGGAATGTATACAGCGACGAGCACAAACGAGGCGATCTCCCGCGGTGAATAAAATGGTTTACAGTTTATGAAGAAAGACTCTAGGTGAGGGCTGCATGTCTTCTTTAACACTGTGACATCTGTACACCAACCTTCGTTAATGTAGAAACACGTTCCTCCTCCCTTTGACTTCCCAGACAGTTCCGCGCAGCGGTCCGCTCGGAACAGCTGGAAGCGCGGCAGCTGTAGTGCGCTGTCCGGGATGTGTTCACTGGACCAGGTTTCAGTGAAGCAAAAGGCGGCAGAACAACGAAAGTTGGAGTTCTTGGATAGGAGAAGGAGCAATTCATCCATTTTGTTAGGCAGAGAGCGGACGTTCCCCATGTGTATGGATGGGAGAGCGGTGCGTAATCCCCGCTGTCGCAATTTAACGAGCACACCAGCTCGTTTCCCTCGTCGGCGTCTCCGTCTAAATCCACAGAGCGCTGCTGCTCCTCCAGTCAGAATCTCCATAAAGCAGTCTGGTTGATTAAAAACCGGTGAAAAAAGTCCGGCACTGGATAGCCCTATTTGTAAGATTTCCTCCTTGCTCATTTTAATAGCAGAGTGAGTGCAGAAAATTACGCAAAAAAGTAAAATTGTAACAAGTACTAGGGAGCGAAGTACCGAGGCGTCCATCCGGGGCGCCATCTTAATAATAATTAGTGTTGGTGACTCCTTTTTGGTAGGTACAGGTTAGCATCCCTCTACCGCAATGCATAAAATCTTTTTCACAGCAGGTTAAGGTTCACAGAAATTCTTCCTGGTTTCAGAAAAAAAGACTTTCTAGATTTAAAAAAAATAGATATTTATGTTTTATTTTTAAATTGCCATGGGTTTGTTTTAGGTTTTGTATTTCAATAAATGAAACCAAAAACACAATTTTAATGGCAGAGAAACCATTTTGAGATTTTTCAATGCAGTATTTCTTCTATTTATTTTGTGTCAAAATATGATTCCCCTGACTAACATTATTAAACAAGGGCCAAACCTCTCTTATTTTACAGGATTAAAAGTTCAGAATAGACTGAATATTTACAGAAACACTTGGAGGTAGGGCTGGGCGGTATGGCTTAAAAATTAAATCTCTGATTTGTTTTTAATACCAAATCTGATTTCAGATTTTAATCTTTGTTTTTCCAACCAGATTTTTTTCTTAAGAAGTTGTTGTTGTGACTGCATTTTGCTGGAGCTTTTGTTAAGCTAAACCCGCCCACGTCCTCGCCCACTAAAGTTCTTTTGAGATGGTAATAGAAACACAACCTACCCGTTCCAGGCCGTACTGACCTGTTCCATTCCGTACCGCACTGGCCCTAGTGGAAATGGGGCATAACAGTATCTTAAAGTGACAGTGTGTAGTTTTTGCAGTAAATCTTAGAAAATAGTCATTAAAATATTACGTAATAATAATTACGTAAAGCACATTAATTGCAAAATATTGGCAACATTGTAAAATATGACTTTAAAAATCAGTTTTAAAATACATAGATAGCGGGTCCTCTTTTATGGGGAAAGCCATATTAGACGCGATATTTACTTCTACAAAGCGAACGGAACAAGCCCGCTATTAAAACATTGATTTCCCCTCAAAATGCACAAAAGTTTCGCCATAAATAAATTTTTTGCTCTTCGCTAGTTCCAAACGATGAAAGAGTGACTGATGTGCTCGTCATGCTGCTGCAAATAGATAATTCTCAGGGAATTGAGCGTTTGAAAATGGCACCTGTTGGACCTCCGTTGTTGAGTTTCTTACTCAAAGACACAGATTACGCAGGCTTGTGATAATTTAGGTTTGCACTGCCCCCTAATGGCCGAAAATTACACACTGTGCCTTTAACATGTCCACCAAAAAAAAAATCAATCACACAGCTGCAGCAGATCCAGAACACTGCAGCTCATATTCTCACTAGAACCAAGAAAGTACAACACATTGCCCCAGTTCTAAAGTCCTTACAATGGCTCTCTGTTGTTCAGAGAATAGATTTCAAAGTGCTTTTATTAGTCTATAAATAATTGAATGGGTTAGCGCCAGAGTACATTACAGATCTGCTATTAAGGTACAAACCATCCAGACCACTCAGGTCCTCCAGCTCTGGTCTACCGATCGTCCCTAGAACCAGAACAAAAAACATGGAGAAGAGGCTTTCAGTTTCTATGCTCTCCATATCTGGAACAAGCTGCCGGGAGAATGCGAAGCTGCAGACACTCAACGGTTTCTAAAATTAAAATGTACCTATTTAGACTTGCTTATGAGTGATGACTTCTTGGGTTTTCTGTTTTTAGTTTTGATTACTTTTTTTTTCAATTTTACATAAATTATCTTATAAATGTTCGTTTATGCTTTGACTGATTTTATTGCTTCATTTTTCCTACCTGTGAAGCACCTTGAACTAACTTGTGTTGAAAGTGTGCTATATAAAAAAAATTGCCTTGCCTACAATTAGACAAAGACAAGGGGGATAGGGGTTACCAATTCTCCATCGATATTGCTGGGCCTTCCAGAGCAAAATAATTATAAATTTGTGCAACCGCACATATAAGGCGCAATGGAAATTAAAGAAGAAAAACGTACATATTTTCCAATTCAGGTGATGATGGCGGACCAAAACTCTTAAGTACGCAAAAAATATCAACAGCCCATGGTTGAAATACAATTAACAATGGGAGCAGTGATGAAAAGATTAAAGACAAGACACTTTTCAGATGTTACACGTCTGACACAGATTGTTTACCTAAACAATTAAATCAGAGATTCAAAGAATAGACAATTATGGGACGAACGGCTATATATACATTATTTAAAGACGAAAAACTAGTTAAGTTTGAAACATTAAAAATAGAATACCATCTGGAAAAACAACATTTTTACTGCTATCTGCAATTAAGACATGTTGGAGACAGTAAACATTCAACCTCCAATCAATATAGGAATAACAGAACTATTGAAAAAACATACAAAAGGTACAATAGGGAAGTGTTGGGTTTGCCAGTTTGTCGACCCGAGCAGATTCCCATTGGTCAATAATGGTGAGTGATGGCCAGTGATGACACCCTCGAAGCTAATAAAATGGCCAGCTGAAGTGCCAACCAGTTCTCTTTCAGTAAGCCTACATAGCTGAGACGTAGGGGAAATACAAATACCCGCTAGCATTCCAATACCCTTCTCCCCTTTTCATTTTACCCAGCTGGTCCGAAAGGAATCACCCTGAAACTTCCCCCGGGGTTTCTCTGCACTGTCCAGTTCCAAGCCGAAAAGGTTTCTGTGACCAGGTGTCCTCGTCCAACAAGCACGTTGATCAGCTGCAGCTCAGAACTTAAGCCTCTAATCTCTGTCCCCTCTCTTTTTCAGTTCAAGAACAAGCTCAGCATCCTCCTCTCCTGTACCCAGCCAGAGACATTCCACTCTTCTCTGACCCACACCTGTCCTGTCACACAGATGTTTTATCTTCCACCTCAGTCATGAACTCTTCTACTTCCACAACTTCGCCCAAGTTAGGAGATGCTCCTACCCCCCTTATCTCACTCTCCAACCTGTCTGTCTCTAAAAAGTCAGGTGAAGTGGCACTTGGAAAAAACTGAACCGGAACAAGGCTGCAGGTCCAGATGATGTCAGCTCCAGAGTCGTCAAGACCTGTGCAGAGCAGCTCTGTGCGATTCTACAGCACCTCTTAGCCTGGCCCAGGAGAAGGTTCTAGTGTTGTGGAAGACACCCTACCTTGTTCCAGTACCAAAGAAAACTCATCCAGTCAGTCATCAATGACTATAGATCTGTCGCCCTGACATCCCACATCATGAAGGTCCTGGAGAGACTCCTGTTAACCCACCTGAGAGAGCAAACTAGATCCTATCAGGTCCCCTGCAGTTTGCTTATCGCCATGGAGTTGGTGTTGAAGATGCCATCATCAACCTGCTTCAACCAACCCACTGTCATCTGGGCAAAGCAGGCAGCACTGTAAGAATTATGTTCTTTGATTTCTCCAGTGCATTTAACACAATTCAGCCCAATTTGCTTTGTCAGAAACTCCTGAAGACACAGGTGGAGGCTCAATAATCAGCTGGATCAATGACTACCTAACAAACAGACCACAGTTTGTGAAACTGAAGAATTGTGTCAAACCAGCTGGTCAGCAGCACAGGAGCACCACAAGGGACTGTACTCTCACCATTCCTTTTCACTCTGTACACCTCATACTTCTAGTATAAGACAGACACCTGTCATCTGCAGAAATAGTCAGATGACTCTGCAACTGTCGGGTGTATCAGAGATGGAGAAGAAGCTGACTACAGAGAGCTGGTGAGCCGCTTTGTGGCACGGTGTGGAAACAATCATCTTACCTTGAATGTGAACAAAACAAAAGAGATGATTGTAGATTTCAGAACAAACAGGGATAAATCAAAGACTGTCTCCATCATGGGAGAAGACATTGAGGTGGTTGAGGAGCACAAATACCTCAGAGTTCACCTGGACAACAGACAGTGAAGCCATCTACAATAAGGGACAGAGCAGACTGTACTTTTTGTGGAAGCTGAAGAATTTATTTTACTTATGAAGAATCCCATAAAGTCATCACTAAGGAGAGAAAGGGGAATAGTTGGCTCAACAGAGCTATGACTATGTAAGTTTGGCAACCGTACTAATAATAAATGTAGGATTGTTTTTATTTACCTCTAGTAATGATGAGAAATATGCTGTTCTAGCTTGTTGAAGGGTGTTTTTATAACGTAGTAGACTATTTTTCCAAGGAAAAGAATAGATAGGAATCATGTAAGAGTGGAGAGCGCCATTTTCTCTCCAGTTTTCAAGTATTCTGCTTTAAAGTACGCAACTCTGCACTAAACCAGGGAGCCGACCTCCTATGGCTGATTACCGTCTTTTTTAAGGGGGCTACACTGTCTAGCGCCAAACACAGTGAGGAAGTAATACTTTGACCCAGGCCATATATTACTAAATGGTTAGTTTTGGAATTACTGCCGTCCACTGTGGTATTCTGAGAAACACAGGGAAGCAAGAATGGACCAGATTCTTTAAAACTTGTTACAGTATTGTTTGATAAAGTTCTACTGTAATGAAATATTCTTTCAGATTTGAAAAGGTCGGGTAAAGTACATTCAAAGGTTATCAAAAAATGATAGGACTGGGTTATGTAGGAGGACAGTTACGTCAGTACAACGTCTAAAGTGTGCCGACCATAGTGCGTGGTTCCCTTCACTTCGAGAGTAAAGCCAATTGAGCCTAAGATAATATTAAGGGGACTATATCATGCTATTTTACAGCTTTCAACTTCTGAGATAGACATTTACAGTACAGAAGCCTGGAAATATTCTCATTCATCCAGGTCATGTTTATCTCAAGGAAATTTCAATCGAACGCAACTGGACTTGGTAATTTGTCTTGGAAGACGTTTCACCTCTTATCCAAGAGGTGAAACGTCATTCCAATGTAGTCATTCCATATGTGTCTGGGATTTCTGAAAAAGTCAGGAGGATTTTTAACAAACACAGTATCCCTGTGTATTTCAAACCCAGCAACACACTCAGATAGAGACTAGTATATCCCAAGGACGGAACACCACATGCACACAAAAACAACCTGGTGTATACAACCCAATGCAATGAAGAATGCAAGGACCTCTACATTGGTGAAACTAAACAACCACTGTACAAACGCATGGCCCAACACAGGAGAGCTAACTCATCAGGCATTGACTCTGCTGTTAATTTACATCTGAAGGATAAAGCCCACTCCTTCGAGGACAGCAATGTCCAGATATTAGACAGAGAAAACAGATGGTTTGAAAGAGGAGTAAAAGAAGCCATCTATGTAAAAGTAGAGAAACCATCTCACAACATAGGGGGGGACTGAGACATCACCTATCTCCAATTTACAATGCTGCCCTTTCATCCCTACCCAGGAGACTCAACAATTTAACCTCTAATAAGAAAAACAACCGTGACTCCAACGACTGTCGTTATAACACAATAGGGCACTAATGAAGCCGAAACCTAACCTCCAACAATAGGCGACACGGCAACAACCGTCGTTAAGATGTAGAGCACAAAGGATCAAATGAAATAATCAGTCTTGTATAAGCCCTCCAAGAGGTTAAATAGCTGAGTCCCCATTACCAAGTCCAGTTGTGTTCGATAGAAATTTCCTTGAGATACAGTACAGACCCAAAATTTGGACACACCTTCTCATTTAGTGCATTTTATTTATTTTCATGACTACTTACATTGTAGATTCTTACTGAAGGCATCAAAACTATGAATGAACACATATGGAATTATGTAGTACTTTTACAAAATAGTGTGAAATAACCTGGCCTCCAAAATTTGACCTGAACCCAATCAAGATGATTTGGGGTGAGCTGAACCGCAGAGTGAAGGCAAAAAGACAAAAAAGTACTAAGCATCTCTGGGAACTCCTTCAAGACTGTTGGAAAACCATTTTGGGTGATGTTGTATTTTACTTTTTTGGGGCTTTTGTTATGAAAAGACTCAGTGATGAAGTCACACTATTCCCTCCTCCTTATGCAACCCAGACAGAACCCCCTGCGGTTGTTGGAGATTCTTATGCGGCCTCAACAGCACCCCCAGGACACCTACATCCTCCTGTCCCTAGACACCAATTTGCAATTGAAGAAAAAGCACATGGTACCTCAATAAAACAAAGGCTTAGAATTACAAAGAAGCATATGTCTGTTGAGAGTGAACCAGTATATGTTGGGAGTATGTGTGACCTTTTTGAGGACCTCTGAGACAAAGAGTTTTATTGCAGGCTGTAAAACCAGGATGTCTGTAGATTAGATGTAGGGGAGGAACCGGGACCATAAAACCATCAAACTCAGAATGAACTTTTGAGCTGGACCCAGGAGGAGGACACTTCCATCTTATGAATGCATAATTCTTGACGGACCAGTCGGGGTCAAGACACTTTTTAAAAACGTTCTGATTGGAGCAGATTCCGAGGGAGAAGAGACGCCAAGATTCTGGGAAGTTTTTGGATGTCTATAAAAGTTATGGCATGAAAACCATTCGTGGTCAGATGTCTTTATCTGGCCCAGAGAAAATGGGCATGTTTCTCTGTAAACTGCATTATCTTAATCTGTTTGGAATAAAACTGAGAACTGGAAATTGGCTCCTTGTCTCTGCTTGAACATGCACTGAATTATTTTTTTACGAAAATTTAATTCTACAGTGAATACCTAGTGAAGCTCAAGAGAATGCAAATCAGTAATCAGAGCAAAGGATAGCTACTTTGAGGAATCTAAAATAAAACATGTGATCAGTTATTTCATCCTTTTTGTTGAAGTACATACAGTAATTCCATACATCATGTGTTCATTCATAGTTTTGATGCCCTTAATTGAGAATCTGCAATGTAGTCATGAAAATAAAGAAACACATCGAATGAGAAGGTGTGTCCGAACCTTTGGTCTGTACTGTATATGCTAAAATGTTCCCATTGGTGTTATACAGTATTAATTTGTCCTAAAAAGTAACTTGTATCCTGTAGTTAATGTTGGATCACGGAGTAAAACGGCTAAGTTCTCTATAAACCCACCTTCTGCCACAGTGCTGAGCTATATCTCAAACAGTATTTTGACAGTGAACTTGAAAAGCACCAAATACCACAATGAAACTCTGTTATATTAAGGGGTCAGATGTTTGGTTAATTTTATTATTTGTAAAAAAACAGAGTCAATAAAGCTTATTTCGGTTGCTAAATCTCCAGGCTTTAGACAGAGCCAAAACCAACATAGCTGAGTCCAGCAAGCAATCTTTCCAGCCCAGTATATAAAAAAAGCCATGGGTGTTTGCACCCATTTACTGAACATTCTGAGATGCTAAAGATCAATTAATTAACCACACAATACTGTTTTAAGATTACACAAGCAGCTGGATAAATGGCTTACCCACATTACCATTAGCATGTAGCAACTTCTCTGTCCATTGGGCATCTTTGTTCTTTGATCCAGCTACTGTTCTTTAGGAATGTAGAGTAAAATCCTATAATCCATGCAGCCAAACAGACATTTTCACAGAAAAAGTAAAAAATCCAACAAAAAGTGTTTTAAGCTGCCAAAAAACCGAAGCAGTAATGAGCTTTGAGAAGGAGGGTTTGTTTGGAACTCTAGCAGAGGTAAGCCGCTCTGCCTGCAAACACCTCTAGCACTCCCATTTTTTCAACTACTGATGTCACTAGTTGAACAGTCTGTCCTTTTCTAGGAGAGGGAGGGGAAGCTGCTCAGAGAGCAGTATTCAGGAGGATTACTCAGACATGCATGAATTAAGCCAAAAATCTGTCTGATATTTTTAAAGAAAATTGCATTACCAGGTGGTTGAAAACTCCAGAGACTGGATGATGACCTACAATTTAAATGTGATTGTTTAGAAAGTAAAGGTTAATAAGTTATAAGCGAAAACATGTGAAAGTCAGTCAAGCATATGAATCTGATTCGTTTGGCAACCATTTAATTCAGTACAGGGCAATTTATACAAAAACATAAATTGCAACTTTTTCTATCATTTTTGTACAAAACAATGGCAAAATAGGAAATGCATTACATTGGGTCTTGACTCCTCTCCTTTTTAAAATATTTGCAGAGCCAGTAAAACAAAGTGCTTCAAGAAGTCATCAACATTCAGAGAAAACATACATCCTTTGAGCTTATCAGACAGACTTTTCTTGAACTTTGGTGCTATGCATGTGTGTTCAACTGGCATGAAGATTTGAAACCTGACAGTTTTGTTAAAGCATTTAACACCGCCAGCGTCCGGGGGTCCTCGGACGCTGGCGGTGCTTGGGGCGTCTCTTATTGGCGGGGAGGCTTTTTACCATCTAGCACAGGCGCTCTTTTTAACGGGGTGCGCTTGGGACGGGAGGGGGGAGGGCGTTGAGGGGGAGGGGGGGGCTAAACTCAACCTGGGTGTCTAGTGACATGTGTTTTGTTAGCAGTGTGAATGTTGGGAAGGATTTAGGTATGCCCCTGGCATGGGGGCTGGTGGATTGCCGGGGCCCCCATGGGGCTCGGCGGTACCGCTGCCGTGGGCCCCGACTGGACGTGCTGGGGCCTCCCACCCCTGGTGGATCGGGCCGAACGGGGGTGCCTATTGGAGTCAGCAGGGGAGCTGGCTCCCTGGGGTTGGCAATGGTCACCCCAGTTATTTTCTCCCCATCCCCATGCCTCTGTCCACCTGCTCCTTCATTCTACCATTCACAAGGCCTTGGGACGTGGGCACGTCACTGGGGTGCGGGATGGAGCTTCCGTCTTCGCTACCCGGTGGCGGCCTGGGTCCCGATTTTATTGAGCAATTTAGACACTACACTTGCAACATTTACAGGGAACGCACATGTAGGGACCTGGCGGTGTGGTGCCGGCACCCACTGGTTAAACGCATCTAGACACTGAGGGCCCGGGGGGGGAGATGGGGGTACCCGGCAGTATTCCCATGTCCCCCCCCTCTGTTTTAAGTGCACATTAGAACAACACGCAACAACACCACATTGAGCTGGGGGAGAGAGGCTGGGGGGTCTTTCCACACCCCTGTTCGTTGGACCATCAGGGGTCGGAGCCCGGATAGAACATCACGCCGTCTGGTCGGGGTCCTGGGCTGGTGGGCTGCTCTTGCCGGTGTGGGGCCTTGGCGGTCTACTTGTCCCCGTCCTGGTGGGCAAAGGGGTCTGTCTCCTGGGTGCAGGGGCAGGGTTCTCTACTGGGGTGTCTGTCCCTGGGCCTGGGAGTATGGAGTATAGTGTACGTATGGGGGGTATGAATGAGGGTATAGCGTCCTTTTTTCGTATGTCCTGTATTTGTAAGAATGTGTACACAAGAAAGGGAGGGTACGTATGAGTGTCTCTGTCTGTCTATGTCTACCTGTCAGGTTGGGTGTTTGGCTGCTCTCTGGCCTGATGCATCTTCTTCCCTCCCCGTCACTCCCCGTCGGTGATGGTTGCTCCTGCCCGCTGGTTGATGATGACTCTCGATGCCTGGGGCTGGGGGTCCCGGTTGCGGCCCGGCTCGGTCCTGGTGCATGTCGGGCGGGTCCTGGGTGGTCCGGTGTGTCGGGCGGCCGCTGTTTCGGGCCGATGTCCTCCTTGGATTGACTGGGGCACCTCTTATGGGGGTGCCGGGTTTGTAGAATAGGTTGGTGCCGTCCGGTGGATCGGTGGGGACCGTGCCTGGCGCCCAGTCCTCCTGCCGGTTCCAGGACTTCAGCTGGCTGGTCTGTTCGCCTGGTGGGGCTGTCCGGCATTGGCTGGGCCCCTGATCTTGGCGCCCCACGTGGGGCGGGATCTGGACCCTGGAGCTGGAAGATCTGGATGTCCAGGTGCCGGCTGGGCGCGGCCTGGGGAGGGCGTACATCCGCTGTGGCTCCCTGGCGTGTGGATGTGTGGAGGCGGGCCGGGTTGTTGGCGGTGGGTACTGGTCCGGGGTGGCGGCGGCGTGTGTTGTCCGTCGGTTGGCTGCGGGTCCTCCTTGCCTGCGGCGGCGGCGGGGGACCCTTGTCGGCTGGTCACTGGTTGGGGCCCCGCTGGGGGGTGGGGTGCCCCTGGTCCCCGTGGCCTCCGGTTCCTGGTCCGGGCCCGCCCTGGCGTAGCCGGTTACCGGCGGAGCCCGTGGGCTCGTCACTGCGATCTCTCGGGCCCCAGCATCGCGGCTGGTGGGTGCTCCCCTGGGGCTTCCATCTGTTCCCCTCTTGGCGGGTGATCGACCCTGCGCTGATCCGCCTGTGGACTCTGTACTCTGTGGGACGCTGGATGCATACATCTCTTGCCTCCTCCATGTCTGTGCAGATTCCTGTAGGACGGATTCTTACACCAGCTATCAATCACTTGCATGGGGAAACCTTATTCCGACCTGCATGCTCGCACACACATAGGTGTGGGGACATAGGTGAGGACGGACATATCTTAAGCTGAGGTTATCATCATTAGTTAGTTGTTCACAGGAGCTTACCAGAAACATTTGTATTATGTTCATTAATCAATGCTTGTGTGTAGTGAATGTGTAATTCTTTGTTTATTCTACCAGATCCGAACTATTGGTTTGGTTCTGTACACTTTGTTGTTTTTGTTTTGTATTACTGTTTCTCTGCCGTCCGGCAGAGGTGGAGGACTGGGATGTTTTCTTGTGTTCTTTATTTGCCTCCCTGTCTTGTGTCATCGGTTCGCCCCTCTGTTGGTCCGGTTTCTTTTCTTCACCTTCTTCCTTTCTCCCTTCTTGTCTCAGTTTAATGTCCATGACGTCAGGAAATTGAACCCACAGTAATCACTAATAAAGATTTTTCATACATATACATCAAGTGGCGTACTACAGCGAAGCTGTAATACTCTGCTTGGGAAAGTAAAACTGTTGGGCTTGTACTTGGTACTCAGACACCAATTCTGAGTAGCATACTGCTAGACAGGACACGTTAAAAAAAAATTAAAAAAAATAAAGCATTTTATGAACCGGTACTTTTTTGCACAGATCTACAAGCGGCTGCGCGACGTAAATGATAAATCGTGTTCTGTAATGAACGAGCACACACGTATTTTCAAGTCACAAACACGATCGGTCATTGAGACCACTACGTCCGCTGTGGCTGTTGTTCCTGGCAAACGGCTTGTGTGTTGGAGATAGAGCATGGATACTCGAGTCGAGAGCAACGGTACCCAATGGACCGGGATAGGTTTGGAAAGATATTTAGAAAAGATGCTCGGGTTTTGGTCGGCTTGGTCACATCAGAGTAGTGAGGGCAAAAACCTCTACCTTCATCCAGGCTCTACAGAGCATTAGCAGTAGGGTTGGGTACCGTTTGCATTTTAACAATTCCAATTCCGATTCTCACTAATGATTCCTGTTCTAAACGGTTCTCAATTCAGATTCTTTGAGGTGCAGAAGAGGAAAAACAAAAACACAAAAAATTCATTTGATAAAGCCTTTACACAGGCCATTTTTATTTGTTCTGTCAATCTGTAAATAAAATTAAACCTGAACTGTTAGTGATATAGAGTCGCCCACATTTAGGTAACGTAAATAAGGTCAAGATTAAGCTAAATAACCTAGCTGGTAGCTACTTTATCTACCCCTGACTTAAGTTAGAAAGGGTTGCGGCCTTTTTACCACATAGGCCGTTTTCTGTGGCATGCGGCAATTTGCTGCTGTAATTTCCCCTTGCTGCCATGTGAATGGGGTTTCTATTTGTTGGCTGGGGTCTCTGGCCGTTTAGCATAGCAGCAGCAGCAGCCTTATGCTAGCGTCACTAGTATATTCAAACTTAAGCTAGTCTGTAAAGAATAAAACAATCATAATTTTCATGTACCTGATTCCGCTTCCAACAAGCAGTTGCTGGCTGACGGTTAAAAGTCCGAGGTGGAGGAAGCGCTGGGAGGAGGAGTGCAACACATCAAACATTGTACATTCATTACCACACTGTAAACCACGCAGCTGCCGAAGGTATGTCATGTTCGTTGTACATCCACCGTTGGTGCTAAGTTTATCACAGGTGTTCACTTTGCGAATCCGTCCTTTTGTAAATTAAAATGAAGCCAGACTTTCGAGCAGCTTCTGCACTCCATGTATTATACAGTCTATGATTCAGAGAAGTGACATTTTGCGGGGCTCATTGGGCGGAGTAATACCTAATACAAACCCCAGAAGCAAACCGTACTATTTTTTTTGCTCACATTTAGGAACCGGAAAAAAACAAAATTCAAACATCTTAACGGTTCCGGAGCCGGACGTTGGTTCTCGGTACCCAACCCTAATTAGCAGTGTGCGATTTGTGGAAAAAAAAAGAGGTGGGATATTTATTTATATAATTTCCTTTTTATTCATAAAAATAACAACAGGTTTGTTTATGCTGGCTGCAGGGAAACTAGGGCACATACTCTTATCCTTTCAAAACAGACAAACATTTGAAAACCAAAATTATTGTTGACATAAAAAAATATGATAAAATATATTAAATTGATTAAAATTAAAGATAAGAATTCACTTGATTTATCCAGTCATAGCAGGTGAGATTATTATTTTCCCCGCGGCAGCATAAGTAACACCTTGTCAGCCCCATCAGACCCACAGCTCTGCATATTTTTCTGTGGGGGAAAAAATTCTACCTCTGGACCAGAGGAGCCCAGCTGGGGTCAGGTGCAGAAAGTATTTCCAGGTGTCAGAATCCATACCCTCTGTTTATTAAATTGTGCGCTCCTGTGTCGAGCCCGGGTCGGACATAAATATCTTAATACCTGTCGGGTTCGGTTACTGTTCTGTCTGACCTGGGCAGGGCTTGGACAGAAAAATGTGCACTCTAGTTGGAGCGTACAGAAAGCTGCTTTATGCCCGGCGTCTCCTTCATGACTGTGAAGAGCGTTTTTCCCGATCGTTGCAAATACTAGCTTTTTGGAGCACAAAACACAAACCAGACCCCCTTAGCTTCTGGCACCAGCTCCCAAACGGCTTGCGTCAATGAGTGGGGAAAATCTGTTAGAAACGTGGATAGGTTGGTGGTGCCCTATGGGCTGGAAACTATTGCTTTCTACGGGCAGTCACCCGGTCGGCCTGACATCCCAGCTGCGTGGGATCTGTTGGAGGACCGCTAAGTATTTCTGTCCTTTTTGACTCTGTGCTGGCTAATGGGCCTCAACCATTTCCTGGATTTTCAACAGCATGGAGCTGGGCATCTAATTCTGAAACCCTCGCCTCCAAAGCTACGAAAATGCTACATTTTACACTTACCATTACCACTAAAGGAGGCGGGGGAGTAACTAAACCTCTGACACAGAGAGCAGGAGAGAGGAGCCACAGAGGGGAAGGAGAGAGAGATAGACAGAAGAGAGATAGCCATAGGTGCTACGAAGCTAAGCTATGGGACTAGCTGGATCTTAAAACCTATAACAAGGCAAAGCAATTTTATTTGTATAGCACACTTTCAACACAAGGCAATTCAAGTTGCTTTACATGATTTAAATCAATTTGATGATTAAAATACAAGACATTAATTACAATAAGAGAATAGTCAAGACAAATCAACAATGTAAGGACAAGCAGGTAAAAAGAGGTTTTATTCACTAACTGATCTCGCTGAAAAGCTCAGAGTTCTTCCTTCCACTAACTGATCTTGCTGAAAAAGCTCAGTTTTTTATTCACTAACTGATTTCGCTGAAAAGCTCAGAGTTCTTCTTCCACTAACTGATCTTGCTGAAATAGCTCAGTTTTTATTCCATAACTGATCTCGCTGAAAAGCTCACAGTTCTTCCTTCCACTAACTGATCTTAATGAAAAAGCTCACAGTTTTTATTCACTAACTGATCTAGCTGAAAAGCTCACAGTTCTTCCTTTCCCTACGAGATCTTGCTGCAAAAACCACACAGTTCTTAATAGAAAATAAAAACAAGAAAGCATTTACAGTAATCAAGACTATAATTTGTGTGAAAATGAAAAACAAGCTAGTAAATACAGTTACTCATAGGGGAGTCTAAATTGGTGAGTTTTAATTTTAGACTTAAGAGTTCAGTGTCTCTGCAGTTTTGCATTGTTCCGGTAGTTTGTTCCAGATATGAGGAGCATAGAAACTGAAAGCCGTTTCGCTTGTTTGGTTCTGGGGATGATCAATAAACTAGAGCTGGAGGATCTGACTGATCTGGATGGTTTGTACCATGATAGCAGATCTCTAATGTACTCTGGTGCTAACCCATTCAATAATTTATAAACTAAATAAAAGCACTTTGAAGTCTATTCTGTAACCTACAGGGAGCCAGTCTAAGGACTTTAGAACTGGGGTGATGTGTTCTAATTTTCTGGTTCTATTGAGAACACGAGCAGCAGCATTCTGGATCAGTTGCAGCTGACTGATTTTTTAGGTTGACCTGTGAAGATTCTGTAACAGTAATCAAGGCAGCTAGAGATAAATGCATGGATGAGTTTTTCTAGGTCTCCTTGTGTCATCATTCCTTTAATCCTAAAATTGTTCCTCAGGTGATAGAAAGCTGACATTGTTGAAGCCTTCATGTGACCCTGGAGTCTATTATTACACCTAGATTTCTAGCCTGGTTGGTAGTATCTAGTTGGGCCCGCTTAAGCTGATTGCTGATATGTAGTCAATCTTTTTTTGGATCCAAAAATAAGTACCGTGTGAAACACAAAGGGTTCCCAAAACGTAAAGTACACTAATTGGAAATGAGTGTAATACTGTGCTTGTGTGTTAAAATAACTTAGAAAGTCCTCAAAACATAGAAAAAAAAGATCAATCGAAGAGAATCTGAGCACCAAACAGCAAGCAACTCTGAAGAGCTCAGCAGTGAAAACAGGAAATAACGCTGGACCAGTGGATTAAATTCATGTTTAATGACACTGTTCCTGCATCCCTTACCAATGGTATAGCTAAACATTTTAAGACAGAATACTTTGCCAATTTGGGACAGGGTCAGGCGAAGATGGCCTCTCATTCACACACACCTCCATAAAATACAAATTCTCCCTCTTCTTACACAGCAAGATTATGCTGCTGAATAAGTTGATGGAGTGGAGCAAGAGGTGGAACCCCAACCTCCAGCACCTAAACAATTCCAGCAATCCATTGCTTTGGAGTCTCTCTTTACTGCCAAAAGAAGCTGCCTTACCCCTGAACATGTAAATGAGCTACTGTTCCTGCAGAAAAATATCTTTCCATTCCTGATTGATGGCAGATACACGCCTGGTGATATTAAAAAAGTTTAATATCCAATTTATTTTTAGTTTTAGTTTTTTAGACAACTTTTTACTTTTTTTATAGGCAAGGCCTTTTCCATTTTTTTATCTACTGGTTTAGTTTAAAATGCACTTTAAAGGCAATTTAATTTCTTGCACTTGGAGTACTTGAAGAGCTAGTTCACAAAACTGTGATGCATTTATGTTTCCTAAAGTTACTGTATGTATCAGTTTACATTTGCACTGGCTGAGAACAAATGTGTTCTAAATGTTGATCACCAAAATAAAAAAGAGGTGTATTTGCATCTGAACTGAAGTAGCTTTTTGGAAAATTCTTAATGTCATTTTCAATAATGCATTAGGTGAGTGTCTCAATATCGGTCCACTGCTGCAGATAAACCTCTGCGTCCTCTTTCATCTATCTCATAGCAAATTTGTGAAAGCAGTTGTATCAATGCTCTGGGAGGGGGATTTTTCTTTAAAGCCATCATTGACTACCACTATTACACTAATTTGCTGTTGAATGCCAATAACAATGTATCAATATGTTGCATATCCATAGTCCTGTAATTCAGGTAACAGCTGAAATAACAGTTATGTAAATCTTGATCGGATCAGACAATGACAATCGTTTCTAGATATTCAGAATTGGAAACGAATCAATTCTTGAAATTTGAATTGAAACCCAGCCCAAGTTATAAACCAGATTATAGCGATACTTTTAAAAATATTTGAGTAATTTAATTTTACAGGCTTATTCTGATGCACTTTATACTTTTAACATTTGATGAAACTTTATTATTTTAATTGCTCAGACCTTAGGTTTATTTTTGGTGTAAACACTGGGCTAATAAAGCTGATTTCAGCAGCTAAAGCTACCAGCTTCTTACCAATAGCAGAGTGTAGACGGAGCCCAAACCTTTGGAGCTGAGAACAGCGGTTGAGTGATGAAGCCAGCGGATCTACCCAGCCCTATTTGTATTTTAAAACGTTCTTGCTTCTGAGAATGAGGTGGAGAACAGGATGGATATTTTATAAGTCTCAGGTGTTGTTTGCAGCATGGCCCGCGTGTGTTGTGCGTGAATGAATAAGCAGCGTTATAACATAGGCAGTTTCATAAATGGCTAACAAACATTTGCATTAGCTAGTTTACTCACTGCTATGGCCATTTCATCAGACGTCTATTGTTGGAATTGATCCGGCTGCAAGGGTTAATCTCTCCGACAGTCCGCTTTGGTTCTGGCCAAGGTTCGGAAAGTAGATATCAGTGGATTGATGGTCACATACAAACATGCTGTAGTTGGTTAGATGCAGGATTCTGGAGACAAATTCCAGCAATTTCTGGTGATTTTGCTGTCCTTTAGAAATGGTGAAAAAAGTCCTGTAATTCTCCCAGCCAAACTGGCATTTTTACGGGGACATTTTGGAATTTAAAATACTACAAAATCGGTGGTATGAGCTGCAAGAGTCTGAAGCAGCTCAAAGGGGGCGTGTATGTTTAATCTGCAGGGCCTGCGCGGACAGGTCAGGCACTTCCTAGTTTAACAGTCTTACATAAAACACGTCACCATGTCATGAGTCAGTCGTTTTCCAGGAGAGGGCGGTGCAGCTGCTCATGGTGCAGTATTTCAGGAGGATTACAGAGAAATACATGAATTAACTTTTTAGGATCCGAAGTCGCAATATTGTGACAAGCAACATTGCTGACGGTAACCAGCCACAGCTAGAGATAAGGCCACTAATTTAATTACTACTTTACACCAGAAGATGGCGGACATCTGTAACTTTAATCTAAGACAAATTTTTGGGTGTGTTACAGTGGAAACTTTATTAGTAAATCAGCCGCCAGTGGGGGACACGAGGTGTAGCGGCTAGAGTCACAGGATAGAGAGAGCGAGTTTTAGAAAGATAAAACTTATGGTGCCGAGACGTCTGAGTTCCCCACCAGGAAGTATTGGCTTATTCAGATTCTGAAGAGGAATTTTTAACTCTGATCAAAATGTTCGGTTTTTCAGGGAGAAAGAAAGTGAAAATAAAATGGCCCACAGCAGAAGCGAGTCTCGTTTCGCCATGACACTCCACAAGCAGCACATTCCAGCTCCCAAGCTGTGCATCATATTCTCCCAGTGGGCGAAAGGTATGTGATCGTAGCAAGGTGTTCATATCGGGACAGAGTTAGAAGGGATGTAAAAATCCGTGGAAATAGTAGCAGATGCGATGGAAAACAGGAGAGAAAAAAGAAAACCAATAAACTAAGTACAGCATTTGGGAGTTAATAAAAAGCAGTAAAATTCCCTGTCCTGCTGCAAATGAGGATGATGATGATGATTTTGGCAAGGTTTGCTTGACAAATATGGAAGAGTAGGATCACCAGTGGATCAGAAAATTTGATTAACCTGTTATTTTGGGGATGGATCTGTAAAATTCTGGGCCCAATAATTTTCTTTCTGCTGATTTTATATAGTGAATAGAGTAACAGAGCCTTATAAAAAAGACAAACAGATATGTCCACCTGTTCTTGAATTTTATATATATATATATATAGATGAAGAAAATACATAGAAAAATCTAAATAAAATATAAATAAAAATCTTAAGTATTAATCAAATAAAAGTTTTAAACGAAGTAAAACACCTCAAATTTGTAAAAGTTATGCAATCCACTAATTGCCAATGCCTGATGATGTCACAATATGGAAATTAGATGTGTGATTTTGCTGATCACAAACTTGATCAAACTTTGGATGATACTGAAGATTTTTCTAATTTACAGTGTACCTTTATCTATGATCATATTAAAGCTACAACGTTTTGAACTATAGATATCAAGATTGAATCCTTCGTATGAAAAAATCTGGCGCCTGTAGAGTTAAGCCCAAAACAAATCTCTGGCTGGCTTTTTAAATGAGAAAATTGCACTACAACATGGTTGAAAGCCCAGAAAGTTGATTTTGCATGATATAGGCCCTTTAAAGTTGTTATAAGAGGGCAGATTATATCTTACTCTATTTCTGACAGTAAAGACAGGAAACATAAGAAACAAGAACTCATGGAGTCAATTAGTATAGACAAGCAATATATTGCCACTACAATTCCAAATTTACAGTATATAAACAAAATGTTGCACTGAAAACTAAATATGATTTATTGTCAACAGAAAGAACCGAAAAACACTAGCTTTGGTTAAAAAGTAATTATGAGAATGGAGAAAAAGCAGGCGGTCTTCTGGCCTATCATCTGAAGTGTAATACATCACAGTCAATGACCATTGATCTGCTACAGAAAAATAATACTTTAACATTTTGATAAATAAACCATTGCATTAAAGATTCTGATGACTTTTGTGGATATAAATGGAAATGATTCAGACATGAGATGAACAAACCCAAAACAAGCCTATATTACAGAAGCATATATGTGTAGAGCAGCAGAGCCTTTGGGCCTGGTAGACCTATTCAGGAATATATCTCTGCTTTTAACTAGTCACTTACCTGCACGAGTCTACGGATACTACAGTCATACCAAGACAGGTCAGTAGGTGGCAATTATAATACTCAAAAGTAACTAGGTGTTAATTACTAGCCTAACCATTAACTAAAGGGCATGAACAAGGAGATAATTTTTTCATGGAAAACATGCACAATTTATTTTAAATTATCACCTATTTGTAATTTAGAGAAAGTTTATTTAAAAAACGCAAGGTTTGCGTATTTTAAAATCCTCTGCGTTATATTGTTTTCGCACAAAGCATATCAGAACAATACAGATGTCCCAAACAGCAATCAGCACCTGATTAAGCATAAATCAGAATTCAGGGTTTCTCATATTACCACATTATTCATATTCTGTGTTCCTTTATTTTAACTATACATCTATTTTAATCAGTAGTTTTTCTCTTATTACTAGTTTGAGTGTTTAAAGGTTTTTCTTTTGTGTAAATAAATCTTGTGTTTGGAAAGCAACAGTTGTCATTTCTTGTTCAACACACACATTGCAAGGTTTATGACCAACAGACGTTAAGAATTCATTCCCTCAGAATTATGAGACTGATATAAGAATTTATGCTATTTAAAATAATTCCTGATAAAGGTGGTGCCCCGAATAATAATTATTTTCCATAAATTATTAATTTTATTGACTGCCATAAGCAGTCTTTGTCTAGCCAAATGTTATATTTTTATTTAATATCCGCAACACAGTCTTTAGATAAATTTATCTCTTTTCTGTGGGCAGGTAATATGCCTCAAATCCACAATTTTTAGAAAGCCCTAGAGACTAGAGCACCCTACCAGTTCCTAATATTAGAAAATATTATTGGGCATCTAAAATACAAAAGGTAATATATTTGGACCAGGCTTCATAGTTGGATTGGTCAAAAATTGAGGTTACTCCTGCATTTTTACCTCACTCTCTTCTGTAGATAAAGCAGAATGACCATTTTCAACATCTAATTTCACATCAAATCCCATAAAATCATCTCTTCTTAGAAACGCCACAAGACTGTTAAGCCTGGCGAAAATGCAGTGGTGTAAGGCAGACTGGCAATCCTGCTTCTGCGTAAATATGTATTACGTCCAAATCGGCCCAGAACTACATACAGAAGCACTTCCAGGGCGTTTTTAAGTCCAAGTGGATAATAAACATGGTAGCACTCCCTTTCTAAAGATGTCCCCTAATGGAGCAAGTGGCTATAATTATTTCTGAACTGGCTCCAAAGTTCTCTGGGTGAGTAAGAAAACATAAAATTAGCTAAAAATAAGGTCCAGGTTGAAAAAACAAAAAACAAAATTCCCCTTAAGACACATCTATAAGTCAATGTAGCCCTGAGATATAGTGTAGTTTGGCTTGATTATATATATTTATCAGTGTGAGCTATATCCTCCTTATCTGTTGTTTGTATTTATTTTAGTTTATCTTAATTACATTTTTATATTACCACTGTTATAAATTTTTTGTTCTGATAATGTACTTATTTGTTATCACTTAATATATCTTTTGTCAATGGCAGTATGGGAATTTTGAACAAGGAAAAAACAAAATTCAAGACGCTGTACTGAAATGCTACTTGTACTTGACTAAGGTTCTTATATAAAATATATGTGGTAAAAAAAAAAGCTCTGACGCACCTCCATCTCTGTACTGAGATTTTGTGTCCTCTGCAGAACTTCTTCTGCCTCTTTGACTCGTTTGCTGAGTTGAGGAGAGTATTCATTTGATGCCAGCTCATAGTCGTAAGACTCCAGTATAGCACGCATGCCGTCACGCTCCTGGAACACAAATACGTATTCAAACCACAACGTAAAGATGCATATTCTTTTCTGATTTAATTTTATAAAAGAAAATAAACCAATGGGTGGCCTAAACTATCACAAAGAATGCTTCATTGAACACAGCAGCAGGGTTACAAGAACAAGAGCAGACTGTTAAAGTAGTTTTTTTTCCAGAAGTACACTACATTTGTGAGTTTCTTATCTCTGCACACTGTTATTTGCAGTTAGGTTTGAAAGGTGAAATCATGACTTTAGACTGGACCAAAGTAGGAATAAATTGCTTAGAATACCATAATTTAAAAAAATTCAAATTTGTTGCAAGATGTGCAACAAGTTTAAATGTGTCAATGTGCTAACCCATTCAATGAATTATAGACTAATCAAAGCACTTGGAAGTCTATTATCTGAGCTACAGGGAGCCACTGTAAGACTTTAGAACTGGAGTGTTGTATTCAGCTTTCCTGGTTCTAGTGAGAAACATGAGCAGCAGTGTTTTTGATCAGCTGCAGCTGTCTGATATTTTTTAGGCAGACCCGTGAAGATAATGCTACTGTAATCAAGGGGGCTAGAGATAAATGCATGGATGAGTTTTTGTAGGTCTCTTTGTGTCATCAGTCCTTTAATCGTAGAAATGTGATGGGTGATAGAAAGCTGACCATGTTATTGTCTTTATGTGACCTTGGAGAATCAGGTCTGAGTCCATTATTACACCTAGATTTCTGGACTGGTTGGTAGTTTCTAGTTGGACCAACTGAAGTTGTGAAAGGATATTTAAAGGTTGAATATAGAACGACATCTAGTGTGCTGAGGTTGTAGTTGTATAACAAATAACAAAAACCCATCTGGATGCCAGTTCTTTCGCTGGTGTAACACCGTAACCAGCCAACATCATGTCCAGTGACAAATCTTACAGGGTAAGGACTATTTTGTACTAATAAGTTTAAAATACTAAACAAAAAATAATTTTGTTTAGTATTTATAGTTTTTTTTTACCCGTCCTCTCTGCATATTATTTCGTCAACTGAGTGGTACCCTACACTCCTCTTGGTGATGTCCTCTATAAATGTCATAATATATACTTTAGAATTTACATAAATATACGAAAGATTTCACAGCTTGTGAGTTTGACTGAGGTGTATGGTCGGAGATCTATGTCAATACAGAAAACTAGAAAAGTCTTTATAATCACTCACCGCAGTGGTGAAAGTGAGTCTTCTATACTGGGGAGTGCAGGAGGAAACCGCTTCATTTCCTTTCGCTTACTCTGTGTGGAAGTTGATGCTCTCATATCAAGGAACGTCATATACACGAGTAGGGGTGATAGTAGAAAAAAATCCTTAGCCTGAACTTTTTTTCCCTGGGAGGCCCCTAAGCCAAGATATATGCCCTGATCAACGTAACATTAAGCGCAATCCAGGAATGTGTTCCCATGGAGGAATATTTTGATACACAACCCATTGCATTAAAGATTCTGATGACTTTTGTGGATATAAATGGAAATTATTCAGACATGAGATGAAAAAACCCAATACAAGCCTATATTACAGTTGCATATATGTATATAGCAGCAGAGCTTTTGGGACCCTGGGCCTGGTAGACCTGTTCAGGAATACATCTCTGCTTTTAACTAGTCACTTACCTGCACAGGTATTGCTTGTATAACATACTGAGTCTACAGATACTGCAGTCATACCAAGACAGGTCAGTAGGTGGCAATTATAATACTCAAAAGTAACTAGGTATTAAAGGAAACGTATGTAAGAAATTTATTTTAATTAATCATAAAATGGCCCCGATATGTCACTAGACACTAAGAAATCATGTTCTTTTGAAATACTTATATCACTATCAACAGTGGTCCGGCCAGGATATTGTTATGTAAAGTGAAAGTTGCAGCCCTCAAGTGGTTATTGTTGTCATGTTCTGTTTTGGTCTGAGGCTCCACCCGCAAGCTATCTACAAATCACGAAGTCAGTAGAGTTTCCTCATCCGGGTTGCCAGCTCTGTTCTGTTTACCACAGCTGAAGCTCAGAACGTTACGGACAAAACATGTATAACGTTACGAAACCTCTAATACCTCTTTATCAATCCGAAATACATAGTGAAAAAGTCCGAAATAAAACAAGGATTTGTATAGGAGATGCCTTCGAAAGATGAAGACGGCTGAAAATGGAGAAGAATTTGAATACAGACGTCAACGTCATTTTTTTCCTGGACAGGTAAGATTCACCTATGTTTGGCTAACTTACTTGTACTTAATGTAAATTGACATTTCAAATATTCACGACAGTCGAACAAAGTTATGCATCTTCGTGGAACGTAACGTTACGTTAGCGCATATGGAGGAGATTGGTCATCAAATGGAAAAGGTAAGGAATTGTTTGGGAGATAAAAACGACGAGTCGTCATTGCCAACATTAGCATCAGGGCCCGTTTCTTTGTCATTATGCTGAACTGTCGAGGAAAACAACAGCACGTCGATTCTGGCAATGTGAAACGTAATGGAGACTTATTGAGTAGCCTATTCCTCGGTACAAATAATTCCTCATTCGTTCTTCGCGTACACATGCTGCAAGTTAACCTGTATGACCATTGCTAATGTTATTTAGTTAGGGTCAGCCGTTCCTGCTGGATCCCGCAGCAGCTGGCAACCTCGAGTCAGGAAGGGATACACAGTTCTACAGTATTTTGAATGTGATTGCAGTACCGCTTTTGGCCACAATCCTACATAAGTTTCCATTAATTACTAGCCAAACCATTAATTAAAGGGAACGAACAAGGAGACATTAATTTTTCTGAAAAATATGCCCCATTTATTTTAAATTATCATGTATTTGTAATTCAGACATTTATTTAAAAAACGCGCGGTTTGCATATCTTAAAATCCTCTGCGTTATATTGTTTTCGTGTTCTGATACAGATGTCCCAAACCGCTATCAGCACCTGATTATTCACCCTGTAGCAGCAGCTGTAAATCCTATCCTAACACCTGCTTCTAATTTAATCAGCTGCAACATGGTGGCATATTTTTCTCCAAGACTGGATTTAAAAAAAGGACCGTGTTAGCCGTGATATTCGGTTTTTTGCCAGAGACCAGACGCTGCTGAATTACTCAAGTTGTCATATTCAACCTGTAATCATTCTTTTTTGGGTCCGAAGAGAAGTATTTCAGTATTGTTTTTGTCCAGTTGGAGGACATTATGTGACATCCAGCTGTTAATTTGCTTAATGCATTTATTGAGGATTTGAACAGGTTCAACATCACCTGGTGACATTGAAATATAAAGTTGAGTGTCATCAGCATAGTTGTGGTAGTTGATATTACTTATTGTTATAATTTAGCTTAATGAGAGCATGACTAAACCCTGTTATGTTCACATTGAGGGTAAGATTATCGTTTTCACACCATGCTACAGAGCAGCCCACCAGGTGCCTGTACCATGAAGCCGGATTAGGTGGCTAGCCAGCTATATTTCAGCTTAGTTTCCGCCACCCCTGGGTTTTAGGTACTATGAAAGTAGCTCGGCTTTAATCGGTGTTCGTTGCCATGGTATTTTACGCTGCACAGCTAACCTGTTCCGGGGCAGGTTATGTTCTGGATTCAAGATTTCAGACTGAAGTTTGACCAATCAGCTGTGAGCAAAGAAACATAGGTGACGTAACTAATTTCCAGCATATGTTCTCTGTTTCAATGGCTTCATCTTTTCTCCCAAATCCTGTGGACATCTCCGCGCAAATTGTTAGACGAGCACTTCGTAGAGAAAGAGTTTTTAAAAACAGACAAAATCCATTAGACTTTCCTGATGCTTACTTGTATGAAAGATACAGATTTTCCGTGGAAGGAATGTCTTATCTTTGTTAACTTCTTGAGCCGCACATAACAAATGTGACTCGTTGAAGCCATGCCTTTACTGTACCGCAAATGGTATGTATTGCGTTGCGGTTTTTTGCAAATGGTACATACTTGTATGCGGTCGGGGATGCAGAGAATCTAGGACAAACACAGTCTGTCGAACCACTCGAAAGGTGGTCCTCGCTCTGCAGGGGTAAATAATAGCTTCATTGTGTTCTCTGGATATTTATCGACCATGTCCATAAAAGAGGGCATTTATAAAATTGCCGGTAAGATATCTTGATAGGGTGACATCACATGAACAAATTTAACATTTCACACTTTTTTTTGAGAAAGTTGATGAGCTGCGTCATGGTACCAATAAAGCCTGATTGCGTCGGTGTGGTTTTGTCGACTGAAAACCAATCCTGTAACCATGAGTTTGTTCAGCTACCTTCATGGTACAGGCCCAGCTCTGGACTGAGAATCTTGCATATTTCTGATGCACTCAACAACGGCAGAATCATCAGTGTATTTCTGCAAGGAATAGGTCTCTGATAGGTACTGGAATTCTGAAGTGTACAGAGTTAAAGGAATGCTGAGAGTACAGTCCACTGTGGAGCACCTGTGGTGCTGACCACCTGGTTTGATACACAATCCTTCAGTCTCACCAACTGATGCTTCGTTTGTCAGGTAGTCATTGATCCAGACAACTGTTCAGGGCTGGAGCTTCTGAATAGGCAAATTCTACCTAAATTGTGTTAAACACACTTGATAAAATCAAAGATTCAGTTAAGGTGATGTTTTCAGACTTAAATTTGTGATAATTCATTAGTGGAAGTAGCTTTGTAGACCTTCACAATAGGAGGATTAATTCCTTATGTTAGCGTTGATGAACTTGGGTGTTTTATCTCATACCTGCAAATTGAGAAGGTGAGAAAAATTATATCTGGGGGAATCCTAGCCCACATAAATTTTGTGAATTTAATATGTAAATTAGCGTTTTGACGTATTAGGAGGGGCTGTTTAAATTACGTTTTTCTCTGTGATTCGCCTCTCGTTTACAAGACCACGGGAAGATGGGGGGGATTCTGACAATACTGGGTGATTCATTGTCATGTAAATGCAAGGACGGGGACTTCCCAAAACAATGACGTTACTAATAGCTGTTCAGCGCACTTCAACTCTTTTTTAGGTAAGGAGGAGAAAACCGTGAGAAACTATAAAACACTGCATACACAGGACACACAGTCATCTAAAGGCCGGGCATATGTACTACATCGTTTTCAACGAGAACAGATCACTTGCTCTATGATGTAAACTAGAGCTGAAACAACTAATCGATTTAAAACCACATCCTATTTAATATTTTGCTTGGCTTGTTACAATTCATAACGTGATTGTAACTGGCCAAAGAAAATTTTAAATAGGATGTTTGTTTTTTTCAATTTAATGCCTTTCTACTGTAAAAAAATTGTCACAAGGGCTTTTAAACAATAATTTAGTAGAGGAGCTAAAAAGCAGAAGAAACTTAGTCCATTTAAGACTCCTGTCTAACCTCATCCATCAGCCTATCCATCACAAAAGCAAACAAGAAGAGGCTCAGAGCTGATCCTTGATGCAGTCCGACCTCCACCTTGAACTCCTCTGTCACTCCTACTGTACACTTCACTGCTGTCTCAAAGCCCTCATACATATCCTGCACCACTCCAACATATTTTTCTGCCACTCCAGACTGCCTCATGCAAAACCACAGCCCTTCTCTTGGTACCCTGTCAAATGCTTTCTATAAATCTACAAAGACACAATGCAGCTCCCTCTGACAAAAATTGCATCTGAAGTACTATTTCTTGCCATGAAACCGTACTGCTCGCAAAGACTCACTTCTGAACAAAGCCTAGCTTCCATCACTCTTTCCCACAGCTTCATTGTATGACTCATTAGCTTTATTCCTCTGTAGTTGCCATAGTTTAGTAGATCTCCCTTGATCATAAAGATCGGCACTAGAACACTTATCCTCCATTACTCAGGTATCTTCTCAGTCTTCAAGGTCTTGTTGAAGAACCTAGTCAAAAAGGGTACTGTCACTTCTCTTAGATACTTCCATACCTCCATAGGTACAGTGCATCCGGAAATTATTCACAGCGCTTCAATTTCTCCACATTTTTTTATGTTACAGCCTTATACCAAAATTGATTAAATTCACATTTTCCCCTATATTGACAATGTAAAAAGAAATGTTTAGATTGTTGCAAATTTATAAAAAATAAAAAAACTGGCAAATCACATGTACATAAGTATTCACAGCCTTTGCTCAGTACTTTGTTGATGCACCTTTGGGAGCAATTACAGCCTCAAGTCGTTTTGAATATGACACACCTATCTTTGAGTAGTTTTGCCAATTCCTCTTTGCAGTACCTCTTGAGCTCCATCAGGTTGGATGGAAAGCGTCGATGCACAGCCATTTTCAGATCTCTCTAGAGATGTTCAATTGGGTTTAGGTCTGGGCTCTGGCTGGGCCACTCAAGGACATTCACAAACGTAACGCCTGGCATTCACTCCAAAGAGTTCAATTTTTGTCTCATCAAACCAGAGGATTTTGTTTCTCATTGTCTGAGAATCCCTAAGGTGCCTTTTAGCAAACTCCAGGTGGGCTGCCATGTGCCTTTTACTGAGGAGTGGCTTCCTACCATACAGGCCTGATTGGTGGATTACTGCAGAGATGGTTGTCCTTCTGGAAGGTTCTCCTCTCCACAGATAAATGTTGGAGCTCTTACAAAGTGACCATCGGGTTATTGGTCACCTTCCCGACCAAGGCCCTTCTCCCCCCTTCACTCAGTTTAGAAGGCCGGCCAGCTCTAGGAAGAGTCTTGGTGGTTCCAAGCTTCTTCCACTTACGGATGATTGAGGCCACTGTGCTCATTGCAACCTTCAAAGCAGCAGAAATTTTTCTTTAACCTTCCACAGCCTTTTGCCTCATGAAAATCCTGTGTCAGAGGTCTACACTCAATTCCTTTGTCTTCATGCTTGGTTTGTGCCTTGACATGCACTGTCAACCCAGGGGCGTTATATAGACAGGTGTGTGCCTTTCCAAATTATGTCCAATCAACTTAATTTACCACAGGTGGACTCCAATTAATCTGCTTAAACGCCTCAAGGATGATCAGTGGAAACAGAATGCAGCTCAGCTAGGTTCGGAGCTTCACGTCAAAGGCTGTGAATACTTATGTACATGTGATTTCTCAAGTTTTTATTTTTAATAAATTTGCAACAATTTCAAAGACACTTTTTCCCATTATCGTTATGGGGTGTTGTGTTTAGAATTTTATTGGAAAAAATCAATTTAATCCATTTTGGAATGAGGCTGTAACATAAAAAAAATGGAAAAAGTGAAGCGCTGCAAATACTTTTTGGATGCACTGTATGTCATCAGAACCAACTGGCTTTCCCATCTTCATCTTCTACAAAGCTTTCTTCACTTCATCCTTAGTAATTGCAACTACCTCCTGATTCCCAACAGTCACCTCTTCTACTCTACATTCTCTTTTTTTCCTCATTCATCAGCACCACAAAGTACTCTTTCCATTTTCCCATCACACTCTTGGGACATGTCAATACATTTCAATCCCCTTAATTGATCATCCTTACCTCTTGGGGCCTAGCATCACCCCAAACCATCCCCATACCTGACCCCCTGCCTGCGCTGACGATCTGTGAACAGGATGTGCGCCAACTATTTCAGAGACAGAGGATTAAGAAGGCATCAGGTCCTGATGGAGTGTCTCCGTCCTGTCTGAAAGTCTGTGCTGACCAGCTGGCTCCCATCTTCACTCAGATCTTCAATAACTCCCTGGAGCTGTGTGAGGTCCCCTCCTGCCTCAAACGCTCCACCATCATCCCGGTTCCCAAGAAGTCCCCTGTCACAGGATTAAATGACTACAGACCAGTCGCCCTGACATCTGTGGTCATGAAATCCTTTGAGCGACTGGTGCTGTCCCACCTGAAGGAAATCACGGATCCCCTGCTAGACCCCCTGCAGTTCGCCTATAGAGCAAACAGGTCAGTGGACGATGCAGTCAACATGGCTCTCCACTACATCCTGCACCACCTAGACTCTGCAGGTACCTACGCTCGGGTCCTGTTTGTGGACTTCAGCTCTGCATTTAACACCATCGTCCCAGAGCTCCTCCACCAAAAACTGTCCCAGCTCACCGTGCCTCCCTCCACCTGTCAGTGGATTACCAGTTTCCTGACTGACAGGAGGCAGCAGGTGAAACTGGGTAACTTCACATCCAGCACCCGGTCCCTCAGCATCGGCGCCCCCCAGGGATGTGTTCTCTACCCTCTGCTTTTCTCCCTTTACACCACTGATTGCACGTCAAGAGACCCTTCTGTGAAACTCCTGAAGTTTGCAGATGACACCACCGTCATTGGACTCATCCGTGACGGCGACGAGTCTGCCGTGGAACAGCTGGTCCTCTGGTGCAGTCAGAACCACCTGGAGCTAAACCCGCTCAAAACTGTGGAGATGACAGTAGACTTCAGGAAGAGACCCCCATCAACATCTCCTCTCATAATCACCAACAGGCCAGTCCCCACAGTAGAGTCTTTCAGGTTCCTAGGATCCACCATCACACGGGACCTGAAGTGGACCTCCCACATTGACTCTATAAGGAAGAAGGCCCAGCAAAGGCTGTACTTTCTGCGTCAGCTCAGAAAGTTCAACCTGCCTCAGGAACTGCTGACCATATTCTACACAGCAATAGTCCAGTCTGTCCTGACCTCATCCATCTCTGTCTGGTTCGGATCCGCCACCAGGCAAGACAGGGACAGACTGCAGAGAACAGTCAGGTCCTCAGAGAGGATCATATGTACTGATCTTCCCTCCATTGAGGACCTATTCCGGGCCAGGGTCAAGAAGCGGGCCAGAAAAATCACCACTGACCCCTCACACCCTGGCCACAATCTGTTTAGGCTACTCCCCTCAGGCCGGCGTTACAGAGCGCTGTACGCCAAAACCACCCGACACAAGAACAGTTTCTTCCCCCAGGCTGTCGCTCTGATGAACTCTGAATAGTCACAGAGTGTGAGTCCACTCACATGAACAATAAACTAAAACTCTGCACTGCTGTATATACTTACTGTACAATAACCCTGGTTTGGTGTATATATTATCCTTTATTTTTTATTTGTATTTATTTTTATTTCCGTTTTTAATTTCACTTATTTAAGTTCTGTACTGGAGAGAAAAGTTGCCGGAGTCAAATTCCTTGTATGTGTCATACTTGGCCATTAAAGCTGATTCTCTTGCACATCCTTTCCCCATTTCAGTCCATCTGCCTTGCCAGGCTATACAAATCATTCTCCGCCTCCTTACTATCCAGCCTAGCACACAGGTCATCATAGGCCCTTGGTTTGGCCTTGGCCACCTCTACCTTCACAATGTGATGCATCTCCCTGAAGTCCTGTCTGCTCTCCCCAGTGCTCTCTGTGTCCCACTTCTTCTTAGCTAACTTCTTTCTCTATACAGTAGTAGCAGTTTAAAAGTTCTAATGTTTCCATGATTGGTCCTTGACTGGTACGTGCCTGATCCGTCAAAGGTCCCTGACAGTCCCGTGGTGGTAATGTAATCCGCCGCTATGACGTCTTCAGTGAGGCCTCGCCCCCAAGGAGCCTGAGTGGAAACCAGCTGCAATGCCTCTTTTGTCCACGGGGAGGAGCAGTGATTTTAATTTTAATGATTTATTGATGTATCAGACTCAGGGTAGCCTATATAAATGTCATTAAAAAATGTTCCCCTATCTGTTCCTCAATGGTTTGCTGGTTTATATGTAGCCTAAGTTGGAATGTAACTCAGAAACTCAGGGTTCAAATAGCCTACCACTGTAGTCTTATACCCAGATACAGTAGTTTTATAGCATAAGAGTGCTCTGTAATGTGAAACGTATGACAGTACTGTAGGCAATTAGCCTACTTTTTGGGTTTCATAGGGTTAGGGAACCTGGCCAGGTTCGGGCTTAATTTCTATCATTGTCCACGGTCTCAGGACGGGCTTTAGTGGTCAGCTGATCATTTCAGCGCGATCATTTATACTGTAATAAAGATCTGCAGTGGGACACTAACATTATTCCGACAATACCTGTTAAGATGTTGCAGGCACACTGCATGTGTCACGATGTGGAAGACCCACTCCTCTCAGATCAAAACAGAAAACATGCTTCGACTGCTGCGTTGCGCTCTCACAGAAAATACTGAAGTGTAAATGCACTATTATCCCAAGTTTCAAGTTGCAGAAGTCTCCTGCATTTATATAGCAGCTCCCTGATGGCCACAAGTCAGACAAAATCTCCTGAAATCTAGAGCAAGCGGTGAGAGCGCACACAGAGACTCACACAGGCGAGACAGACTTTTACGCAACAGAATCAAGTGGTTAAAGCTTCATATAGCTGCAGACAAAAAAAAAAGGTTATAAATCAACATGCCTTGAAATTATTCTTATTCATTTATAATTTTAAGTTTCAGGTAACAGATCCTTTTGACCGGAGTTTCAAACATTTGTCCAGTAAATTGAAAACAGATGCGAGTTTTTCTAACGCATGGATTCGTAGTCCTGCAGGAAAGTACTATATAGACATATGAGTCTTTGTAGCCGGGGTAATATTTATAAATTACAGTTTTTTTCCCAACCACTTAAAAACCTGATAGTTTTTTGTTTGTTTTTTAAACAGTTTGTCCACTAGCGCAATTTTCATCCAGTCAGTCTCCAACTTTTAAGGCCAGATTACAGCTCTACTCGGAATCAACGTGTGATTCACAGATGTGATTTACCTGTGACTTATAATGGTCATCTACCATTAATAATAAATGAAACTGTGAAGCTATAACTTTTTTTTCTTCCATTTTTATTTAAACTAGTATATTTCACACAACACAGCAAACCAAAAAAAAAAAAAAATCACATTTTGAACGTTTTTTTTAACGGCAATAGCCAAGGCGCTGGGCCTCAGGGTCAGTCTTGCGGGGACTTCTCAGTCTCTCATTTATTTTGTTTCTGACTCTTTGCCAATGGTCCCCAGACAGGTTAGGGAAGCGCTTTAAAACCTGTTGGTGGACCCGCTCCTTTATAATTTGAGGCAGTGGACTTTTTCCGTTTGAGCCGCTCCAGTTTGTCATCTTTCCCCAGCTCTTGTACATATTAAATGGAGTAAACTATAAGTATCCTTCGCTGGTCCACATATCCCAAGATTCATTGCGGGCTGAACGGGAGAATTTACTTCCAGCAACATGGCAGACGAAGCGGCAGGCGAAGCGAGAGAGGAGCACAGTTTTAGATGTAAGTATATTAAAATCTGGCGGTTCAAAAATGAAAATCTTATAGCGGTTGTGTTGTTTGCCTTTTATTCTTGGCTTAGACATGTATTTTAATATTTTTTTGTAAAGCATCGCTCATAAACGAGCTTGTATGGTAGTGTAAAAGTTTCTTCATCTTTACGCAGCCACTTTCTGCTTTGGTAAATTAAGTAAAAAGTCAACTCCTCTTAGGAGAAATTATTACCTCTTTACAGAGTAAAAATCGGGGCACGGTGGCTTGGAGGTTGAAGATTAAATCCAGTTACACAGCTTATGCTAGAGGACTCTTATTGAGCCTCATACAACACAGAACCTGTGATCTGCTGTGAAAACTACAGTTCTGCATTCTTAAATCAATAAAGTTGTCACGTTCCTCTCCTATTTATTTTCTATCTAATGAGGAAAATTCAGGAGGAGATGTATCTGCAGGAGAAATTAATCCCTTGCCGGAAAAAAAAAAATTGAGAGCAAAAAATAAACCTACTGTATGTATATTTGCAAAAGCGCAAATAACATAATTTATGACTGATCACTTTAACAAATATAGATTTCATAAATGTTGTTGTGTTGCTCTTTTTGTAAACTGTGTTTATTGTCTTCTTGTTTAGGATATGAAGCAGCAAAGGGAGACTGGAGAGGAGAGCAGGGACCGAATGGACTGACTGTTTTTTTTTTTCATTAATTTTTTTTGTCACATTTTTTATTTAGGTGTTCGATGGTTGTGAATAAATGAATTTCTAAAAATGTTAAATATCATGAAGTCATTTCATTAAAAGTTGTATTAGTGTTTTTAAAGAAGCTTACGTTGAACAGTTTAAAATAACATAACATATTGGCATTAGGATAAGTTTTTTTGCAGTTATTTATATCTATATAAATGACCTATTTAAGCTTAATTCGAACAAACGGGCAGTGTTGCTGGATCAGTTGAATACAGATATTTTTTAATATTTTCTGGTTGACGAGGGGAACATCATACAGGTTGGTCTGTAGAGAGTTCAGAGCAGCTTCGTCATGCTGTCCACTGCATCCATCATCAGGGTTTACAGTCTGCTTAAGTCGACGTGCACAAAAGACAAGTTTTTCCAACCAGAGAGCCCCACAGACCTCCAGCAGCTTCATCTTGAAGCACATCCCAAGAGGCAGCTGTGGAGAAAAGTGTTATGACCTGCAGTTTTGTTAAAACACAATGTTAGTTGTTGTTGCAGTGGTTGTTTACAAAAAACAATTCAGTTTATTTAGGAAGAGCCAATTTGGAATATGCTTGGTAAAAAAAAAATCATATATATATAAAATCAAATTAGAAAATGCTGTTTTGATCTAAAAGGCATATATAATTTTAAGCTCACAAAGATTTTTTACAGATAAAATGAATATAAAAAATGTAATATTACAAATTTGTACATTTGATCACTAGTCATTCAATTACAGAAATTATCATGAGAGTAGATGTCTTAAGTATTAACCTGGATTAAATAAAATTATCTTGATATGATCACCTCTCAGCCAGAAATATAAAACATTTGCACAGACAGTAAAACTTGTTATTCCTCTAGAGTAAAAAAGGTGAGTAAAATACTGGGAAATATTTCTTGCTTTACCAGCTGGTTTAGCGTGATCGCGGTTGCTAGGAGACAGGACGTTCGGCAAAGTGGGGGCGGGAATTCAACTGAAGGCTAGACCGTCCAAATTCACAGCCGTTAACATCCGGTCTACGGTGTCCACGAAGGACCCAGCCCATGTAGACCGAGTAGACCGGGTCCTTCGAAGGATCCAGCCGCTGGATTCGGACACAGCCTCTGCTTTCTTACTAGATGAAACGTTGACTGTTCATAGGATTGAAAGGATATATCAAAGTCTAAAAATAATTTTGCCGCTATATATATATATATATATATACTTTTGTAAGATTTTAGGAACTTGTAATGTAACGTTGGGCCTAAAAGGCAGAAATTTTCTGAACAGGGCTTACACATTCACACATATAATAGTCACACAACACTGTCTGGGTAACCTATTGTACTCGCTGATGATCATCCTGAATGCTTCCCCCAACTTAACAACACACCATAGACTCCAGATCATTCACACCTCCTAAAGAATATTACCATCTCCAAGCATCCCCCCACCAAGCTTTCGTGACCATCCCTACAGCATGTAACCATGTCTATTCTGTTGTTATTGTGAGTTGTTATATGATTATATTAATATATAATATACACAACAACGTAATTAAGAATTTATTATAAAATATATAAATTGATAAATATGATAAATACGCTATTACGTTGTTTTTGCGTTGTGTAACTCATTACCATCTTCAAGCATCCCCCCACCAAGCTTTGCTCCCCATCGCTACAGTATGTAACCATGTCTATTCTGGTGTTGCAAACATTCCGTGGTGAGCCGAATAGTCATGTGATTGCATAAATATTATAAATAGGCTATTACGTTGTTTTGCGTTGTGGAACTCTGTCATTTTCATCCAACAACAATAACATAAAAAACACGAGTTTATCACAAAATTAAAGGAAAGTACATTAGGTTTAAAAAAAAGATATACTTTAGGTTCATAGAAATAAATCAAATTGTTTACAGATATAACGTTTAAGGCTACTTGTTATAATATTTTACAGAACTCATTTGGTGAAGTTTGGCCTGTGTTAGGAGAACGTAAGTTTATGGAGCCTATGATAAACTTTGACAATAGAAGAAGCAGGTTACTTACAAAAAAGTGAGCAGTTTGTGTTGTTACATCCAAAATGGTTTGCGCAACCAGCTCGGCTTTTTCTGCAGTGGACGTGCATACTGATAATAACATCATGTCGATGAGAATTCTGTGAGAGAAGCGCCATCTCCTGGTCATACTCTTTATTTCAATTAATGGGTGGAGTTGCAGTAAAACTTTGACACTCCCACGAGAAAGAGGGAGGCCACTCCGGCCACTGGGATTTCGAGGGAACTCTGCTGTTAATGGGCTGGAAAGGGCATGCCATTCGTCTGGCGTTTACTCTGAATGAGAACTTTTAAACTGCTACTACTGTAT